>JAFBJS010057485.1:94751-177293 GCA_016785265.1 Paraplagusia blochii | reverse complement strand
GAAGACAGATTGAGATGGTTTGGACATGTTCAGAGGAGGGACAGTGGATACATTGGTAGAAGAATGATCCTAGAGATGGAGCTATCAGGTAGGAGACAAAGAGGAGATGTAGTGAGGGAGGACATGGAGGTAGTTGGAGTCAGAGTAGAAGATACAGAGAGAGTTGGAAAATGTTGTATCGCTGTGGCTAAAAAACGAAACGAGAAGAAGATTTTGTATTCGTATGAATTGCTGCCACCTAGTGACAGGAGGTTTTGTTTGCTTCCAAGCATTGTTACAGCGGTACATACTTTTAATGTGCCATATTAAATTGTATTTAACAGACATTTTTTTCAATGAATTGAATTCCCCCTACACTAACCAAAAAAACAATCACTGACTGAACATTTTTGTCATTTGTCTCTTTGTCATTCCCAGATGATATAAATAAGGCAGCAAACACCTCATTTCCTGTTAAAACCTTGGTTCTAAGATAAGGAAAAGTTTCCTCTGTCTACCTCTGTGTTTCCTCCAGATCGCCTGTTTCTGAGTTCTTTTTTTGCTGTGTTATTTCTTTGGTGTGGATGGATGAGGTTCAAGCCGATGATTCATTCCTTCCTCTGTTTACTTGGATGTCTGTGTGTAGCAGCAGCAGCAGCAGCGGTGATGCCATCTGACACCAACTGGGGGTATTAATGCTGCTTTCACTCAGAAATGTTTAAAGGCTCAGCCTGGGGTCTACAGTCTAAGTTTGGTGGCAGCCTGTCAGAGACCGCTGACGTCCTCTGCTTTTATAGCAGCTCAGAACTGAGACGCACAAATTTGTCAGGAGCAGCTGTCCATCCAGTGAAAAGGATTGAAAAAAAAAAACAATAAAGAAACAATTATTTTTTTCATCACATTGATAAACAACTGGTTGCACTGATATCAGTCATTTGTTGATGTTTATATGTTGCTGCTGTTACTGCCCACTGTCTGATGCTGCATAGCATCACGCTATGCTTATAATTACAGAGGCGAACATGAAACACATTTTCAAATTGAATTATTTAGAAGGCATTTGCTGTCGGCTCATCACACAAATGTCACCGACGAAAAGTTCATCGTATTCTCACGGACCAACACCTACAATCTGCTGTTCTCCAGACACCTTAAAGTTCAGTTTAGAAACGTGATATCCTGTGCACTGACTGCAGACATAACAACCACCAGCTGCCAGAACACAACCACGTCCACATGTACGGCAACACTGTTTGTTTGAATCATCTTGTTCAGATGTGTGCAGTGTGATGAGCCTCTGTTACAACCGCTCACGCCCTGGCTTATATTTCAGCATTCTTGTTATTAACCCCTTTAACCTGCATCATATTAAGAGCAAACTGAGCTGGTCACATGACCAGGAGTCACTGCATCATGTTCCTCCTTGTGAAGTTTAGCTTCATGTCATTCATGGCTAGACACACAGGTCGGACTGAGGGCATGGGAGGTGCTGGTGCAGTGATAGATTATGGGACAAAAAGGCTAAAAAGGGAAGGGGGCGTGCAGTGATTACTCCAGCAGCGCAGTCAGACCTGTTGGCAGCAGCTGGTGATTTGCTCAGCTGGAGAGGGACGGAGAGGATGTGACCTTTCTGTCTTCTTCAGTCTTAAAATGGAAATAAAATTTGATCGTTCATCAGAGCAGACACTGCTGCGCTGAACTGCTTGAATGGAGGACTGTTTTTAACGCTACCTGCGGATTTGGGTTTCAGGATGTTAGCTAACTTGGAAGAGGAAGGTAAAATGTTAGGACAAACAGCGAGCAGCGGGACATACTGTTGAAACCGTATATTAATATATACTTTGGGTATAGGAATTTCCCTCATCGTCAGACATGAAACTGCAGACTGCAGTTAAAAAGCAGCCTGCAATTATTAAAATGAGACAAACTAACATTTATCAGGGGGCAGTTGGTAGCCTAATGGTTAAGGAAGCGGACCTGGATCCGCAAGGCCCCCGGTCCGAATCCCCTACCCCCAAGTTACCCACTGTTCACTTTGGTGATGGGTTAAATACAGAGGTCACATTTCGTTGTGTGCAGTGGTGTGAATCACAATGTCACAATGACAAGGAGTTTGCTTTCCTAATCAATATGCATATTTATTAAATGAGTAAAATAAATAGAGTTTAAATATCATTAATTAGCATTGCATTTTGATGGAAACATTGTGTATTTTAAAAAACATAAAAAATTGAAAAACTACTGAAAAAAAAAACAAGAACCCTAGGACCATTTTGGTCGATTTTGAAAGAATGAATGAAAAAATCTCCAGTGAGCCACTAGGGGTGTGCTGGGGTGTGCATGCGGCTCTGGAGCTGAGTGTTGCTGCACTAGGACATGGTGGTAGTTGCAGTTAGAGTTGAGGATACAGAGGACAGGGTGAGATGGAAATTGTTGACTCGCTGTAGCAACCACTGAAAAAAAGGGTACAGGCTGAAAGGAAAAGGAAGACGTTTACATACACTGCAGTTTATGTGCCTGTAAACAATGTAGGAAAGCCCAGCTGATGAAGTCATGTCTGATAGGTTAATAGGCAACATTTTAGTTAATAGGAGACACAAACAGCACGTTTGTGTGTATGAAATTAAAGCTGAAATATAAAATCAAAATTGAAGCTGAAAAGCTGTGGATGAAGATTCCGTAGCTGTGTCAAACTGTTTCAACCGCAGGTCCACATCAGCAACGGCGTTCACCATGAATGGGAAAGAAGTTGAACTGAAATACTTGATGACTGTAACTACGGTTCTATTATACATTTTTCTACTATTGATTGTTAATTCTTCCAGTGATCTGACCATGCACAGGAAGGCCCACAGTCTGGTGCTGTGTGATTTATGTGGCGTAAAGACTGCTGTCCCTGTGAAACTGTAACAGATGAAGATCAATGAAATGAATGATGAATATTAAAAGTTAAATTCCTCTGTAATAAAAATCATTACAGAGGCAGTGGTACAGTAGAAGAGAGGAAAAGAGGAGGAGAGAAGGAGAGGAGAGGAGAAGGGAGGACAGGAGAGGAGAGTCTGGTGGAGGTTTTTATCTTCACTTCACTTTATTTCTGTTTATTATCTCCAGTCACACATCATTACCTCATGATTGTGCAGTTAAAACAAATAAACAGACATTAAAAAACTTCATGGTCTTCACAACAGAAATCAGAAGTCTGTCTAGACTGATATGATCCAAACACAGACTGACTTCTCTAATGTCTGGATGCAGACTTTTTTACCTACTGAATCATATCTGCACAGGACACAGCATAGATTTAACCTAATATTTGGGGCAGTTGTTGGCCTAGTGTTTAAGGAAACAGACCTGGATCCGCAAAGCCACAGGTTCGAATCCCCCTATCCCCAAGTTACCACTGAGATGCCGTGACTATGGTAACGTCCCCACTCACAGCTCCTTGTGTACTAAAGGCTACCCGCTGTTCACTTTGGTGATGGGTTTAATGCACAGGTGACATTTTGTTGTGTACTGTTTTGTGAATAACAAAGTCACAATGACAAGGAGTTTGCTTTGAAAAATGTTTGCTTCAAAACCTGTGGGAATTTGTGCCCATAAAATGGAGGTGGACATGTAGAGTGCTGCAGACTTTTTCATGCCTCATTCTCCACTTGTTTGCTACTAGGCCGCAACCGCAGCAGTCTCCACATTCACCCCTTAAATCACACTGCACAACATCAGTCTTTTGTGAACCTTCCTGAAGGAGGTGTCCCCTCTGGAAGGAGCCAACTGTCCAAACCAGAATTCGATCTTGTCCAGTAGGTGAACCCAGGATCATTAAAGAGCCAAAGCTGCAAAAAAAAAAAAAACTTTAAAAAAGTCTGAATCTACTTGAAAGAAGAGACATGATCATGAATGTTATCATCATCATCATTAATATCCTCCCTCTCCCTAACGTTCAGTCAATGAAACCCACAGTTGTATTGTATTTAGTGTCTTTAGTCTCACGTGGGACCAGTGGTTTAATTAGAGCTCAGTTGTAAAGAACCACAGAGAACAACGGTCAGAAGTAGGTCTGAGGTCAGTGAGGTTCTCACAGTTTCAAATCTCATTCAGTCTGACTTGAGTGAGCAACTTATTGCCCTTAATTTGAAAAGGTACAGAGATTTAGAATTTATCGTATCCAAGAAAGAAGGGGAGGAGGAGGAAGGAAGGAAGTGAGGAAGAAAAGAGTCCTTTATTGTTGCATTGAAATGGAATGAATGAGAGACTGGCATTTTTATCAGCAAAATTATCTAATTTAAGGAAGAATTACAATGGACTTTTTTTGTAAAAAATCTGAAGGAACCTCACGGTCAGTTAAGGTCATAGAATCATTGAAATAGAAAATACTATATATAGATTCACTATCATTGCCCCCCTTTATTTCTGCATAATTTGTGTAATATCCTATATTTCAACAAAGGAAAATATTCTGTTTTTGACTGACATATTTCAAAGGAATAAAAAAAATTGTAATGGAACCCTTTACACCAGTGGTCCCCAACCATCTCTGTACTGCGGACAATGTCTGACAATATTTTCACGGCTGGTGTAGCAGATAAAAGCAAAATAAAATGTGAAGATCAGCATATAAAAACTCTTGCATTTTCTCTATAATAATAACATTGACCTTAAATGCGATGTTCAGTTGTTGGTGCGTTGTTGGTCGGTCCCTGTGACATCGCACCAACAACAGAACATGACATGAGCATCCTTTCTCTAGTCGCTATGGTAACGCTTAAACATACCTTCAAAATAAGACACAACACAAAAACAAAGTGTATGAAAATACTTGCGACTCACAGCAGCACTGAATCAATGGGCTGAGACCTGAGCTTGTTTTGCTTTAACAAGACGGTCCCATCTTGGTGTTATGGGAGACAGTGACACACGAAGTGTGCTACTTAGGTCCAGTTTGTTCCGTAATTTTGTTTTATTTGTCGTCACTGCAGAAAACCCTGCTTCACACAGATACGATGTTAGTAATGGCAACAGGGTTTTCAGTGCTGTTGTGGTGATCTCGGGGTACTCTAAGGCAGAGTTGATGTCTTGAACAGACGTTTAAGGCCCCTGTCTTTTGCAATGCCCAGCATCTTTCTTTAATTTAGCGGGATGTATCACGTGACATACGGTGTCGAGGATTTGACATGCGTCCAGTGAGACGGATGTATCAGAGAGAATCCGGACACTTTTCAAAATAAAACATCATTGAGACTCGGATAATAAATCAAACAAATTATGTGTATTATTTTTCTTTCTGTGCGGCCCGGTATCAAATGACCCACGGCCGGGGGTTGGGGACCACTGCTCTACAATACTGGGTTGCTCAGCATTTGGCAGCAATGACATTTCTCAAAGTCATCTACAAGGTTGTTGTCTTTCTCAGCTGGTATTTTTCCCAACTATTTTGTAAATTGTGCAAGGTCTTCAATTTTGCAAGATTCCATTCCCTAATAGCAGATTTAGTAATAGCCCTAGTAGCCCTTTTTAAAACAGACAATTTTTTCCTCTTTAGTCATTCCTGCATGACACTTGGGTCTGGAGGGTTTCCGGTTTGAATTCATCAGCTGCCACTGAGTTCCTCTGAGCATTGGACATCTTATCTTTGAAAGCTATTGTACTTTTGTACTCCTTTGTCTTGTCACCACCATTTTGAAAACACAGACATCATTTTAAGATGATTCGTGTCACAAATCATTTTCACTGGTGAATCTTATTTGTGATTTACCAAATGTATTTCCATACTGATTTATATCTATTTTTCGGATGCTCCACGATATGTTCTTTAACTTCATGGATGCAGGTAATGGAGGGCAGCACAGAACATGATAACATTTTTGACGAAAATGCACGAAAACTAAAAATTGTTGTTGTAAAAACCTTTCTTTGTACTCTGTAAAGGATGTACGGATCAAAGGCACTGTGAATTTTCTCAGTCTTTTCAAAGCAGGAAAAAAGAAGAACATGATGAGCATCACTGAGCTCTGCTTCTTTCCCATCTTTGTCACAGCCCAACCATGCATGGGAATATTCCTGAGAGTGCAACGAGAAGTCAAGCACATATTGAGAATAACAGTTCTGCTTCCTGGCTGTTTCTGAGAATGTGTTTTATTAGTTGTTAGACCACAAAGTTCATCCAGAGAATTTCTTCAGCTCATTTTCTGTCCTGTCTATTCCTCACAGTTCAGATGTGTTTTTTTCATGGGAATAAAATCAATTTAATAAAAAATAAATAGAGTGACATTTGGATGAGTGAACAGGATTTATTTTCTTTCACAGACGAAGAAACACTAAATGTAATTTTCCTGACTGCACTGTTGACCTCTATTTATTTAGTCTCCATTACTCTGGGTGAGTACTTCAACTCTTAAACTTCTTGATCTCTTCTACACACACAAACACACATACACACAGTATATGGTGCCCCTTGGCTGACCTTGTCTGTTAACTAGTCCATCCAGCTAAACTCAGGACCTCAGAGATGACCTGACATAAAAGCGCAATTCACTCACTCCAAAAGGAAAACAAACTGTCCTTTGCACCATCCTCAAATACTTCTCTGCCACTCTTGATCTCCATACAGCATACTTGCATTTATTTGAATCAAATGACTATTTTGCAGATGCTCACTCATCCTCTCAGTCTCCAGGATGGTGCAACAACTTTCTTAACCTCTTCTACACTTTCTCCACAGCTTCTCCATCATCACAGTTAAAATATGTTGGGTTTTGTTGAAACATCAAACTCAGTTTGTCATCTCAAACTCAGTTTTTAAAAGACTATTGTTGTGGTATTTGTTTGGTTGTCAAAGACAGTAGTCTTTGTTTGTAACCAACTTGATTCAGTCAGAATGCCCGTCCATCCACCCATTTTTTACCTGCTTATCCATTACTGGGTCGCGGGAGCAGCAGTCTCCACAACTGCCACCCAAATCACATTGCACCATACTGTACCTTCCTGCAGGTGGTGAGCCCACTGGAAGACAACTGCCCTAAAGTCTCTGTGTACTCTTATTTCGTTGAAATAAGAGTACACATGATCTAAATGCTTCCATTCGGCTTAGCACCTGCAGGCAGGTACAGTGTGATTTGGGTGGCAGCAATGGAGACTGTTGTCGATGCGGTCCAGTAACAGATGAGTAGATGAAAATGGGTGGATGATTAAAGGGCGGCATTGAATGTCCATTTGGTGCTCATCCTCTTGGTGTAGATAACACAGCTTCATGCTAACTCTGAATTAACACAGTGTGATAGCACCATCTATGAATATAAATCTGAGAAACAATGGCTAATGCCTAAGTGTTGTAGCTGTGGGTGGCTGTATCTCGGGACACAGCCTTGTCAACTAATAAGTCCTGCTTATTCCATGCAAGGTTTCTGAGGTCCACATGTGTGCAATCAGTGATCGCTCTGCACAAAGTGCCCTCCCCATAGTTGACTATTCACCACACATGACCCATTTAGCCTACACTGTGTAGGAACCATGTTGAGAGTTTTCTTTCCCTGTAATTCGTAATCTTTTTTTTTTTATAACAAAACATGCATAAAAATAGAATGAAAGTTAGAGCAGGCGTGTCCAAACTGGTCCACAAAGGGCTGGGCGGGCTGGTCTTTGTTCCAACAAAGTCTGATGACTGAGATCAGTTGATTAAACCTGCCAACTTAGCTGTGCTGCTGCTGGGTTGGAACAAAAACCTGCAACCACAGTGGCCCTTTGTGGAACAGTTTGGACACCCCTGACTTAGAGCAACATAAACTCTAAATTTGAATCTCTAAGTCACAGTAAAGTCTGCTGTTTAGCTTTTGCACTTGTTGATCTTTTTAAAAACAAATACACAGAAATCTATTTCAATACAGAGAAATTATGTTGTCTGTTACTGGAAAAACTGATGATTTTTGCCATCATGAGCACTTTCTGGGAAACAATGTTAAAAAAAAGAAGGAATAAACCAGAGAGCTATCAGAAAACAAGAAAGAAAAACGCACACAAATTAGTTTTAATCAAACCAAAAGGGCACAAAAACAAACATTTCTTTAAAAATTCTGCTGCCAGGCAAATGGTGCGTCCAACAGTGACCGTCCAACAAAAACAAAAGGACTAACTATTCATCCAAATGGATTATTCAGGATTCATGAGTATGAGGCTCGTGAAGCGTCTAATAAGCAGTGTCACGAACGAGGCGGACAAACTGCTGCCCTGATAATGAATGGGATCATAGCTGTGTTTCAACACAGGAGCTCCATTATTCCCTGTGGTCCACCGGCTGCAGAAACAACCAGGACCAAACCTCACATCCATACAAAGATTAAAAAAATAAAAGTCACACTTGTATGTGATACTTTAGCTAAATACAGACACAGCCTTAAAAATAAACAGCTGTGGAGGAGCAAAGAGGCAAAAAAAGCTGATTCTAATTATGCTTTCATTCAAATTCATTGAGATTCTGTTTCAAAACATGATCATATGAATTTTCATATGACCATGTTCATATGAATTTTTAAAAAGAGTGACGGCAACAGCCATTAACCTCTTTATGTGGCCTTTGTGGGGGTAGAACCTGCCTTATCAAATATCTGCTCGAGGTTTGCAGCCATGACCTGGACAACCTTGGTAATGGCCCAGTCCGTGGTCATATGAGAAATACAGGGTAACTAAAAGGAGAGTAAAGAAAAACTTCTACGGTGGAACCAACCATGAAGGCAACCCTTTCTGTAGCCTAGCAACCTGCAACCCACAATGCATCTCGTGTCTTCTGTGTGTATCCATCTGTCTATCATCTCATCATCGATGCCTAAACATTGGTGATGTGGAAAGGAAAGGAGCAGTTCATTATGATATGGCCATTGTATAACTTTAAGTTTTAGTGGAGTGTGAGAGCTACACTGTGGCTGTTTGTTTTGCACTGAAGTTGGAGTTCTACTGAATCTATCTATCCATCTATCCATCAATCCATCCATCCATCCATCCATACATACATATACAGTTTACTACCATAGACTAGACTAGGAGACCAAGGACTTTGGTTGAAAAACTACCAGATTTTGCACAGTCCTTCAGCAGCAGAATTGTTTCTTCTCTATTTTTTTTCTCTCTAGCTCACACCGTTCTTCACCTTGTCACCAGTTGTTACATGTTTAACTCAAGCTCCTCACTTGGCTTCACTGAAACACTTATACAAGGCAACACTCCCAGCAGGACAATCAGAGATGCTGTCGATTTCACTTCTGGACAAGCTGATGGTAATAACTTATTCTTTTCCTGTTTTTTACAGACTCCCCTGACTGTGTGGGAGAACTGCAGGAGATCTCTCAGAGAGAAATTACTCCTCACTGCCGTCAAAACAACAAACAGTCTGCACCAAGTCTGAAGCTGTTTTTAAAATTTTGCTTTTTCAAGACCTGGGAATTGTAGTGAAAAAAGTTTGACAATAGAATGATAAGGGGGAAATGTTTTGTTTTGAAAGATCTTAAATTAAACATAATGTGGAACAATATAGAAAATGAATAGATGATAATGATCCTATATATAGGGGAAAAAAGTTATGCATTATGTGTGATTGACAACTTTTTTTTTTTAAGTAACAGAAATAGAATTCTTGCTCGGAGAGTCATGTCTGTAGGGTATTTTGTTTGTGTGTGTGTGTGTGTGTCTGTGTGTGTGTGTGTGTGTGTGTGTGTGTGTGTGTGTGTGTGTGTTTTTATGAAAAGTTAAGAAAGGTTAAAAGCCTGGAGCAGTAAAAAAGTTAGAGCGAGACGCAACGCAGCTTTGTTGCTCTAGTGAGGAAATGGGATTCGGTGTTGCTCCTTGTGTGACACTTTGCTGTGCAGCCTTAATATAAAACTACAATTGAAAATGTGGGGAGAATCTCTGAGGAGGAGCAGCAGAAGGTCATGAGATAAAATCTTTAGAAAGTTTCTCACATAGACTCAGGTGAACTGATGGATGAGGTCAACAGTGTGGATTTTAAAAATGTTAAAAAACATAACGACAATATATAAAGACATTTTTTAGACCGTGGTCACGTACTTGTTTTGCCGTGTTGCACAGTCATAAACGTTGGCTGTAAATATTTTATGTTCAAGGGCTTTTATTTGTTTGTAAAATAATGTCAGCTCTGTTAAAGAGTAAAACTTATAGTTTGGTATTTTCAGTGTTGGACTAACAGGTTACTTGTCACGCCGTTACCCAATGAAACTACTTTTCTCGGTAACGCCGTTATTGTGACTGTGGTGTAAAGGGGCTCGTTACTCGTTACTATCCGTGGTCCAAATGGGCGGTTTCTCCTGGCCACGGAGACAGGACTGTGTGGCAGCGGAGACTGTCTGCTGCCTGTCAGTGTGTGTGTGTGTGTGTGTGTGTGGTAACTCACAGTCATGAGCCGTGAACACTAACTAAACGAGGAGCGATGATTGGTTGACATAGGTTAACGTTTCAGGTTAAGCCAATCAGAAAGAGACCTGGGCGGGTCTTCTTGCCTTAGAGGGAGATAAACAGTCTCACGCACAGGCGAGGCAGCACAGCAGCACACACACACACTCTATTGGCTACACTGTCAATAGAGTGTTGTTGTTTAATTGTTGCTACACTGCTAAAAGAGTGCAGTTGCTTTACTTGCACATTACCAAGTTCAGATTGTTAACATTGCTATAAGAAAGCAGTTATTTTATATAGTAATTTTATCATTGCTACGTTGTTGTTCACCTTTACCCCATTTTTTTTGTGCAATACATGGTTCAAAACACAAAACATTTCAACTTTATTTGTTCAAAGTGCCAAATCACTATAGCCGCCGTCCCAAGGCATATAAACAAGATAAACATGATTCTTCTTCTTCTTTCGGCTTATCCCATTTTTCAGGGGTTACCACAGCGAGTCAACAATTTCCATCTCACCCGGTCCTCTACATCCTCAACTCAAACTCCAACCACCTCCATGTCCTCCCTCACTGCATCCATAAATCTCCTCTTTGGCCTTCCTCTTCGTCTCTTACCTCCATGTCTAGCATTCTTCTCCCAATATAACCACTGTCCCTCCTCTAAACATGTCCAAACCATCTCAATCTGTCTTCTCTAGCTTTTCCTCCAAACCTTCATGTCTGTGTTGTCCCTCTAATCTCCTCATTCCTGGTCCTGTCCATCCTTGTCTCTCCTAAAGAGAATCTCAACGTCTTTAACTGGCTGGTCTCACAATTGTCCTGTAAACCTTTCCCTTCACCATAGCAGACTCTCTTCTCTCCAGTGTTCTCCTTTTCATTCAGACACATGTACTCAGTCTTGCTACGACTGACCTTCATTCCTCTTCTCTCTAGGTTCTCTTCTAGCTGTTACCTGCTCTCACTGCAAACCACAATATCATCTGCAAACATCATGGTCCATGGAGACTCCTGTCTGACCTCATCTGTCAATCTGTCTATCACCAGAGTAAACAAGAAGGGGCTCAGGGCAGATAAACAAGATAAAGATGATGCAATAAGCAATGTATTTGATTATTATTGTTATTTAAGAAATAAAGAAAGAAATTCCTCTTTTTGTCATTGTGACGTTGTGATTCACACCACAGCGCACAACGAAATTTGGCCTCTGCATTTAACCCATCATCAAAGTGAGCTGTGGGCAGCTAATGAGCGCCTGGGGAGCAGTGTGTAGGGACGGTGGGATTTAAACCGACCCAAGTCCGCTTCCTTAACCACTAGGGCACTGCCCTAGACCTTAATATGTAGTAACTAGTTATTAGTCACTTTTATAATTTACTAACTAGTAACGTAACCCATTATTTTCAGAGCAGTAGATAGTAAAGTAATAAGTTATTTTTTAAAGTAACTTGCCCAACACTGGCTATTCTGTAGATGCCAACCACTAGCATAGAAATAAGATTTTCCATATTTGTTAGCGTCAAGCTGGAGCATTTATTCTTGTTGGAAATGTAATATAATTATATATAAATGCTTTTATATATGATAGATATAATAGATATAAATGACATATTTTTTAGGTTTACAATTGTTCCAAGTAAAGATTGTTGGAACTGCAGAACAAAAGCAACAAACTCTGTGTCATTGTGACATTGTGATTCACACCACTGCACACGACAAAATGTGTCCTCTGTATTTAACCCATCGTTATATATATTGGTTAAATTATCCCCATTTAGCGCCTGGGGAGCAGTGAGTGGGGACAGTGCCATGCTCACGCAGTGATTACATGGCAGCTGGTGGATCCGAACATGGAACCCTGTGGACCCAAGTCTGGTTCACGTTCACCTGCAGGAAGATTCATGAAGGGCTGGTACAGTGCGGTGTGATTTGGATGGTGGTTGTGGAGATAAAATGACACAAATGAATGGATGAAACAAAAGGTGTCCTTAACTTCTGTTCCAATCCTACCTCACATACTCAAAAATCTACATCGTGAAAACATCAGTCAGAATCTGATGTCTTGGAGCCATAATGATGTAAATGGGAATTTACAGTATGTACTAATGAATGAGCCACTCAATTAGTTTCCATGTCAACTAGTTGGCCAGTTCAATGCCCTGAATCCAAATGATGAAGAGACACCACTGGAAGCGCTGACTGCTGGGATGTGATCTTGCCAGGGTGTTGAACCCTTGAGTTCAATGACAGAGACAGTGTCTCAGAAGTGTCCTAGAAAATGACAAATAGAAATTTTTTAAAAACATTTATTGGAGGAGGTGATGTAACAGCAAAACATTGCTGATCAAGGTGGACCCACAGTAATAGTACTGCACAAACACTAGCCCTGCACTTAACTCTAGTGGTTTGTGCGTGTCCACAGTGTCCGGGGTTAAATGCATTAATAATTTCCCTAATGGAAACCTTCTCTGTGTACAACTGGATTTGTTTTAACACTGTTTGATGTCGTTCAGCGTCCTCCTTATGAAAAGGCTTCATGCAACAACCCAGTGTCCAACCGTTCTACACAAGGGGGAGGGACTGAAATCTATTAACCTTTAAGGTGCCTGGAAAAGCAGGCAGTTCAACCAGGAAGTGTCTTTAAATGTAAGGAGCAGAGCAGGAGTAACCAAGGAGGAAAGAACAATATGAGAAAACCATCACAATGAAGCTCAAGATGTTTGTTCCCCTGGGTTCTCACCATCATTATTCGTCATTATTAAGACTTTTCAATTCATATATGTGGCATAAATACTAAATACATGACATGTTGAAGTGGTGGAAGGATCTTCTGTAATGAGACAGTGCAGAGTCTGTTGTATGTTCCGCACCTTCAGTATCACCACAGGGGAAATCTTGACATTTAAATCAAGACCCTGACCATTCATTTTAAAATATGGGACTGAAATATCTGTCACATGACTGCATTATTTCATGTTGAGGTTAAAGGCCAGAAACACAACTGCCTGTCACAGAAGAGAAGCAACAGAAGACAAGTCCTCTTACCTCCTCTCTATGTCATTTAGGGTTGAAACAACTGCTGAATTAACTGAGCTTTGCACTAAATACAGTCTGCTGGAGGGTAACAGAGTGCTATGGGCATCAACAGATACTACAATTTGTAGTATTAGTACTTGTCCAGATTACTATCCCATTCCTAGTTAAAGGTTTCACACTGTTTCATTACTGGACCTGCAGCTCTAACCACAACTGTCTGTTGTGTGAGAGAGAGAAGAGATATATCTGGTTTACATCTGGATTTCTTGAATGGTTCTCAGACAGTACATGAGACATTACCAGATGGGACACTGCTGCTACTGCTTTAGCAAGTTTTACAACAAAGTTCTTCAACAGAAATAAAATCTGTTTTCTCTCTGAGCTGTTTCAGAATGGAACATCCAAAAAGAATTCCAGGCTGGAGAAGACATTGCGTTCCAGATTGACTTTTTTTTCCATTTTTTTGGTGAAAAATTAGCACCTTAGTGCAGCAGAATCGCATAAATTATTTTAAAGGTGGGGGCTACAATAATTGACCAATCAATCCAGCTGTCAGCAGTGTTCAGTACAAAACAGATTTTCAGGAGGTGGAATGAGATTAGAGACAGCAGGGAATGGAATTCATAAAAGAACAGAAGTCCTAGAAGCTAAAGGTGCTCTGTGTCTCAGAGTCCACAATAGTCATTAATATGAATGAATATTTAAGAGAAACTTAAGATTGAATATCCCCACCCTGGGGCCCTCCGGAGTCCCTGTTGCACTACTTTAGGTTTAAGTTAAGTTTAGTGAAGTTATGCTTTGCTCAGCTTTGGAAACTATGATGCTGTTTTGCTTGCTCGTCAAAGCAGCTCACTCGGGGAACCTCTGTGTCATGTTGTTGATGAAGGTTTAAGACACAACCCCACAACACCCTTTTGGGAACAAAACCCAATAGATTTCCCCGCAACAACCGATTTCACACATCACAGACACGTGTGACCAAAACCACTCTGACAATGTAACAAGCCATCAATACCCACCTAACAACTGGGATAACACTTGACAGGTGAACATAGGTCCACCTAAAGGTTTAAGACACAACCCCACAACACCCTTTTGGGAACAAAACCCAATAGATTTCCCCGCAACAACCGATTTCACACATCACAGACACGTGTGACCAAAACCACTCTGACAATGTAACAAGCCATCAATACCCACCTAACAACTGGGATAACACTTGATAGGTGAACATAGGTCCACCTATGAACATAGGGACTTGGAACAACCCTTTTCCTCACTCACATGATTTTCACCTGGTAGAATCATATATATATATACATATATATATATATATATAATTTTGTTAAAGTAAAAAAAGTTAGTAACCCCATTTGTTTACAAACTATTCAGTCCTTAGAGAAAGTATTTTGTTTCAAGGATTTTTTTTCCATTCTTGTTCAATAGAGAGACACCATGTTCCATCCACTTTTTTGAGTAATAGAAAAACATGAAAAAAAAGAATTAAAAACATTTTGATCAGATAGTGGACAATCATTTACTTGACTTTCATTTTAAAAACAAAACATATAGCGTCCTCCATTAAGCTCACTGTTTTCTGGCTTTGCTCTTTGCTCTTTTTTTTTTACTTCTTTATCACTTTCTTTCTAAAGTCTGGAAATTGGGATCAACACTAACAGTATGGCTAAAGTCATTTTAGTCATGTCTCACCTGTGCTCACTGCAGCATCTCTGTTAGCTGTGATGTTTGCACAACCATGTTGATCTTTTCTCCTTCTCTAACCTTTTGTCCCAGATGACGGGCAGATGAGCGTTGGTCTCCTACAGGTGCGTTATCTCTGCAGCTCACTCTGGTACCGATCAGAGAGAAGACCCTTTGATTGCATCCTGCAGGAGGAAAGACAGGTGAAGCTGAGTTTATCTGACATTTCTTTTGTGAGGTGTTTTCCACCGGAATCAGCAGGTGATTTAAGAGTCTGCAGTCTGACAACTGTACTTTTATCTACACTATGTCTTATATAAGAAGGCTGTCCATTCGCAGGTCTGCTGGTAAACAAAACCTTTGTCCTAGTTGACATCAAATCTGTTATGGAATCTTTCACTTTCACTTGCTGCTGAAACAAACCGGAAAAAGGGAATGATTTAAAGTCATTTTTTTTTTCATTTAACATCATTATATAAATGTGCAAATAAATGCCGGTGAAATAACGACAAAAGCAAGAAAGGTTTGCATGAAAAAATCATAAAGGCTCTGTAAAAGGTCATTGATGGAATCTGTTGGAGATTTTGGAGTTTTTACTTTAAGGTTCCTTAAATGAAAAATAAGTAGTATAAAACTGGGGATTCAGTTCTACTATCTACGACACTGACTGACGGTATAGTCACTGGACAAACAATCAGAGTCAAAAGACTCAAGTCAATATTTCCAATCTTGGGAAAGATTGCTGATACGTTCCTGAGAATTATGAGGTAGGAATCAATGTTTTTATCAGCGTTCTATCTTCACTGTCAATACAAAGAGGAACCATTAAAAGCTCCTTTTTTATCATCTAATGCAGGCATGAGCAAACTAAGGTCCGGGGACCAATTGTGGCCCGTTGAGCTTTTCAATGCGGCCCACCAACCTTGTCCAAATCAAAGAATTTATTTATATTATCAAATTTATTTATATCGTTCCCCAATTGATGATGTCATAGAGAGTATTAGAGATGTATATTAGGTCTATGCATGACTTTTACATGCCATTTAACTTGGTTCAAACGAATGCTCCATCTTTCTGTTCTATAGATCCCCACCCCTGCTCTAATGTCTTTATTTCACTTTACTCTTCTCAATTATATTTAAGTAAGACTGTCTGCAGCTACAAATTCTCCTCCTTCAGTCTCCTCTGGATGACGGAGCACAGTTAATGATGTTCAGCAGTGTCAGTGTTAATGACCATAATAACATTGAGATTATTTCATTTATTATTTAACTAATTCAAAATGACTGTTGGACTGGTTTACAGATACAGCTATGATTCCCAACAGAATAGAATAGAATTGAAGGACAGGGATTGGTCAATAGGTGTGGTAATGGAATCCCTCCTGAGATACAGTCTTTTGTCATAAGGCACACTGCATTAGAATGTGCACTAAGTGACATGAAATTAACAAATAAGATGATCTTAATTCAGCTTGGAATAACAACACTATTTAGTTGAGAAAAAAAATCATTACTTCCTTAGTACCTTATGGACCAAGATACTGTATGTCCACTTCCTCAACCAATTGGCCAAATATTTAAATTTTCAATCATCTGTAGTTATTTGAGTTAGCTTAAACCAGTGATTTTTTTTCCTAAGTCTACCTTTGATTTATACGATGTATAATATTGTTCCTGGATAATCAACAAATAAGACCAAAGGCACAAAGACAGACAAAGACACAGCACCACCTGCAGGGGAGGAATGCTAATTACATTTACTTATGCTGGATCAGTTTGGCATTAGAAGAATGCCAAGGAAAATAAATCTTGTAACCATTTGTAGTCCTAAAACATGTTTAGAACTAGAATAAAATCCCATGGTATTTCGTGCCAATAGTCTTGCCTATCAGCCACAGTGTGTGTGTGAAGAGACTGGTTTTCTGTAAACCCCTTGTGTCCCTCACAGCAGGAGTTTCACAGCAGATGTTACGCAACATATTTTAAATTCAGTCTTATATAATGCCAGGTGGAGAGCTTCCCTGCTCTTCATCCATAGCCATGACCAATTTCCCAACCTGATTCCTGAGTCTCTTTACTAACCTTGTGCTAACGAAAGAAAAAAGGTTGATATTTGAAAATATAATGAAGAGCTTTAAAAAGACAAATCACAAAAAGGTTTTTTTTTTTATCATACATGATACATCATACACGTACCTGGTATAACACCAAGGACTCAAAGGACATAAAGGCTGGAGACCAGTGACTATAGCCGTGAATGTCTATTCAAATGTCTCATCTTCAAATCTTGTTTGACCTTTTGCAGCAGTCTGAACCAAGTTCAGTTTTGTGAAATGCTATCTTCATGCAATGACATTCTGTTGAATTGAGCTTAAGCCAATTTAGTTTTATTCACCGAATTTGTCCTTGAAATACAAACAAATTGAAAAAAAAAACTGCAGTAGAATTAAAAACCTTTGCCTGAGCTGAGTGGTAAAAAGCAGAGCTGAGCCTCCACGGCTCACAGTACAACTTTTTATTTTTGTCTTTTTAATTCTTGCCCTTGGGTGACACCTAAAGGATTTTTTAGACCTTGTTGATGCACATGGACTAGGCAATGTAAATTACACTTAACAAAATAATTATAATTAATAATAATAAATAATTAACAAAAAATAAAAAATTAGATACAAAAGAGTAACCCTAAAATTTATTTAAAAAAATAAATTATTAAATGATTAAATTATTAAAAATGCAGAGAGTAGCAGTGCAGTGAGCTAGACATGAGTTATCCATCAATGATTGGCAAATTGACACCATGTAACTTTTATATGTCCTCCATAATGAAAGCTGTCCACTGTTTATTAGAGGGTCCTCGAGTTCAACTGCCAGGGGTACCAGAATTTACGTGGTAAGGTTATGTGTCAGTAGCAGAGTAGTTCACACAAATGCTCAATTTATCTGCTCCCAAGCCACATGTTCTTCAACCTGTGTCCAGGTTTAGGAACATGTGACCCTTGATTCAAAAGTCTCGCCCAGGTCTAATCTAGACAGTGGACGGAACAATTTTCACTCTTTCCCTCGGTAAGTGAATGGTCCCTCATGCATCAAATTGACTGATATTGAATAAACAACAACTTGCCCCGCCCCCCCAACACCACCAACATAAGGTGTCTGTGGGCAACATTCTGTTAGAATAATTTCAAAAGTTATAACATATTTGTCATATTATTGTCTGATTCATTATATCACTGTGTGCTGTTGTTACCTGCTTTCACCCTTGTTTTTGACTATTTTTCTTATAACACTTCACTTTTATAAGAAAAATATCTGCTGCCAGCTTTTACCGTGATTTTGCTGTTGACTGTTGACTCTTTTATTTTCCGAGAGAAACATCTGCTATGATCCAATACATCACCTCCAAAAGCTGAACATTCACCACGATGAACTCGCCTACGCTGATAATGATTGCTGAATATTAAACAATGATAAAGATTGTTTTTAAGCATAGTACAATGTTGCAAATAGGTGATTTTCCCACCCCTTAGATTTGCAACGTGATTGGTAACTAGGGACCTCCTGTCTTCAATAAAAAGGAGAAACGGAGAAGTGTACGGGAGAACGTTTTAGAGACTGTGCACATCTTGCGTTCTCCTCATGAGAAATCATACGTTTTTCTCATTAGTAATTTGAACCGTTGTCTTTATCTGTTTTTTTTAATGAACTTGCGCATATTTTAGGTTGTTTGAACCTGACACATTCAAAGAAACAAAAATAAAGGGTCTTCATATTCTTTTTGAGCAGAGGTTACACTTACACTGATGTTCTAATGGTGCAATCATGATGTCTGGAAGAGTGGTCACTATTGTACATCCCGGAACTTTTTATTTTTACATTGGTTGTGAAGGAAGTAAGGAAGAAAACAAAGTCCTGGTCATTGTGACATTGTGATTCACACCACTTCACAAAAAGGAATTTGAACTCTGCATTTAACCCATCACCAAGGTGAAAAGTGGGCAGCTTTGAGCACCCGGCTAGCAGTGAGTGGGGACGGTGCCATGTTCAGTTGACCTCAGTGGCAATTTGTGGATTCAAACCTGCAACCCTCTGGGCCCTGGATGGCTTCCTTAACCACTAGGTCACCACTGCCCCATTATATTAAATATATATGGTTCTTACTAATATATATGTTAAACTCTTCTGCCATATACTTGTGTATGAAAGGGTAATACGGTCTTCTTTTCCCTTGGAACACATTAACCACCACAGGGGGAATTTTCCTTACATTTTCCCAATACAATCCATAATGTATTTTTATGGCCTTTACATTCTAACTCCTCTCCATCTATTCTTATGGTGTGATTTATTTCTTTATTTATCTACAGTCTTTCTCACAAAAAATCTCTCTAAAACACTGTGGACTGTTGATGTATCACATTCTACAGGTGCTGCCCCCACAGGAAAGGTTTATTGCTGATGTTTGCTCCATACATTTAGCAGTTAATTATAGCTCGGAGAATCTCGGTGGTCAAGCAGGATATCCATCCAACATCCAGGTAACCATGACAACAACTCTATGAGCTGGCGACTCGGAAATTGTGATTGTCTACAGACGAGTGGAAACGGTCACACTGTCGGCTTCTCCGTTATAGGTGTGCAGCATGTCTTACTATCACATATGTGTGCGGTTCAATTTGATGAATTCTATACAAAACAGGCTAAAGCACACATACTGGAATTAATACTTGCTACTTTATATATCTATTTTCTTCAACATTTACAACTATACTGTCCTGTTCTTCTTCTCAGTTCTCTTATCTGATTGGCCGGTGGATCTGCAGTGATTATTTGCTGCTAACATGAAAAATTACATCTTTGTCTCCAGATGCCACCTAATGAAACTCTGTAAACACAGCTGCAGCCATGGCAACCAATAAAACTATTAATTCAACAGTTGGTGCAGATCAGTGAAAGGACAAATAAATAATAATCTTTACCTTTACACCTGCTACATCTGTTAGAAATTCCATACTGTTGAGAGAGTTTTCTTATTTTTTAAACTCCTATATAACATACAGTATATGTCATTTCATTGGCATATATGTACATGAGTGATTTTGGTAGATCACTCATCTACCAAAATTTTTTTTAAAAGAAAATTTTGCATCTTGTGTCAAATCTTTACAATTATGATGTGATCAAAAAATTCCGTATCCCATCATTTACAAGATTTCTTAACAAGTCCCGACAATAATAAAAAAAAATAATCTTTTCTGTGTGTGATTGTAATGTGCATTTTACTTGGTAAGTAAATAAATGTGATCATCTGGTTCCGCCTGCAGAACTAAAAATAGAAACGCAATTTCTGCAGAGGTACAACATAAAAGAAAATAATAAAAAAGCAACAAGTGTCACGTCTGGTCAGAAATTGATCATCTCCCGGAGAACTGAGTGCAGAATGACACACGTGTATATGTTTTAAAGAATAAAAGTGATGCCTTAATGATCCCAATTTTGAGAAATGATTGTGTTAACAGCAGCAGTAGGTTTCACTGTTGTTAACAGGCTGCTCCTGACAAGCACAAATCGTGTGGTTCCTCTGGGAATTGAACCCTATACTCTCTGCTCCCTACGTTTTGGATGCAGGCGTGCTAACCGCTGCATCATGGAACCAAATATTTCATTAAATTATATGTGTTATGCATATTTTAACAGACAAAAATCACAAGGGAATAAAAAAAAACACTCCAGTTGTTTTTTCCCAATTATCTTCAATCAACAGTGATTGCTGTCGACATTTTGATTAAAGTCATTTAGAGGTTTGAGAAAATATAGTTGTTCTTTAGTAACCCACATTAACTAGGGGCCTATCTTTGAAAGACACAGTCCTTAGCCATACAGGTTTGTTACTGTTCAGTGCAGTAGAAATTAAACAGTTCCAGTCTCTAGAACTGTTCCTGTGTCCAAAGCTGTACTAATTAAAGCCATGAATCCATACTTGTGGCCCCATCAAACTCCACCGTTAATGGGAATTGATAGTGATTTCAGGTCAGCATCCTCTGGTAAAGATAATGACTTCACCCTAGGGTGTGTGCAAGAGGGTGGAGGTGAGTGTGGGGAGATGTACATTGGTAATTGTTACGAACTTCCCGGTGAGGGGCTCTCAGTGTGATTATTCTCCACTTACTATTCTGAAGCCCAGCTGTGAGAGAGAAAGGGAGGAAGACGGAGCCACAGAACCCACACACTTTTTTTTTCACTCTGGGCACATTGTAGCCCTGAGTACATTCTGTCAGGCTAGCACTACATGGACACTCTTCCATTACTCCATCCCTCCATTTGTGTCCATTTAGGGGCAGTGGTGGCCTAGTGGCTGAGGAAACTGACTTTGGTCTTGAGGGTTCCAAGTTTGAGTCCACCAGCTGCCAGGTTAACACTAAGGTCCACTGAACATGACATCGTCTCCACCCACTGCTCCCTGGGTGCTAGAAGCTCACTTTGGTGATGGGTTAAAAGCAGAGGTTACAGAGGTTGTGTGCAGTGGTGTGGATCACAATGACATGGAGTTTGATATCCTACCTTCCTTATCTGTTTCAGGCCAAATTACACAGCAACGTCCTGGCCCCCATGAAGCTTCCTGCAGGTGGTGACTTCACTGGAAAGAGCCAACTGCACTACCTGGGATTTGATCTTGTCAAGGAGGTAAGCCTTGGAGTTCCACACCAATGACATTTACTTCGGATCAAAGCTCTATCTTATCAAACAAAAAAACAGTTTCAGGTAACATAAAAAGATACATTTGGGAATAATATAAGTAAAAAAATATTTATTCATTAATTTTCTCCTGCTGGTCCCTTGCCAGTTCGCAGGAGCAGTTGGTTCCACCCAAATCACATTGCATCCTCTTGTGAGCCTGTCTGTGGGTGGTAAGCCCACAAGAATGGAAAAGAACCAGAAGTTAAGCAAAGAATACAATGTGTTTTTCTTTTTACATCTCTTTTGTGTAACCCTTGGAGTCGTGAAATCAATAAAATGTGGTTGGAGATTTGGAATAATTTCAATTAAATTAATTACATATATATATATATATATGCATATATAAAATGACAGATTGACAGATGGGGTCAGACAGGAGTCTCCATGGACCATGATGTTTGCAGATGATATTGTGATCTGCAGTGAGAGCAGGCAACAACTAGAAGAGAACATAGAGAGGTGGAGGTTTGCACTGGAGAGAAGAGGAATGAAGGTCAGTTGTAGCAAGACCGAGTACGTGTGTGAATAAAAAGGAGAACATTGGAGTGGTGAGGTTACAAGGAGCAGAGGTGGAGAAGGTGCAGGAGTTCAGATACTTAGGATCAACTGTTCAGAGCAGTGGCAACTGTGGAAGAGAGGAGAAGAATAGAGATCAGGATGGAACAACTGGAGAAAAGAGTCAGGAGTGAACTGTGATAGAAAAGAGTCAGCTAAGGTGAAGGGAAAGGTTTACAGGACAGTGGGGAGACCAGCCATGGTGGATGGATAAGAGACACTAGAAATAGTATAGAAGACAAGAGGTAGAGCTGGAGGTGGAGGAGTTAAAGATGCTGAGGTTCTCTTTAGGAGAGACAAGGATGGACAGGATCAGGAACGAGGTAATCGGGGACAACACAGACAGGAAGGTTTTGAGAAAAAGCTAGAGAAGCCAGACTGAGATGGTTTGGACATGTTCAGAGGAGGGACAGTGGTTATATTGGGAGAAGAATGCTAGACATGGAGCTACCAGGTAAGACGAAGAGGAAAGCAAAAAAGGAGATTTATGGATGCAGTGAGGGAGGACATGGAGGTGGTTGGAGTTGGAGTTGAGGATACAGAGGACAGGGTGAGATGGAAATTGTTGACTCGATGTGGCAACCCCTGAAAAAAGGGATAAGCCAAAAGAAAAAGAAGAAGATATAGATATATAAATATATAAAGAAAGGGTTTTTTTAAATTGGTTATAGTAATCATCCTGTGTCACTCGGTGTTAAAGATAAAACAGCTGTCAAAGCAAACCACATGTTTAGGAGTGAAGCACTGGGTTGTTGTTATTATTAATATGCAGAGGTGAGTGGTAATGAATGTCCTCCTTGTCGGAGCAGTTCTCTGAGCAGCAGAGGTCGTGAAGGATGTTTTACTGTTGTAGACCTAAGCGCAGACCTGGCAGTTAACCTTTAAAAGCTCTAATTAAACAGCAGAGCCATTAGTAAAAGTGTGATTAAATCAGAGCTGCTCCATAAGGGGAATAAGACATACTGTTCTAGGTCTCAAATCAGGCGTCTTTGATTCTTCATCACAGGGACATTTTTTTTGTAACATTCTGTTTAATGGATGATTCACAGAGTATTAGTTAAATTATGTGTGGAGTCATTTGTGCTGAGGAAGCTAATGCAGTCCAGTCTAGAGCTGAGTATCATGAATCATACAATTGACCATGTAAGAAATAAAACAGTAGCAAAATCAAAAGTAAGCAAAAATGTAAAAGTATGACTAAAACTAACACTGTGTTCAATCCTTAGTCTTTAAATTATTTTTAGTCAGGTGTAGTTTCCCTTCTTCTGTGAAAATTTGAAGCAACAGCTGTGAATGTGGTGATGGGGGGGGTGGAGGCCAAAAATAATACTGTCCACCAGAGAGGGGCGCCATAGCAAAATGGTTTGAAAACAACTGACTGAGAAAATAAAAATGCAAAGCAGACGGAAAGGAACTAAACAAGGGTTAGATGCAAACTATGGTTTCTTGCTTTTGCCTTTTAAACAGTCAATAGATCACTGTGTTTGACAACAACTTGCTTTGTTAATGTTTGGATTTGTAATAAATGGGCTTCAAGAATTCAACAGATAATGATTGGTTAACAATGTGGTTACTTACTTTTTTTCCAATTTTGACATCTTATTCTGGTGACCCCGAAGACATGTCTTTGTCTAAAATGAAGTTTAGATCACACAAATACAGACATTAGAACTTGACATAAAATTATGAATGTGAACAAAATATTGGAACAAATCCGTATTGGTTTTTCCATTGATATTTAAAATGTGATGCTGCAAATCCTTCTGGTACACACACCGGTCAACCTCATGGGTCCTGTCACGGAATAAATGACTCAAATTCATAATGACTACAAGTAGCTTGTCATGCGATGGTGGGGGTGAGATTTTAACACTTTGTCACCAACACATTTATTCTTTATCAGTATCAGAAATTAAGTATCAGCAAAGTCCATGATTTGGAGGCACTGGTTTACCATGGAGTACACCTTTTTTCTTACACAAATTTCAAATGTCTTGTTATGCTAGAACACTTTAGGGGAAAAAAAACAACAATTTAACCTGGTCAAGCCAGTCATTCAGTGCCTTAACATTGGTTTTACCAATTTATATGTTTATGTGTTGAGTACAATGACTCCCTCATAGGGGGAAAGCAGAATTTTGCTTGTGAATTCCAACAGAGAAAATATCTTCAATCCTTCCTAGACGACAAATTTATAAAACATTCACAGGACAGAGATCTACTGCTGAACAAAGCAGAATTGAGTGACCCTGTAATCAGGAGCTGGGACCGAATTCAAGATTTGTTTCTTGAAACAGTGTGAGAATGATCAGCATTCAGGCACTGAACCTATTGATTGGTATCTCTGCTAGTGTTTGCTAGGATTTTAGCAGCTTTTCAGGACCCAAGCGGCTCTGCTTCTTCTCAGCTAAAAAAAAAAAGACTTAGCACGCACAAGCACTCTTTAGGGGCTTGTAAACATCAGAAAACAACACCTGTCATGTTCAGGGGCTGTAAAAATTGCCAAATGGTACTCAGCGGCAGTGTATCCCAGACTTGTCGCCTTCCAGCATTGTGATGATAATTAACAACACAGTGCTTTTAGGAGTTGCACACCAGGGCAGCCAGGGTGTCTTTGAAGCATTTAGCAACAAACAAATCCTATTTTATACAATAAAACTTCACACACTATTTCCAGCCATGACTGGTTAACCCTTTTTTTTGTTTGTGTGTTTACAGACGGCCACCCTGAATGGACTATTTCACCCCAAGTTGTGCTGCTGCAACCAAAGTCCTGATGATTTACGTGGTTTTTCCAAAATCCAAAATAATCAAGCGCCTGTAATCTGAGCGCAGTGCTTCATGTTCTATGTTTACCACAACAACAAAGACTGCCAACTGTGCTCCTGCTCATGAATGTTAATTATTGAATCATTTCTCTCTGGACGTCTCTGCTAATGTCAGCCGACGAGGTCTCAAAATCACGACCACCCAAAACCCCAGCGCCGTCAGCAGTCACTAACAGCGTGTAATAATAACAACTCCATAACACTGATGATTAGAAACAGCTTTCTCCCCCTGTGGTGGAGACACACGGTCAAAACCATGAAGAAGATTTGGATTACTATCTTCTGATAAGCTGAATACACAGTATTGTGAATAAATATTTCTGCCACAATCTACTGTTTTAAACATTTGTGACAATACAACAGCAATATAACAATGGAAGTCCCAAATAACCTCTTTATCCTTCTGGAGTATGTGGAGTGAGGACAAACAAAAATTTATTTTTATTTATTTGCAATTTCACAGTATGAAACCTGTAGGTTCTCAGTCACCCAGGCCCTCCTCTTCACAAGAGGATGACTGGGCTGAGAAACAGTGCCACATCAGAAGACCTTTAGAAACTCGAGAATATCCCAACTGGGCTTTCTCCAAAGCCACCAAACTAAACTAAAGAGGAGAAAGGTAACATAAAGAATAATGTTGTCATTCCGTATGATGGCAGAACTTCCAAAAGAATAATCTTAATCCATCATCAAATTTGACACCAACCAACATATCTCAGATATAAACTGGTCCAAAGGACAAAATACCTCAGCATAAACAGAGAAATGTTGTCTATGCAGTGTAGTGCAAAGAGGACTGTCCTGACTTCTTTAAGGGAGAAACCAAACAACCACAAGCAAATGGAGATGAATGAAGTAACACATAGGACTATATACATATATAATCACACAAAAAGTGACAAATATAGTGAATGAGAGAAAAAACATGTTTTGATGTTTACTGCTGTTACTGTTAGCTCCATTTTCAACGACCATCTGTACAAGTCAACAATCTCCCGAGGACTAATTATTATCCGCATAAACCCCTCATTAGACATGAAGATGGTGTAACAGTCCATACAAGAAGATGAATGTATGTGACTGACTCTCCAAAAGTCTTTGACCCAAACGAAGGTCACAAAGGCCCATTACAAAAGCAAAAAGAAAACTTTTAATTACAAGACAATCTTGAAACCCGTGATGAAGTGCTGGCTGTTGTTAGTGTTCACATCTAGTCTTAAAATCAGTACAAGGAGTGAATAAAAATTACAGTTGACCTTTGGAAAAAATAGACAAAAGTGCGTGTAATCAAAATCTGTTTTTCTAAATCGTTTTTTTTTCAACTCCTATAATGGAGTGTGTGATTGTGTGTTAATTGTACTTTACGACACAGATGGTGAAAGCACCAGCCTCTGAGTTGTGTCCTTCCATGTAATGAGAAATTTGCAATTTTCCAGTGTTAGAGTTAAAGCAAATGTAATCAGCACCTGCTTTCTAGCTATTTCAGATAGATGATAAATAAATGCAACCCTCTGAGTCGACTAAAGATGTAATTGAGTGACAGCCTCACATTCCAAGAAAAAACCTTTCTAGACTGCATCAAATCCATCAAAAGAACAGTAATATAATAGAGACCAGATAATGATTATGTATATGGGTCCACACAGTGTGAGTAACACTACTAAGACATAACTGTCTATCATGGGTTTCGGAGTTTAATGGACATGGACAGTAATTCTAAGCACAAACATGTTAGGATAAAAATAATTTTCCACCTCATACCTACTACTAGCACCATGAGCCAACATTATCATTTGTAATATGCCCTTCTACGGTATCAGAATCTCATTCCACTGTGCTGTTGACAAAACCCTGCATGAATATGGTAAAGGTGGCTTCTCACTCAGCAGAGTATGTTATAGACTGGCATCTAGGAGACAAGTCGACATGGGAGTTACATCCCTCCCCCAAAGGTTTATGGGTGGGGGTGGAGCAAAGAACCATTGGGGACAAATCCTATGGAGGTAATCATCATTGGCATCACTTGTCATTAATGCTCCAGTATGCTTCAACATAGTGCAGCCTTGATACTTATATACAATTTGTCACAAACAAAAATGACCCTGTGTTGGACAATGTAACCCAACAAATTTCCATATTTTTCACTTTCCCAGGTCAAACTTCAGGGCTACATTCCCTGTGATCATCTTACATAAGAAGAGGACCTCTCATTTGCAACCTTTCCACCTCATGCAGGCACAGAAGAACTGTAGAATTGATGCATGATGTAAGTATCAGAGTGCAAAACCTGACACAGGTTCAGGAGCCACGTGGATTTTTATTCTCCGTCTTCTCTTTCAACATTCGGAAAAAAGGAGACATCCTGTCCTCATTACTGTCACTTTGGTGTCCGATATTTTTACCACTTCATGATGACTGTGTACTTTTCAGAAACGTTTGTGTTCAATTTTTTGTTCATTCTTGGGAATCTTAAAGGCATGAAAAAAAATGTCTGAAAGAAAATTCTTGAACAACAACTGAATGCCTTTACCTGAAATGTTTTCAGGCTCTTTCAGCGGCACAGACAATTTCCCTCCCTAAAGATGGAAAGAGAACCAGATCATTTACCCTCCTTTTTGTAAAAGATGTGCATGAAATAGAACCGCTTTAACTATTGGAAATTTAAAGAATTCAGTTGCAGCAACATGGTCTCACACACTTTAGTTACTGTTTCCTCTTGTGGATTCTACACAAACAGTTTATTCCCTGCTGCTACACCATCAATGATAATTAATCAAGTGGCTGGAGTCTGGAGTGTTTAGGGATGATTGATGCTGACACAAAGCAATCCCTCTGGTTAACATGTGGGGATGACGGAGCCTGGAGTGGAGATAATGACTTATTTTCAGAACTACGAGCTTTGGTAGGGCCGGGGGACTGAAACCCGTCGGGGGCTGGAGAAAACCTGTCCACAGTCGCGTGTATTATAGAGGAGATGCAGGGACAAACACACGGAGAGAGTCTCTCATCAGATCGGAGTCGTGTCATTCCACAGGAGTCGAATCTTTTTCCACTTATGGAAACCTGACGCGCAAAGTTATTGGCGGCAGCGAGGGTTGATCTCCTGAGCCACGTCGCACCCACCACCACCACCACTAGCCCCTCCCACTGCTGCCACCACCTGTCATCTACACCTATCTACGCTGCGCGTCTCGCCATTCGTTCCTCCGTGCGCGCAGGATAATGGATAATTACGCAGCGCTCTTTGCGCCGGCTGCTGTTGCTGCTCCCGCTGCTGCTGTTTCGTTCCACGGAGACGCTGCGCGCTGCGGCGCCTGAGAAGTGTCCTAATGGACCGCCGTCCTCCTGGTTCCTCTGGTGTGCAATGGCTTAACAGGAGAGATATGAGTGTCCGTGCAGAGGACAGCATCACCCTGTGCCAAAGGGCTTTCCAGATCGTTACGGAACTCTGCCTCACAGGACACGTGGACCGGGAAAAATGTGCGGGGATCTTCCCGCTGGACACCACCATCCCAGGTATAGGACACGCAGGTTTCGGACATGCAGGTAAATATAATGAAACAAACTACATTCATATTATAAATACGTGTTTTCTTTCCCCACCTGTTACGCATCAGCAGCTTGCTGCAGCTCATCATCCACCAGCAACAGGTGGATGATGAGCTGCTGAGGAACACCGAACAGAGGGAAACACCAGTCAAGCGTTATCTCCGAGTATAAAGTATAACTTGAACGAATATAAATGGTGTTTTCTCATCATTTCGATTTTTTTTTTACTCAAGCAACTGCATATTATCTGCAAGAGTGCTATATAAACGACAGAAACTCCAGATTTTTCAGGGGAGCGTCTCTCTTACTGCTCTGGAGCGAGTTTCTATTTTCATTTGATTTATAAAAATTACTTATAAATGACATGTTTGCCCAAAGAGGATATTCTGCCGCCTCCTTCTTACAGCTTTCTTGTTTCTCTTTTTTCCTTGCATGTTTGTCTGCCCTTCTTTGTCCCTTTGCCTGCTTGTCTCATCCCTTCCTCGCTGTCCTCATCTGGTCTTGTCATGATTACTCGTAGACATCTCTATAAGTCTTCTTGCTGTGGTGGTAGGTTTCTGTGGCCTCGCCCTGTTGGTAGTCTCTCTCTTTGTCTTTTGGAAGCTGTGCTGGCCCATCTGGAGGAGCAAGGCTCTGTCAGCCCATGCTGAAAATGGTATGCATGTCAGTTTCCCAGAGGTGCCTTCTCCTCACTCGCCAGCGAATGTTGGATCCAAAGTGGGCGAGATGGAAAAGAAGCAACCTCTGGAGATAATGGCCAATGGACGGCCATCGGTCAAGATGCTGGAGGCGGCCATGAAAATCAGCCAGACGTCTCCAGACATTCCTGCAGAGGTGCAAACAGCCCTCAGGGAGAAGCTGAGTCAGCAGGCAAAAATCCAGAGGCAGACCACAGAACCAACCTCCTCCTCCAGGTAGACCTCCAAACATCTAACCAGTCTCTTTTTGAGATCTATTTTCATCTTCAAACGTCCCAGTGGATTTAATACTAATTTAAAAGTTTCAATACATTTGAAGTATTCTGTTGACCAACAGAGGGCACCCTGTGAAACCCATCCTTATTTATGAAGTCATGAAGTGTCTGAAGGTGGTCATTCACAGCCATCAAACACAGACTAGACAACTTTTCACTCTAGTGTTTCAAATCCTAACATCACACGCTGAGTCAAGTTGCTATAGCAACAATGGGAAGCTAACACAGTTATTAAACAATGCCTTTCTTAGGTTTCCAGTGCGGGCTCTAAAATAGGTCCATAATTAGCTGTGGGGCGGTAGCTGTCAAGGCAGAAGGTCGGTATCCTGGTGAGATGCGTTACGCAGCTGTGCTCGCTTTCTCGGAGGATGCTGATGTTGACACTTGCTTTTCTTTGTTATGGAGCTTGTTAATTGAAGTAAAATGAGTGGAAGATACAAATGAATTACTCAGAAGAAGTATAGGTTCCCTCAACATACACAGCCCAAGGCTGAATCCCACGTACATTAGTATACACTTAAGACAGGTGGCACAGGCAAAAAGCTATTAGCTTTATGGGTAAAAATTACTCAGAAAGTGCAATGCCAAATACTAATGTCTTTTTACTTAATTGTATTTAAATTGCTGGTAGTGTTTGCAGGACTTTGCAAGCATAAAGGCTATCAAGCCTTAAATGTAAGCATTTTCACAGCAAGGAAGGCAATGATGACTGTTATTATCCACTAGATTTTTTGTTCCACCAAATATCATGAGATACAATTTCCTCAGCTCTGGTGATTTTCACAGCACCACAACTATAGGAGTCTATAAATATTAATGTCTTTAAAGTGTTAGATGATGATAAATCTCTTGGACAAAAAATGTATCCCATGATGAATTATGCACAGGGTTATGGAAATAAGAAGCAACACTATTTGTAATCTATTTACTTCTATTCATGTATTTTGCCAAGTACTTTAAGTATATATATATATATATATATATATATTTATATATATATATATATATATTAGTTTCTTTTCAATAATTAATTCCTCAATTTACTAGAGTATATCAATTAGTAATATCAGAATGTTCAGTCATATTGAGTACCATCTCCTTACCGTAATGTTGCAATGCCATGACTAAAAGCCACATGATTGTCTTCATAGGTGTCTACTTCAGACTAGCTTTGTTCTTGTTTCCCATATCTTCTTATTCTACCTAATTAACTGTGTTAAAAAAAAAAAAAACTACTTGATTTGAAGTCAATATGACCCTGAGGTAGTCTTATAAATTCATCCTTTACTAAAAGAACCTTAAGAACCTCCACCAACAACCAATTGGTTAAACAACCAGTTTTATGATACCAATCAAAGCAGACCTACATTTTCATCTTTTATTTCTTTTGTCATGTTAGGTTACAAAATCTGCAGAGTCCAATAGTTTTCTCATTTGTGAAATAAATATATGATCAAATTTGCTTTTGTGCTTTTATTATCGAGGAGTAAAAATCTGTAGCTAGCTAATTGGCTAGCAATATTTACTTCAATTTCCCACCCTGGAATCAATAAGTGCATCCATCTATACATCTATCTATTTACCAGACCAAACAAATTATATGGGTGGAAACACTGCTGCACATCAAACCCTTTGGATTCATCTCTCAAACATTACTTTAATGGCCGTAATTAAAAACCCGATCAAATGTGATTTATGAGAGACTGACCTCATGGCCTCTACCCTTTGCAACAGGCACAACTCATTCCGGCGCCACCTGCCTCGTCAGATGAATGTCACCAGTATAGACTTCAGCATGGACACAGTTCCTCTGCGTCAGTCTTCGACGGCCAGCATCGGCAGAATCAAGCCTGAGTTGTACAAGCAGAAATCTGTGGACTCAGAGGGCGAGCCCAAGGAGCCTGTAGAGACCTGCGGAAAGCTAAGCTTCGCACTGCTCTACGACTACGAGGAGCAGGCATTGGTAGTGAGAATCCTGAAGGCCTTGGACCTGCCAGCAAAAGATTTCACGGGCACCTCTGACCCCTACGTGAAGATCTACCTGCTGCCAGAGAGGAAGAAGAAGTTCCAGACGCGGGTCCATCGCAAAAACCTGAACCCTATGTTTGACGAGACCTTCTGTTTTCCGGTTGTGTACGACGAGTTATGCAACCGCAAACTGCACTTCAGCGTGTATGACTTTGACCGCTTCACCCGTCACGACATGATCGGGGAGGTGGTGGTGGACAACCTCTTTGAACTCTCTGATCTTTCCAGGGAGGCAGTGGTTTGGAAGGACATCCATGCAGCCACTACAGTGAGTTGGCCTCTGAACAAACACTGGCACATCCTCTTATACCGCACAGTAACTTCTTCCACTGAGGTAGTGTAGCTCAAAGTGTGGGTGTTCAGCCACCATTTTTGGAAAGATCTACAGCATTGTGATTGTGAATCACTTGTAAGAGCCCTAATTCATCAAGGGAACTTAAGGGAACATGTCAGGAGGGAGACATTAGTGGCATAATTTAGAGCAGCTCCGGGAAAGGCAAAGCGAGGGATCAACACCTACACATAGATGCACATTTTCCAAAATTATGAGCAGGATTTTCTGCATGTAATTATAGCCACCAGGACAAAACAGACTATGTACAGAAATAAACCAAGAAATATCTGTACACACGGGATTGCGCAGTATTTTGACCTCTCATAAATGGCCTGCATGGAAGTTATTATTCAAGCAAAGAACCATTCACGCTTAATTTGACGCCTTTGGTCAATTTTCTACGGACTCTATGAGCATGTTTTTGAGCTGTGGCAGAAAAGAGTGCTTGGACTAAATGGATTCAATCACAGGGTTAATATGGAAACTCCATAAAAGAAAACCAAGGTCTAAACCAGCATAACCGCTTCTCCTTGTATGGAGTTTCCATGTCAACCCTGTGATTGAATCCATTTAGTCCAAGCACTCTTTTCTGCCACTAATTCAGAACTGTTATATATATTTAATGGGACATTTTAAATATATTTAAACTTCGCATATTTATTAACTAGTGTTATTGAAGTTTAAATTTAATGTAACAGGTTAAATCAAATTATTTTTATTATTATTTCAATTACTTCTACACATCAGAACCATTTGTTATCCTGCTGTTGCACTCCTCTTTTCTTTCCATAAACAAAACATCCATTCCTGTGTGTTTGTCCTCCAGGAAAGTGTCGACCTGGGGGAGATCATGTACTCTCTGTGCTACCTCCCCACAGCAGGGAGAATGACCCTGACTGTCATCAAATGTCGAAACCTCAAAGCCATGGACATCACAGGCTCTTCAGGTGAGTTTGCAGCAGATAAGATGAGGCAGGCTTCAAAGGCTCAGACGGAGCCCACCGTCAAACTTGGTCTGGACCAGACAACGGGGGGCCACTTAGAATGGAAATGGGCTGGAGAAAATGGGTGGAGAGTCAAGGAGATGGAATTATCCAGAGGCTGACAGTTTGTGTGCGCTTGTTGGTGGGTGGGAGTTTTCATTGGAGGTGGTGGCGTTGCTGTGGAGGGGTGATATACAGCTGCCGACTTCACTTTAAAATGTTGTTTAAAAACATGAGACCAGTCAGACTCAGCAGCCTTCATCCACAAGGTCTTTTTCAACTTCAATCCCTGGATTTATTTCAACATTAAGACGTTATTTTGAATTCATTTTTCAAGAGTTCCACTCGTGTCTCACGTTGTGACATACTGTCACTACAACCAATCAAAAGTCAAATATCTATGCAAATTCACTGCGTACGTATAACTTTAGAAAAGGATGTGTGTATCCAGGTCTGAAGTACCAACATTAAAATACAACAGCTCAGGTCATTGTTTGTGGATGAGACACGTTGTTCCCAAAACGTTCATGGACTAGCTACCAGAAAAAAACACAGTGAGAAATAGAAATCAGATGACCTTAGACATTTTTTTCATCAGGTAATTGGCCACTGCAAATTGAAACCAGATCCTCTATTTATCATTTTGTCAGAAATGTGGCATGTCTGAAAGAAACTGACACTATACTAATGTCTCTCAGACCCATATGTCAAGGTTTACCTGATATGCGAGGGACGCAGGCTTAAGAAGCGGAAAACAACGACCAAGAAGAGCACCTTGAACCCTGTGTACAACGAGGCAATCATCTTTGACATCCCCCCAGAGAACGTGGAACAAGTCAGTCTGTCCATCATGGTGATGGACTATGATCGGTGAGCAACGGTTGCCAGTTGAGACTGTACCAGACTAAATGACAATAATGATAAGCTTTAAGTATTTTTTCACATAGATCTCCAAATATTTCATGTATCTATCTGTTGAGTTTTTTAATGTCGTTTCCTCCTGCAAGGGTGGGACACAATGAGGTAATCGGCATATGTCGTTCCGGGCCGGACGCAGAAGGTCTTGGACGGGATCACTGGAATGAAATGTTGGCTTATCCTCGAAAGCCCATCACACACTGGCATGCTCTGGGAGAGGTAGGGATTAGTGGTCTGTCTTTTTTAACTACTCATCAGGGATGTCAGCTTCACATCTGTGTGCCACAGGAATGCACAATTAGCTGTAGCACAGTAACTTGCCACAAACGGAGTTAATTACTCCTCTGTTTTATTGGCAATGTTTGTTACCTCATGGAGGCACAATGTGGGGGCACACACACACACACACACACACACACACACACACAAATATATTTATTATATATATATTAAGAGAGAGGTTGGGAGCAAGAGTGGGTGAGTTGGCCTCATTCTGAACCTTTTAAATTGTTATATTTTCCCTGTGTGTGACCTTAAAGGCACATAAAGAATAGAAATCATGTAATTACATGTCTTTATCCATCACTTTCCCTGCCCACCCCACTCCCATTCTTACAGCTAGGTGAAAAGAGTTGATGAGCCATGGTCTGTGGTAAACAGCATGTTTTATGTGGTTAGAAATAACAATTATGATAATCTAATCATACGAGATGAAGGTTCCTCTCTGTGTTCCTATTGTTGCCTACACTGCGGGGCTCATTTGATAATTTTGTTACTATGCGTCAGACCCCTGGATTTATTTTTGTATAACTATTATAGAGCAGCTGGAGACCACTGACACTACGGAAGGCAGGATCTCTAATGAGTCAAGGCTCTTTCTCAAGCACTAAAGGACCATGGATCAGAACCTGGAGCATTTACTGTTCCGTTTTAGTCAGGCTTTATTTTCTGTGGTTAATAGTTGCAAAAATCTTGTTGGGTTTGGGTTTCTTTCACTTTGTTATCTACTATGCTTCGTTTTTTTCTGGGACAGCTCGTGCCCTAATGGGATTTGGGGTAGCATGTGGTGTGTTGGGCAAACTAATGTATGTCAGACATAATACCAGAATAGATCTTTGATAATACAAAGAATAGATCTTTTTCACTGAGCAGTTAGCATTAGCTGTGTGACGGCTTATATGCAGAGGACAATTGTGGTTGTGTGTATATACGGACAATAAAAGTGATCTTTTACTCTTCTTCTTTTTCTCCACCCTCTCTTTTATTTACTTTTTCTCCATTCTTCAGATTTCTACTTGATCTTCTTTGGCTCCTCTTTTGTCTTCTCCTCCTTTAGCTCCATTGCCATCGTCATTTCTTCTTCGCTCTTTATTTCTTTCATCTTGATCATATTTTTATCTCATTCACCATCATATGCTTTCTTTTCCAGCCTTTGCATTCTTGTTATGTTCTTTTTTTCCATCATCTTACTTTGGTCTGAGTTGATTTCTGCCCCAACGTCCTTCAGTCATTGCTCTGTTATCCTACCGTTTTCTTTTATCTATTTAACATTTTCTTTAAGAAAGTCAACACAAAGGACCATCTCCATCCACCCTCCTTCGCTACATCCATTAATCTTCCGTCCATATAGAGTCCCTTCGTCTTTACCTCCTGTCTGACAGCTCCATCTCTAACTACCTTTGTCCAATATCTTCACCATCCCTGCTTGGTCTCCCATTCAAACCATCTTCACATCTGCTCCATCTTAATTGTCCTTCTACTTGGCTCATTTGTAGTTATGACCATCCTGGTCACCTCCCAGTGAAGATCTCAGCATCTTCATTTCTGCAACCTCCAACTCCTGTCTGCCTCCTGTCTTTCCTTCACCTCTTTTGTGCATTGGATGGTTAATGCTATTGTAGGTACCTGAACCTATTTACCTTCAATTATGTTTGTACATAGAGATAACAAAATAGATAAATATATATATATATGTATGTTTATGTTACACCTTTCTCAAGTGATTGAACCGTGGCATTGTATTTTTACAAAAGATTTAGGCTTTCTTAGAACACCTTCATACCTTGATCATACCACCTTCAAAACAATGATTATTGATTGTAGTTGACCACAGCTGTTAATGTATCGGGTATAGCCCCCACCCGCCTCCCCCTAAAAAACAAGAAATAACTTGCTGGCCAACTTTTTGTGTGAATGTGTAATATATTATGTGTTATATGTGGCACTTTACCTTGCAGTGGCCAGGCAGAGGGGCGAGCTTTGAGAGTCAAGGTTCCTGCCCGTCACCTAAACCTCCACAGACGCCCTGAAGAGTAAAGGTAGAAGAAGAGATCATTTCTCCTTGGTTAAGAGTATAAACATGTTTGTACACATTTGGTTTGAAGTTGCGTGACCCATAGGTGTGCAAGATTGCATGTACCAAGAATTGTTTTTTTGTTCATTTACACTTAATTGGACCCAAGCTCTTCAGAGCTGGCTATGCACAGCACAGACTTTTATTTAATTGAGGAGGGGGTTATTGCACAATGGCATTTCCTATTTTTACAAACCAAGATCACATGAAAGATAGTCCTCTATAATAACTTCTCACTATTTTAAGGAATCAGTAATGAATATGAATGCATAAAAACAAAAATGTAGTTATCAATTCTTAATTGCAAACTTCTGTAGAAGCTGTTGTTGGGTATTTCATTTGGATCTTCATTGCATATGCCTGTCAAAAATGACAAAAAGAAAATCGTTGAATATGTACTTTTTTCTGCTTGCAAGTCCTGTCTCTGGACTTGATAAACAAACAAAAAAAAAGCATTGTTCCCACCCTACTCTTTTTCTTTTTTAATGTTGACTTTGTTAAATTATGAGAATCTGGGCTGTACTAAATAGTTATTTTGACTCTTAGTGAAATTGGCTGAAATATTTAATCCACTCTTTTGTATTCGAGCCACATTTGATGACATCCCAGGGTTTGTTGGGATGTCATTAAAATGTGATGATAATAATTAAAATCTCAAATACCATTAGAACAAAAACCAGCCCATAGTTTGGCTGTAGCCTTTTGCAGCTTTTTTCAGCCCCAGAACTTGACAGGGAAGTTCCACTGTGTTTCAAAAAGGCACAAATCTCAAGGGCTATTCTGCTCAGTGCCAAAAATATAAATATAATAAATATCCTAAGGGAACATCCATTTGGTGAATTTAACAGTTTGCCATTTTGGCAGTTAAAAGAAGAATGCAGAGGTCAATGCGAACATGAACTCTGGAGCAAATTATCTAGAAAAATTAATCCTTCTCAGACCCAGTTTTCACAGTTGTAATTCTGACCAGTTACCAGTGATGTAAGCTGCATTTTTTTATGTCAATGTGTTTAGCGTTAGACCAACTGTAGCAAATAAATGTAGCATAGTTAAGAGAAAACAAATGTGTATTCATTTCCACAACAATTTAAAAGTGAATTGTCCCCTAAAATGTATCAAATTAAAATACATTAATAAAGTATTTATTTTTGTTATTATTTTTCTACACAAATGCAGTTCAATTTATCTTAAAAAATTATACTTCTGGTGTGTTTATTGTACTGGAGCACTTTTTCCCTCATGAAAAACTTTGTTTCGAATGATTCACAGAATTATATTTGAGATTCTTTAAGAAGTCATAGAAGAATAAGACCTCTTGATAGAACAGCAACTATCCATACAAAATACACTTTAAACTGAGCCTAATAAGACCAAACAGCGTCAAAGTCAATGGTCATACAGTATATGGAGTCAGAAAACAGCCCAGGTCTTGTCGCTTAATAGTACAATCACAAACATGTCATGTTTGTGTTGCATAGCACTTGTAACAAGTTTTGAGCAATCAGGTAAAGCACAGTGTAAAAAAGATGACTAGACCAAAAGAGACAATGTGGTGGCTTTAAAAAAAAAAAAAACTTTGCTTCAAGATATTGCTGTACAGTATGTTTCAGGGAGTTTATATTTTCTTTTCCGAATTTCTGACAAAATCTACATGCACATGCACTTGCCGAAATCTTTTTTTTAATTTCTCTTTTTACATTAAGCCATATGAAACTCTGACTCAGTTTTTTCTTTATGAGTAATAAAAAAACCAATCGAGCAAATAGAGAAAAAAAAAGGCTGTGTACTGTTATCATTCTCGCACACACTCTCGATGCAGTTGTGCCCGGTGTTGCCCTTAATATTAGACTAAATTAGGAATAATGTTTTTACTTGTAGCATGTTTTTCTGGAGAAATGTAAGTAAAGGATGTGTTGTTTAAAGATTTCAATATTGTGTTTACATGTGTGTATATACAATTTACTGGTCATTTAAACTGTTTATTATATATATATGTATATATACATATATACACATATATATAAATATATATATATATATATATATATATATATGAAAGTCACATTGTGAACCTTTTGAAATTGAGAGCGTATTTTTATTGTTCTGTAATAATCTGAGCAGCTCGGATAGTAATGCAGTGACATTTATACAAATTCTGTAATAGTTGTGAACAAGCAGTAGGTCTGGAGTCAGCCGACTCTACCTTTTAAAGTAATTCTATGTGTAGGAGTTTAGAGCTTTCAATGTTTGCCTAATGGTGAATTTAACTGTATGAAAAATAAATTAAAACAACTGTCCTGGTCTGTACAGTTTCTGGAAAACTTTTGTAAAGATTTGAAGTCAACATTTGAGATAAAAATCTAATTGTATTTGTTTCATATGTATTTTATCAAAAATAAACTAAGAGTCATAACTTGACAGTATGTGGAATGTACTGTGTCTGTTTTCTACTGATGGTGGATCATGTCTGATTTGTAAGTTAATAAAGTCTATCTATCTATCTATCTATCTATCTATCTATCTATCTATCTATCTATCTATCTATCTATCTATCTATCTATCTATCTATCTATCTATCTATCTATTCATCTATCCATCTATCTATGTCTAGATCTATGGATCTGCTGAATTAGATTTTTTTCTTGCGTCTCAACCTTGTTTGCTACATGATGGACTGACAGTTGGATTACCCATTTGTCTACAAAACAACTTAATTACAGTCCTGTCAGGCATAAAAAGGTTTTCTGTTCTGGTCTGTTTGTCTTCCTTTCTCTATGTTGTTTTCTGAGTGTTTTTTTCCAAGTTGTTGTCAAGGAAATACAGAGGATTTTCACTTTCCACTTTCTATTTTCAAGAATTGCCTGCAGTAAAGTCACTGTAATTAACAAAAAAGATGTGACTTTGAATCATCTGTGCATTCTAGGCAGCACTATGCTAAATAGTTTTTTTCCCACAGCCCATGAGTCCTTCAACAAATAATTTACTGTGTTTCTGCCACAAATAAGGAAAATCTTGTGCCCTTTACTCTAATAAAACAATATAGTACCAGTTATGTAACCACTCTGTGGAGCTAAACATGGTTTTGGCTTAGTTTTCTTTCCTATTAAGGATTCAGTAAAAGCTCCTCTGATACATACTCCTTTCTCCCTCTTCCTCTCATCCTGTCTCTGTTTGATGGCAAAACATGAAGGGGACATTTTGATCTCGTGAAACGACTTCCTTTTGATCCCTAATATTGGGAGGAAGGACAAAAGAGGGAGCCATTTTATTAGTTTCCCTGGCAATGAAATCCTCCCCACTCTTCCAAACAATAAATCCCATACTTAGAGCAGAGTGGTATCTGCACTTAGCAAAGGCTAATTGCTCTTGGTGGTGATACATGTAATTAAAGCTGCGTCATTTCCTAGACGTTTATTTGTGTTGGATGGTTAATGTCCGTGATCTGCAGGGGAAGAGAGGACGAACCTGGGACTTTATGTCCACGACCAAGAAGAGACACCTGCAAGATTAGTCATCTTTCTTGAAGTGATAAACAACCTATATATCCTATATATCCTCGTCTAATTCTCAAAACTCAAGTTTGTCAGAGAAAATCAATCAATTCATCAGTGTTAATTCATATGATTCTTCATGTGTGACCATTGGACTTTATTAACCCATATAAGAAAAAAATAAAATAAAATTAATACAGCAAATCTATTAGCACTGCCAGGTAAAATTACTATGAATACACGGCTTTTCGATATGGAAAAAAAAATGCCCAAGATCATAAACATTAATTATGACTCACTCCATTAAAAATGTATTTTTCATATTTAAAAGATCTGTTTTTTTACATATCTAAAATGATATAAAATGCATTTTCTAATAAAATTTTACAAAACAATTTATACAATTTAACACAATTTAAATTGTGTTAATAATCCCCTTACCCCCGTTCTGTGTGAAACACTTCAACTAAAACTATATAGTACAATTTGGGTTTTGACAAGAGTCCAACAGAAGTCCCTAACCTCCAGTTAAAGATCTGCATCCACCAAAATGATAGGAAATACGAATGATTGACTGAAAATCCTAATTTCTTCAAAACATTAAGAACAATGGTTAGATTTATACTGTGCAAATTAAAATTCTCTTTCAAAAAGGGTATTAAATTATACAATAAAGTCAACTAGTGGCAAAACTGCACCATTACGCCATTGTCCAAGACAAACCAGGTTCATCGATTCTACTCCTGGCTTTTAGCACATCATAGGAGACTCGAGGTCAAATGTCAACTTATTAAGGGAGGAAAGGTAGCGTGGGCTGCTTCTATTCTTGGGAGAATCACAGATACACTGGCAAGTGAAGGGACACTTATGTAATAACAACAACCATTAGAGCACAATGGTGGCTCTACATTCCTGACATTGTGTCGTGTGGTTTTAGACAAGACAGGATGGTCAACACATAAAGACAGAAGACAGTGCTGAACGTAAAAAGAAAGTTTTCATGTCTTTAGATTAAAGTGAAAAGGACGAGTTGCTCATGAGGATGTTGGTAACCTGTATAGTTAAATGCACTCCATCTCCCACTCTCATTTTTATCCAGGGCTACATCAGCACCATGGTTAACAGTTGTTAAAGAAACACTGTAAAATCAATGGTTCCCAAAGAGGGGGTTGCGGGCCATTCCCAGTAGACATGTAGCTATGGGGGGTGTGGAATCAGGGAGGAACATTAATTTCCAGTCAATCCTTTTAGTATGTGTAGTGGATCTTGCAGTGTTTTCTTTGTTAACCGACAATAGCAGGTATGTGGAGAAAAAAGTGTTCTGGGAATCAGCAACATTTGTACAAACAAAACAATGGAGGATGCTGCAGAAAGAATTTGCACTTCATCTATAGTTAAACAAAACAACCTACAATCTGACTTTTGGAGCAGGAGAGCTTCTTCAATCAAAGTAAAAAAAAGAACACAAAAATCATGCGTCTACTCCCAACAACCTATCTCTATAAAGTGGAGTTTTCTAACACTGTTTTATCAAGTAGGTAATTCAGGATTCAATCCCATATTAACTAATCTGCATTGGATTCACTTTGCATTCACATTCAGTTTAAGTTGGTATTCGCTGCGCATTCGATACCTGCTTTGCATTCACACACAATAAAGGAGCGAATGCGCATTAGTCTAACTATGGTACAGTTTCAATTTGATCACTTGGTGATATAACGATATCTGTTAATATGAGTTTTTATTCAACATGAATTCTGTCAACAATGCACGTGCAATTTTGAGGAATAAATGGAGCAGGTTAAAGCAAGATCAAGGCGACGTATGAAAGCGATGAAAAGGAGACACAAAGAACGAATGAAGAAGATAAGGAGAGAAAATATGAGGAAGTGTTTTGTAATCCTGTTCCTATTAATGCAGCAACATCTAGCGTTTGACAAGGAGATGAGCCGCTCCCGTAGCATTTTACGAGCTCGTTAAACTAATACGGGTGTTGTTGTGTTCACACACATGCGGGGAGCGACAACCGTTTTACTTTTTATTGCTTTACACCCGTATTAGTTCATTTGGTATCGAAACCCCCGACTAGAAGTGGATTAGTTAATGCGCATTAGTTGAGGAGCGGATGCGCGTTAGTTTGTAATGTGAACGCATTACAAACTAACTAATTGGTTCACTTTGCATTCACATTCAGTTTAAGTTGGTATTCGCTGCGCATTCGATACCTGCTTTGCATTCACACACAATAAAGGAGCGAATGCGCATTAGTCTAACTATGGTGCAGTTTCAATTTGAGCGACGACCGTTTTACTTTTTATTGCTTTACACCCGTATTAGTTAATTTGGTATCGAAACCCCCGACTAGAAGTGGATTAGTTAATGCGCATTAGTTGAGGAGCGGATGCGCGTTAGTTTGTAATGTGAACGCATTACAAACTAACTAACGGGGTTTCGGCATAAGGTCATTTGGTCTTGGCGTTTTTGTTGTTGTATAGAAGCTATTAGAAAAGAGTGTAATAATAGTAAAATAGTCAAATAATAATCAGAAAAAAACATAATTAAGAAAACCATACAATGCACCTTTTTGTGTGACTGACCTTGGTGTACACTTTTCACACTGTCCAATGCTGGTATTACATCTTAAACTGACATTTTATCCTGGCTAATACAAGGCCTTTGTGTTTTGACAAGCACTGTATCCATTTAGCGATACATGTGAGATGGGACTCGGCATCTCCAAAGGTCAGCTCCCTGATTAACATGTACAGCTTACATGACAACAGAACACCAGAGTTGGACATTTATTTCATTTATATCCCCATTCATCTGCAGCGGGTGATAAAATAAAAAACATCTTCTTCAATTTGTTTGTCGTAAAACACACAGCACAAGCTCTATTTAGACAAATTTGAGTTTAGTACCTCAAGATGTTTTAAACATGTAAGAGTAAAAACTGGGCATAATAGCTGTAAAGACAACTTCAAGAAACACTTATCAGTGAACCACGCAGACAAAAGGAGACAAGCTGCTGTTTACACAGAAGTGACACAAAGACAGAAAAAACCTGAAGTTTAGGATATAGAATATATGTGGGAGTAGGAAGGGGATGATTTACATGCAAGGCAAAGGAGAATCAATTACTCAATTCAATTACTTAGCCTATTAGACTATTTTACACGATTTTAACCTTTGGCAAAGAAAAAAAAAATTAGTAAATTATCACTTATTAAATAATTCCTTGATAAAGAATAGGTTCAGAAACAGAAATACTACATTATGAGCCCCAACCTATAATTTCAGACATATATAATTAATAGTCTTTAAAGATGAAAAGACGAAAATAAATCAATAAATAGGAAGGTCTGTGAATGGGAGTCAAATCCGCACTGTAAGGGCAAGGCCCAATCACTGTTATAAGTCAGTTTTACATATAATCGTGTATATAATGTATATATTGTCCATATAATGTATATATATTATCCACTATGACTGTACATCCGTACGTATACTGTTTGAATGCCTGGTACTTATTTTCTGTTATTCTGTTATTTTACTTTTATTTTACTATCCCTAGTGTTCTATTCACTATACCAGACTGCTGTAACAACCCAATTTCCCTCCGGGGATGAATAAAGTTATCTATCTATCTATCTATTGGTAAATATATATTTGCGTTTATATATACAAAATATACCTATACATAGTACATAGATTTATTATTACAACAATACTTATAAGTCTCATACGAAATAGTTATGTGTTTTACTTTTGTGTTTATCTTTGGTTTAATTTTATACTACCATATCATTAATAATTCAAAATTACAATTCGACATAACTGTCCCAATACTTAATAAATGATTACATTTTACATCTAACATAATTTTCCTATTGCCATTTGGCATTGCTCCCAAAGGGCACCTATTCACTGCACATTCTTCAACATTCTTAAAGTTTGTTTGGTTGTTGTAGCTGTCGCTACATTTATTGTCTGACTCATACTGGAATCAGTCACTGTTCCACGATTACACAGAGACAATACTAATTAAGACTGCGTGTGTCAGGGACGCGGAAAAAGTGGGCAGCCGTGCGTCTCAAACAGGTGCGAACATCAGCATCGTCATCCTTGCCGTCACGATGTCATTGACAAGGGCATAATTACAGGTTATGAGGAGATGGTTCTGGTTGGATCCGGCCACTCCAGGAACTAGGCTGATTGAACATGCAACACTGATGTGCAGGAATGAACATGAATCATCAGAGAAGACGAGGAGAAAACAAGACGAGGTGTGAGCTTGAATCCAAATATGGTCATTTATCAGAGACTTCTGGTTCTAAGGGAGGCAGTGCTCTCCCAGACGTATGCTGCTGTACACTGGGACTGATTGCTTCACACAAATCCCTGAAGTGATCGAACGTGTGGGCTGGGACACATAAATCCAGGAGAACACATGGAGTGATGGCCTTTAAGAGACTCCCTGCAAACGTCAAACTATTGATCTCAGTTACTGAAGTTGTCTGGATCAGAGCAGGCAGATATGATGCTGGGAAGTCCACCAGACGTCTATTATATGTTCAGTTGCCAATTAATTCAATCAGCACATGTTATTTTTTGAAATAACTCTGTCCTCGGGGGATGTGTGGGGGCGTTGATAGAGAAGAAAACTAAATAGACTCTCAACAATGAGCAGGTGAATTTCAATACATTACTGTTAAAGCTTTTGCTAATGGAAAGACCGCAGCAACGAGCATTTCCATAAGAACCCTCTTTGGAGACTGCATCAATGGTCACTATTTTAACTCTTGGCTGTGGACCTTGTGGCACCCCGTGCATTTTCTTCCAGATGCCTGATACACACATATTGGTTGGCTTGGTGCAGCTTGGTCCACAGCTCAATTCTTAAAAATGGAGATCACAGAAATAGTCGGTGTGGAACAAAAAATTTTAACGGGCCATCACCCAGGCCCAGCAACTGAGGGGATTGAGCGAAATTTTTATTTCTCCCAAGAGCTTCAATCGCTTACAACTAAATGTGGCACATCTTGCATTATATTTCGTTGCATTTATTAGCCACATCTTAAAAGCCGGGCGGTTAAGAAAAGGTTTTTGCTATTTGTAGCCCTGAACACATTGGAGATTGCTGACTTGATGTCTTCTTGCATAAAGGTACCTTAAAGTTAACAGTAATGTTAACACCTATTTTTTTAACTCTTCACATGGAATGGGCCCTTGTCCAACTAACATCAACTAATATATAAATATATATTATATCCATCAGTGCCCTAGTGCCAAATTAACCAGTGCCTTCCAGTTGACCAAATATCTAGGAAAAGCCAAACGTAAAAATTAAATATAGGTATGTGTGTATGTCTAATTTTAAGTATCTTTATTGCACCTATATCTACAGATACAAACTTGGGTTTGTCTACGGACTAAATAGAATAGAAAACCCTGAAACACAACTCAGAGCATTACAGTTAAAAGCTAAGCTAAAATGCAACTGCAGACTTACTGCAGAAACTGGGGAAAGTTTGAACAACTTTCATCTGACACAGGGATTTTAATTTCTCAGACACACCATCCAATGCTGTCATAAGTGCCACTCACTAACCTGGTCGTGATGCTGGTTTCCAGACACTTACACGGTCTAGTGACGAAATCACCACATTACCCCTCTGTGTCACTGTCTCACTATAAAAGCTATATTGACGGCAGACACCGAGCCGGTTTATTATTATTAATGTATGTGTGTGTGTGTGTGTGTGTGTGAGGGAGAGATTGCTCATCCTGAGATCACACACAGTCTCTGATGGTGACTAATAGCTTTGACCTGAATTGTGGGTATGTTAGTGGGTAGCACCACTCAGTTTGCAATATATTTTTAGAGGTTTCATTGTCACAAATTAACACATGAAGACAAATGAGTCACCATCATTAGTTTTCTTGCTGTAGAAATTCCAGGCTAGCACCTGGACTTTTATTGTTCATAAAAAAAGTTGCACTAGGTTGTTACTAGTCTATGTGGTTTTTCTTATTTGGGTTTGAAGACTGGTGGGTTTTCTACTGTATTTACTCTATGTGAAACAAGACACAGAGTAAATACATTTCTATCATTTTAATGTTCACTTTCTACATCTTATGCTTCCTGGTTGACAATGAGGACAAAAATCATTGAGAACTCTAGCATCACTTCATGAACAAAAGAACTGGACATATTTGCAATCTTTTCTTATCTTTTATCTTTTCCTTTTTCTTTTGGCTTGTCCCTTTTCTCAGGGATTGCCAGAGCAAGTCAACAATTTCCATCTGGCCCATCTATATCCATGTTCTTTCCTCACTGCATCCATCAATCTCCTCTTTGTCTCCTACCTGGTAGCTCCATCTCTAGGATCATTTTTTCTACCAATATAACCACCATCCCTCCTCTGAACATGTCCAAACCATCTCAATCTGGCTTCTCTTCCCGTCTGTATTGTCCCTCTAATCACCTCATTCCTGATCCCGTCCATCCTTGTCTCTCCTAAAGAGAATCTCAGCATCTTTAACTCTACCACCTCCAGCTCTGCCTCCTGTCTTCTCCCTATTCCTAGTGTCTCTAATTCATACATCATGGCTCGTCTGACAGCCGTCCTGTAACCATTTACTTTTACCTTAGTTGACTTAGCTGATGTATGTATTATATGTCTGTCTGATGGTTTCATAAGAATGTTTTGAACAAATTATATAAAAAACCCATAGACATTATGAAACCAACAATTGCAAACTCGAACAACAGTGAAAATGTGGGACTAGGGAGAAAAATAATTACTTTTAATTAGGCTCAACTGCAGGTATCTTCAGTTAGAGTCCATTAACACAAGTTTATTTCACTTTAGAGGAAATGGCTGCAACAAGGGTTTGGGCTGTTGCTATTTTAATCACAACTATTCTTTACAGTAGACTAGTCTAAATGCTGCCACTGACACCAGCTAAAGCTGTGCACCAATGACGATGCCCCTACAAAGCGACATGATGTCTGCACAAAGCCAGAGGGATCAGCATGTGGGAGGAGTTGCAGGAAGCCAAGAAAGTGCCTGGATTAATACCCTGTCGGTTGGGCTAATTCTCTTTTATTCCGTTGGAGGCTACAAACTCCCATCTCAATCTGGAGGTGGTTGGAGTTAAGCCTGATAAGCACAGTCTCTAGGGCAGTCTCATTTATTCTTAGGCCTCAGGCTCCCAGATCACTGACCCTCCAATATCTCCAGGCTGGATTTCCCCACTTTTATTCTGTAAGTGAGGTTGTGATAACAAATTTGCAAGGGATTAGAGAAAGCGTGCTTGGGGTTTGTTTCATTTTTTTTCTGGAAATTCACAAACAACTTAAATGTGACACAGTAGGTACCATTATTGTTGGATCATTTGTACAGTTTAAATAGCGACACAAATTAGACATAGGTTTTAAATGAGTAACAACTCAAAAACCAACTGGTCCTAGATAAAAGCTGGGAGAATATCAGCCCCGATATTTGTTAATATTTACCCTGCTATGACCTGAAATACATCACAATTGGGCAGAAAAATTACAACGTATGGTATAGTGACTATATATACCTCAAAATGAAACAAACCAACTCCAAATGTTGCTCTTTGCATTAGACATTTGGCAACAACCAATACATTTATAATTTCTCTTGGTCATTTTACACCTTGGTGTAAAAGTTAAAAAATGAATAAAATATAGATTTATTGTTATTTTTGGAACATCAGAAGTTGCAAATATATCTATATACTTAACCAAATATATACACTACCATACTGCTATTCTTATTGACTCGCCACGTGTTTGGCACAAGGCCGGTAAAAGCCTGTATCTTGTCTGACTTTAGTCTGGTAAACTCAGACACGAGGCCAACAGTGAACCGTTTTTTGTGTGTGCCTTATATTTAATATTTGAAATTTTTGGTTAGCCCTTTCACTGTTCTCTTGGTTTCTTTTTTTCTGTAAAACTGTTTTCAGCTCACAGCTGTTTTCTGTTAAAATAATAAGGAACAAAGACAGTGAGAAACACAGCTGGTAACACTGAGGAACATTAGGCAACTGAAGAGTCACACAGTTCCTTCAGGCGTGTGAATAGAGGGACAAATCCAGGGTTAGAGACAAAACGCTGCAGCACACATGCTATTTTTATATTTCAATTTACCTTTAATTCAATCAGCACTTTTTGCTTTAACTGCAGACTTAGTGTTAACATGAGCCTCTAACACACATCACCCCCCATCTCTCAACCCCCATAATTATTTACCCTCTGTTTTAATGAGAGTAAAATGAGATAACGTTAGTGGGTAATTAGAACAGCAGCGTAAACTCATCAACATGAAAAACATGTTTCACATCCCCCAAGTCTTTTTCACTTCCCTAACTTTATATTTTCAAGAACCAAGTTCCTTAAGCTATGAATTTGGGTTTCTTTTTTAAATCACCACATCCTTGAAAGCTTACTGGACCCCTGCTGCCCTGATGCAGACATGTCTTGTAAATCTTCAGAAGTCCATCTAAAGACATCTTTACTGGTGTAAAGCTCTGCTTTGAAAACTCTCCCCTCTCCTTTCTGCAAATCATGCTTTATTTCTCCAGACATGCAGTCAGAAAAAAATCAATTTTGGGGGACAGCAGTCTCCACAACTGCTACCCAAATTACATTGCACCATGCTGTACATTCCAGCAGGTGGTGAGCCCACTGGAAGTAAACTGCCCTAACCGGGATTTAAACTTGTCCAGGAGGTGAACCCTGTGGTTACAGCAAAGACAGACATTGCTTCTGGGCCAGAGTGAAGGCCTACATGTTTTTCTTTCACTTTTCAAGTTTTTTCCAAAAAAATGCATTTTCATGTGTAAAAAATACATACAGTAGTTATGCGTAAACATCTAAAATGATCTAAACTTAATTTCTATTACTCATACAAAGCTAATACCTTTAATTCCACCGGTATATATTGGCTATGAAATGGCAGGGCAACTTTGGTACATATTTAACATGATCATGCGGGCCAAATAAAATTACACAAGGGACCAGATTTGGCCCATGGACCTCAGTTTGATATGCGTTCTTTAGTGGGTCATGGTAAACGGGTTTTTAGTTTTTTTAGGAATGCAGACCCCAGCATATCCTTACAATTTGGCTCATGTTTGTAAATCATGACCTTTGTCTTTGTCCACCTCAGCTGATATGTGACAGAGGATTAAAGTGAAAAAAAAAATTAAGCGCAGCTCAGATCTGTGTCACGCTAATTAAACTGCAGCCGCATCCTACCAACGATGATACGTTTGCAGTTCAAAGTGTAGCTGAGAAAATGTCAATCACGTGGTGCCAACGTTAGTCTGTGCTCCATGCAGGATATTAATGAGCCGACACCTCAACACACCCGTGGCGACCTGGCTGCTGCTGCAACTGACATGTGGGTACGCCAAATAAGCAGGGACTCCAGCAAAAAGAGAAGGGGGAGACAGACCTTTAATTCTGTGAACCTGTGATCTAATTTGTAACAGTAGTCTTAGCCACATCTTTATCATGGCATCCACCACAAAGGAGCCCCTCATTTCCAAAGCAGGAGAGGCAGGATTTGATGTGCCAGTGGGTTTGTGCGAGTGTGTGTGTGTGTTTTCATGATAAATGCAGCCTAAATGGGAGAAGGTGTGTGTGTGTATGTGTGCAGGTTGGGCAAGGGCAGTTTTAGGCTGGAGAGATGTAATTACACACAGACGGCTTCTTCCCTGTCGCTATGGAAACCTGTTGACATACTGTCTGGTCTGGAAGGCTTTTAATGACTTATCACGGCCGCCAGAGCAAAACACCAGAGAAGCATGGAGTGTCCAAAATTGAAGGACACACAACTCTGGGGAGAAGTTTGGAAGAATTATGACACTTGTCAACTTTTGGACTTTTTGCATCCCCACTTCAGAGTCACAGGAGTTACTGTATGCCACGCAGCAGAAAGAATTCAAAAAATTAACTACAAGAGTCAAATGTTTTGTTTGGCCTCATTCACCAGTTTCTGCCTTTGTTATGATACCCAGATTTATAACTGAGTTGGTATGACTAATCAGAAAAGCAAAGGCAGACGATAGTCAGCTTCACTCACTGTGAGTATTTACTCAAAAATATCAGTAAGTGCCATTTACAGTTGACAACAATATGACGTGACCCACTTTTGGGCCACAATCCACTGTTTTAGCAATGATAAATCACTACAAATATGGCGTAACAGCTCTGATTTCAGCTCCATGAATGAATGTGTTTATCTGTATCTAAACTACATTTTAGCATCTCCAACTAACACCACTCCAAAAAAATATGGGCTTAATTATTTTCTAAGACAAAGGTGGACAATACGAATACCAACACAAGTTATTGTCTTTCACATAAAGTATACTACAAATATGTAAAGTAGCTGTGATGAAAAACCTACTTTTACTGCCACCTCATGGAGATTTTTAGTCACTGCATTCATTTTATCTCCTGAGATGGTGGACTTAATAAATCAATATTGTATACAGTATTTTGGGGGCAAATTTAACGTTTAGATAATTGATGGGTAGAGCTAAAAGGTTTTATTAGAAGGGTTAGGCTGTGATGCTATTGTTTCATTATTTGTGAAAACAAATACATTATTGATAATGAATTTGAGAAACAATAATAAAATCATTGTTGCACCAATGTTGGAGTACTTTAAGGAATATTATGTTGTTTGAGGTTCAAATATGTCATGTCAATCATCATAACCTAATGACTTCAAGATTCAGTAGATACATTTGATTATTACGTCCAATGAAAATTATGTCCAATATGACAAGGAGATCACTTTGATCTAATGTTATACAACTCGAGGTGAAACCGCAGTATTTCATCTATTACTCTCTTACTGCGTTATGTCTCTGAAGGTGATCAGTCAGTCAGTTGCTGATGACATTCTAGGCCAGTTTATTTGGTCTTCTGTTTTTCATGTTTGCCCTAATATGGCTTTGTATTAAGACAATAAATACTGCAGCTCTGACTTCTAAGCAGTCACTTAGTCTTAGTTTCGGAGTGTTAAACTCCTCAGAGCTTTTGGGCCTAAATTGGCTGTGGTGAGAGGAAAAAAAACACACATCAGCTGTCCAACACCTGCTGCACTTTTTGAAAAAACAAAAACAGAAACAATACCACATGTCCTTGAAGAGTTTAGGGTACAACTTGAGGATTTACAGACAGATGAAATTCTGGCTGATGACAAAAAAACCTTGAATGAATTTTTTTTTTTTATTTTGCAAGAAACACAACCTTAAGTAAAAACACAGCAAAAAATGTTTCAGTAAAAACACCTTAACATGCCCAGAGCAGGAATTATTTTGTATGATTCATGAAGTCAATGATAAAACTCTATTTTGTAACAACTTGTACCAACTTTACAATTCAGTGTGACCTTTGTTCTTTAGTTTCCCAGAGCTCTGGAAAAATATGAATACTTTACAGAAAATCCTTGCATCACGTAGGACAGCTACTCTAACCAAGGGCCCAATAGTCCAGAAACACCTCTACTGTCCAGAATCACTTCCAAGAGCCTGACTTGCCCTTGGCACTTCGGGAGGTCTTGGACGATTTGGAGAACCTCTGGTGGTCACTGACCCGGTTTCGCAGCACATAGATGTCGTACTTCTGCCTTTTGAGCTTCTCGGCCAACTCAAACTTCTCGGCATGGAGCTGGTGGAGCCACTGCCAAAGATCCTGGGCCTTCTCAGCCAGCTTCTCCTGGTTGAGGTGGTCAATGTTGAGAGGTTTCCTGCGCTCCAACAAGGCCTTCTTCTTTTCCTCCCTCGCCGTCAGCTTTTTGCCCTTCTTCTGGTCAACTTTCTGAAGGTAGCCACCAAATGATTTGTTGGTCAATATCTTCTTCTTTTTGGCTTCTTCCTCACGGAGTTTGGCTGCCTCCTCCTCACGTCTGGCCTTCTCCTCAGCCACCCTTGCCTGACGCTCTCGGTCCTGCTCTGTGCGAATACGCTGCTGCTCTGCCCTGTCAGCGCGGCGGCGCTCAATGCGGTTCCTGAGCGCCACCAGCTCCTCCTCCTCTTTCTGACGGTTAGAGAAATGGAACTCAATCAGCGACTGGAGGTCATTGAAATCCTTCTCTAGTCTCTTGCGATGGAGGTCATCGAAATCCACCTTCTCACCATCAGGGAGCTTTGGAGGAGCAATGTTTGGCACATATGTTGTCTTAGGTCGAGGTCTGGACTCTTCATGCTCCTCTTCTTTCTTTTCACTTTCGTCATCATTCTCTTCCTCCTCTTCTTGTTCTTCTTCCTCTATCTCCCTGTCTTCCTCCTCCTCTTCCTCTTCTTCTTCTTCCTCCTGCTCGTACTCCTCCACAGTTTCCTCAGTGTCTGACATAATGGCACCTCAGAACCAGGATCAGATGAGGCGGCGTGGAACCGTGGTGAGTTGATGTGGAGTCTGAGGTGTGGAGTTGAAGGCTTTTTAAAGGGATGACTGAACCATGTGACCGGAGGTTGACCAGAGTCTCCAGAGCATGAGGGTCAGCAGCAGGGCTGATTGTTAGACAGATGCAACGGTCTATTTTCTCCTTCAGCAAGTCTTGTCTGTCACACACACACACCCCACTTATCCCTCAGAGACCCCCCTCTGTCTGTGCTCTGACCCTGCAGGGCTCCTCTTTCCTTTGTAAGGACAAGACGCAGGAACTATTTCGGACTCACAACAGATGGAAGCCCACACTTGTGTTTCACAATTCCTCAAAGCAGCCCAAAACCAAAAAAATATCCACAAGATTAAACACCTGTGACTGTGGTGGCAATCAGCGGGACAGAAGCCGGACAACAGCGCCTCTGTGGGATCAACCAAAGATCACAACAGTGATTTTAATGGCTGCATTTATTTGAAAAACGTGACCATGATTCATGTAAGACACACAGGCACAGAGAACATTGAAGGATCAGGACATTAGAGCCTGTAGCCTTTTAGAGGTTCAATCACCAGAGAACAATCCGGGAACTCTGGGAGATTGGTCAGAGCCAGTGAGGGAGCTAATGTTAGGAAGTAGCAGCTGCCGCACTTTCAAAATGCAGCTAATACCCTTGGTCTAATGTACTTTTAACACTGGACTGACTTGTTTTATATAATGGTAATTATAATTGTATTTTATCTCATTTTCCTCTTGTGCAGTCAGTACTAATTTTATTTGCTCCAAGGCAGAATAAATTGAAAAAAACGTGATGTTGATCCCCCTTACTCGCCACATTGTTACACATATGGCCTTAGACAGACTTGTAGAACTTAGGAGCATTTTTTCATATGAATATAAAATGTTACCATATATGGGTTGGCCATGATTTTTTTACTCAACTTTGCTGAGTTTATAATTCAATATGAACAGCCTTTTTTTTCCTTCTTTGACAAGACCGTTAATAAAAACCCAGATGCTGGGGCCAACGCTCCAGCCTCCTCTTCATTGTGGAATGTAATGAAAAACATTCTTGCTATGGGAGGTGTCTGCTTTCAACAAGAGGAGATTAGGGCATAATTGCTCCCATGGTACAACATTTAAATAGCGATGCAAGAATTTATGTCTCCATGTCTTGGAGTCGTCGGTGGAAAAAGGACAAACGGTGCTTTAAAAGCAGGAGATAACTGACATGGAGGAACAGGTGTTTGTGGGAATCCTAATGAAATGACTCAGACTGTACAACAGGGTACATTAATGGTTGCAAAAACTATTGCCCCTCAGGGTGCAGGGGGTATTTTCGTCCTATTATAACTCCCGTGGGTTACTCAAATATAATTGTGGTCTTAAAGCTGAAGACCACAAAACCGGGTCTCAGAGCTAGAGAGAATGTACTCACTTCTGTCTGCACCCGGGCTGGAATGAGATCTTCAGAGACACGCCTGTACACAACATGAGGACGGCAGGTGCTGGCTCCAGTATAACCAAGGCTGCCAGAAACAACTGTGCAGACTGACGAGGCTAGGAAAGAAACCACAAAGAGACTTTAAATAACAACTGTCTCCAGGGACAAAGAGTGCAAAGAGGAAACGTTATATACCATATAATGCTGCAGAAAACAAGCATAACAAATATTTCTTTAATATTTTGGGGGGATGATGAGGGTTTGTCATAAACATTAGGAGTTTAAATAACTTGGAGTTTCTCTAAATTGATTTTGTTTTCGGATGGTGTTCTGCTCACCGGTTAAAAAAAATCCAAAGTAGCACACTGACCTCGTGTGGCAATTATTGTGAAGCACCCCAGAAATAATTCTCGAGGTTTACGTTCACGTATTTTTTAAACTAAACTTAAAAGATAAATATGTAAATTTCACGCATAACCCTTTTAACTTTCCTTTATATACTTTCAATATAGCCTTCCAAAAGACCTTGGACAGCTAAGCTGCGTATCAAAAAAATAAAGGGAAATAACTAGCATTCTTGGACAAACTAAATTAATTCATCTTAAAATGTGGTAAATCTGAATTTTGTTTCTTTTATGAACTAAAAAAATCCTAATTTTTTTTCAAACTCACACGTTTATGGTACATATGTCAACTTTAATTGCTTGAACGTAGCCAAACGCATCTATGGCTAATTTTCTAACCTTTGCTGATAAACCTTATTATCTTGCCACCTTACAGCAATACTTGATATTGGCGACATTTTGTTTCAATTTTAGGAGAACGTTGTGGTTATATGTTACCTTAAATTATATTAAATTAATGATGTCGCTTTAATTAATATTAAAAATATAATACAAATCTAATCAAATTTACAACAAGCGACAAAACAATAACAATGTAACCAACTGTTAAGTGTGGGAAGATAATTTTGTCCGGTCTGAGTTGCCGTATGGCTGTGACGTAGTTCTCTGTTCTCAGTGGAGGTAGAAGAGAAAAGAATAAAAACGTAGTTATCAAGTCTCGCCGTTGCCTTTTTTCGTGACATAATTGGAACTTGTTAGGCAGGTGGTGACTTTACGTGTAATGATAATATTTGTACATATTTTGTTAAAGTATGCCTCTGGTTTTACCCTCTTTGGTAAAATTCCGTCCACACATCGAGAGAGCAAAACAACCCCTTTACGCCACCTTCTCCCTCCTCTTTATTGCCGCGCACAGTCACGTTTCCGCCACGCTGTCCCGGATACTCGGACAGCTTATCCCCGCCCCTCCGCTGTGCAGTACATTTCGGCTGATTTTCTCCTCCCCCCTCTGTTGTCAATATATGTCAAACTGGTTGACCACGCCCCCCTTTACTCCGCTTCTGCTATAATTCTTAGTAGGTCAGAACACAGACAACGGAATTCGACACTTGGTAACGACTTAAAGCAAATTTTCATTCGTTTATTTAAAACATACGATCGGCAATAACACAGTGAATCCTGTCGCGTTATTTGTTGCGGAAGCTCCGTCCGGGTGCGTTTGTGTTGTTTTTTTTGTCATGATGGCAGTGACATGTGCAGGTACACAATGTACAGTGTATTGTACTGGACATGTTCCGTACATTTGCTCCAAGTTTCATCCTAGTTCGTTTGTGTCATTGCTTTTAATGCTGTATGCATTTTATTCGATTTTGTTTGCTTCTTCGTGCGTGTACTTTTATTTTCTTTTTTTTCCTAGTTAAGAACTTTCTTGTGACTATCGTAGTACAGGTCTACATTGACGACTTTACATTGAAACATGTTGCAGTAAACAGACAGCAGAGTTGACGTTAACTACAACAGAGGCTGCATTTTGGCTCGGCCATTTCAGGGCTGTGTTTTTGTCGTTTTAAGATAATATTTAGTATATTTTGCTGTGCAGATATTATCTCATTGTCATATTATATATTAAACGTGTTAAATATGTATATTAAACATGTGCCAGTTTATTTTGCAAACCTTAGATAGCATTATTTTAAATTATCTTCTGCTTACGCTTCCTTCCTGCTGTTGGAAGGACAGAAGACTTTAAGGTGGAGGTGGGACAGCATCAGGCATTGCCCCTTAGCCTCTTCTGGTTTGCTGTGGTGATGGAGAGATTGACAGATGAGGTCAGACAGAAGTCTCCATGGACGATGATATTTGCACTTTACATTGTGATCTGTAGTGAGAGTGGGCAACAACTAGAAGAGAACCTAGAGAGGTGGAGGGTGGGACTAGAGCAGGCATGGGCAAACTAAGGCCTGAGGGCCAGATGTGGCCCATTGAGGTTTTTCAACCTTGTCCAGAAAAAAATAAAAATAAAATAAAATAAAATATATATATATATATATTTTATATAATTTAATATCTTATCTGCAATGCCTACAGATGATGTCTCTAGATCAGTGGTTCTTAACCTTGTTGGAGCTACCGAACCCCACCAGTTTCATATGCGCATTCACCAAACCTTACTTTAGTTGAGTTAGTTGGTGTGTCTTGACCTCCGCGGTGTCTTGACATCCGCAGCAGAGACTCCACCAAGCCCCTCAACGAAAACCCTAGGGTTCGATTGAACCCAGGTTAGGAACCACTGTTCTAGATGATGTCACAAAGACTATTAGAAATGTAGCATTTTGGGTTTACACATGACTTTTAGATGCTATTTATATTAGTTTAAACGGATGCTTTATGTTTCTGCTCTTGAGCCGCCCTCTGTGCCCAATTTAGGGCCAATTGTGGCCCGCGATTCAAAAAGTTTGCCAGTGCCAGGACTATAGAGAAGAGGATGAAGGTCAGTTGTGCTAAAACATAGTACATGTGTGTGAATGAAAGGGAGAACAGTGGAATATTGAGGTTACAAGGTGCAGCGAAGGTGAAGGTGGAAGAGTTAGGATACTGAGGATCAGCTGTTCAGAGCAGTGGAGACTGTGGAAGAGAGGAGAAGAATAGAGTACAGTCAGGATGGAATAACTGGAGAAAAGAGTCAGGAGTGAACTGTGATAGAAGAGAGTCAGACCAAGACTAAAAGAAGAAGACGTTTTAGCTTTTGTCCATCTAACTTTATTATGTTCTGTTTTCTTACCTAATGTTGTAACTTTGACATGAACTATGTGAAGGTTCCATCATCACTGTAGTTTCTTTGTTCTTTGTGCAGATCCACCCATAGCCATGCTTCGTGTTACCTCAGCCACCTTCCTCAACACCTGTAGGAGGATGAGGCTGCTACTCTCTGTCCCTGTCTCCACTCTGGCTCCCCCCAACAAAAGAACAGAGAACCAGCTCACTGTTAGCTCCCTCTGCAACCTGTCTGTGGACATTCACAAGATACGCAGGTCTAAGGCCTGGGTCCTGGCTGAAAGTTCATCTTATGTGCGTGAAACAGTCGATCTTCTGAGAGACATGGGAGCAAACCAGGAGGTCATCGTCCACATTTTGGAGACGCACCCCGAGGCCTTCCTGTGTCATCCAGCAGACTTGGCTGCCCAGAGAGACCTCTGGTTATCAGTGTGTAGCTGCGGCCATGAGCTGGTCAGCATCGTTGAGAGGTTTCCTTCGTCCTTCTTCAGCCTGAACCAACACAGGAATCAGAGAGACAACATCCTCTACCTCCAAAACCTTCAGCTCAACAAGGGAATCATCAGGAAGATGATGATGAGTACTCCACAGACCTTCAGTCGACCAGTGGAAAGAAACCAGGAGGTCATTGCAATACTGAAGGAGATTTACCTGGACCTCGGGGGCAACAATGTTGATGTACATTTTTGGCTGCAAGTGCTGCTCAGCCGGAACCCCTGTGTTCTACTGCAGCCGGCCCAGATGTGGAGGGACATTGTAGGTTTTCTCAAAGAGCAGGGTTTCACCACCGAGGAGCTCCTGAGCCTGGTCTGCAGCCACAGAGCCTTGGTAACAGAACTGCAGCCTGAGTCGATATGTCTGATGCTGGTGTTCATAGAGAGCGCTCTGGGCTGCTCCAAAGTCGAACTCAAGCAGATTGTGATTTGCTGCCCAGATATTTTGTTCTACTCCTTGCCCACCTTGATGGGGCGCTTCCAGGCTTTGATGGACCTCGGCATCAGCACGAAGCAGGTGAAGGAATGTCCAAACATCCTGGAGCTCAGCACACAAGTGGTTCTGTATCGCATTCAAAAGTTGGCCTCCTATGGCTACGATGCACAATCAGGCAGCTTGGACTGTATTCTGGGAAACAACAAGGACTTTGAGAGGACATGGATTGAACTGAATTGCTGAAACAAGAGGTTGCTCACATTGAGCCTCAAGGAGTCTTTGAAGACTCAACTCAAAGGTATTTTGCACCAAGTTTTGAGCACCACGTATGAAGGGCTAAGAAGTTCAAAACTTCATCTGCAAAATCACATATGGTCTCACGCCAACTGTGCTGCTCCCAAACGTATAAACACCGAAGCCCGCAGTTCTGAAGGAGAACATTTGAGGGACACAAAAACTGACAAGCTCACCGAAGTCACTTATGTTTTTTGTTTTTGTTAAAACTAGTGAAACATGTTCTTTCCTTGTGCTAATGTTGGTGGGTAAATTGCACTGGATATGATAGATCCAGTGATTTTGCAGTACTGAGTCTAATTTACAAATTTAACATTTCTGAGTTCTGTGTTAGTCCCTTATTGACTGACTCCACAAGATGCCAATAATTAACAAGAATTATTTGAGGAACATACAACTTAAATTGCTTTGGAGGGATGAAACTTTAAAGCCTGAACAATTGTTTTCCTGTTACCTAATATTGAATATATACATCTAATTGTTTTCCTATGAATAAACATTTTATATGCAAACATTTTTATCACATTGTATCTCCATAATATTCCACTCGACTAATAAAATATAAGTCTAATAGTAAGTAACTCTGGAAGATGTTAGAACCCATGAACCCAGCAGATGAGAGGATTGGAAGAATGGATGGATGAAATTCCAATTTTTCCCACTACCAATCCCGATTATCAGATCAAATAAGTTTTAATGGGTGATAGATATCAGTTTTAATAACTTTGTTGAAGGTGCAAACCCTTCCAGCAGAGTTATCTTATTGTATCTTATTAAGGTGTTTGTATCTAAGTGCCAACAATAACAGGCAGAGCCAGTTTCTTTCTGTTTATTTAACCCAGTTTTAATGAAACAAGCACATAGTGAAGGAACAGGAAGCAGAAGAAGCAGTTTTCTCCCCCTCTGGTAGTTTATTAAGTTAATACACATGTGGTGACACCATGAACTGAAAAGGACGTTTACTCTTTGTTACACTTTTTTTTTTAACTTCCTTATCGACCATCTCTCATTGCCACTACAGAGGTGTGGGACAGAGAGACGCAGCTATTACTCAGTACAGGTCTGTCCATAGATACAGTTGGGAATGGGAGAATATTTAGGATATGATGACAGACAACTTTTAACAGAAATAAGACATGTCACCTCTGTGTCAAACATTTAAAAAATGCTTTACATTTGTATTCAATATGATTCGTCATATCAAAAATATATATCCAGGTCAGTGGAGGGGAGGGTTGAAGGAGTAGCGGGGCTACACAAAGAGACAAAAAACACACATACAATATTCAAATATGTACACGTTTGTATGTGAGCAGGAACGAGCAAATCCATTGGTTATGAATAGGACGGTCGTGACTTCGCAGACCAGCTGAGTGCTGTAGTCCATATTTCAAAATTATACAGTCCAAAACTCTGACTCATGGATGGATTCACCCAACACTTCTTTTCTCCCCCTCCAGGTAGGATCATGCAGCTTTGAGACAAAAGTATCAAAACAGTCCGAGTCTCTATGGAGGAAAAGAAGAACTAAGTTTCCTGAGACTCTGAGAAGAGCAGGGTCTCTAAGTTGATGGTTTTTAAATTGCAATGTGTGCTTATGGTTATAAGTCAAACCAACCTTTAGTGAGCGCTTTGTCTCTGGATTTTGGATCCTTTCCCATCACCAGAGTCATTTATGTGTCGTTTGCTGCTGGCGGTGTGATGATCAGACGCTGAAAACAAAGTCCAGATTACTCATCATTACATCTTAGTGCAGGGTTCCCCAACCTTTTTAGTGTCACAGACTGGTTAAATGTCTCTTACTATTTTATTTTTGTTGTCTTCACTGAGAAAATATTTCCTAATCAAATATAGTTGCATTATTGATGATGGAATCCTAGCCATTCTATTGTTCAGTTCTTTTGTTGATATGGGTATGGACCAAGTGTAAGTAATAGCTGATTGGGGCCAAAAGGAAACATTTTTAATCTGCAGCCCGACACCAATTCACCCATGGACTAATACTGGTCCCCGGACCAGTGGTTGGGGACCAGTGCCTTATTGCACGGTTCACCAACCCCTTTAAAATTGAGACATGCTGCTAGGGTTAGAAATACCAAAAGCTACTTTGAGTTTGATATAAACTAATCAAATAGTAACAAAAATCTGGAACATTGAAGAGTAATTGCTCTTCTCGCCATCAGAACTGCAACCATTTGATTAACACAGCAAGTGGAACTGATTAAAATTAGCTGTTGGGGACCCAGACTTAGTGTTTGAGTTGCTCTTCAAATAGTAACTATTCATTTGTTATTATTATATCAGAATAAATACATTAAGCAACCAAACTCAAACTAAAAACTCTCAACAAGTACCAAGTACTTACTTTTTTGAATGACAGGGGCAGGAATCTGCTGTGTGCCTTTTGGGTAACACATCATACCAGTACTGGCGCTGGTACTGGCATAAGCTGAAACAAGAAAATAGAAGATTCATGTTACTTAAAACCAGTGTTTAGAAGCTTAAATATCAGAAACATCTGAAGGACTGCAACTAAAAAAGCAATTTCATTTTTGAGTTCCCACCCTGCTGATGTGCCACAGTGCTGCTTTGGGGCGCCTCCTGCAGGTACATCATGACACCGCTTTGCCAGTCTTCTTGTGTCTGCACGGGCATCTGATAACCTGATAAACAAGACACTAAAATGTTTAATTTATTATACCTAGTTGCTTGCTTTGGTGCCTTCAGGTTAAAGGAAGTGAAATGCCACTCACTGGTCGGAGCTGTGGCGTCACAGTTGGCCTTGCTGTGGTATGTCGTCACATCCGAGGACACTTCAGTTGCGTCTGCGCCATTACCATTTCCACCAGTGTTGGAGGGAACTGTAGCCAAAAGACCTAAAGACACAAAGGGTTAATGGTTAAGACTATATTTTTTGTGGATTACCTGTCACTACACCTTTGGTGCATTAACGAATCATGATAATGAAATTATTATTTATATTCACAAAATCAACATATTTTCCTCTCAGAACTCAGACAAGGTCTCCTTACAGTGTAAAAAATAATTAAAGACAGTATGTAAAGCTTTATGAATAAATGCAAATAAATGTTACTTAACATTTGTTTAGGCATGAACCCAACACATTAAGAATAAGAACGAGTGAAAATTAATGTGAATTACTGTCATGGCGACACTTCATGACACACAAGGAGGACTTTTCTTTCCTTTAAAACTCTGTTCCCTCCTCTCAGTGACTGAAATCGGAATTTCCTGCCCATTGGGCCACCAGTGCCACAAAACACACGCACAACCCAGGGATTAAGAATCCTTAGAGATGCCCCACAGACTGAGCAAGCCGATGTGCTTTATAATAAAAATATGCAATACATGCAATAATAAAAATGTATAGATTATATAGGTTACATTACTTTTTTTTAATTGAAAGGACTGTTTGAGGCGGAAGGTTAGGACAGAATTATTTGGTCAAGTATCCTGAGCTTCTCATCTACCTCTGTAACACCACTAGGTGTCACTGATCTCTACGACAGGGTGTTGTGTTCTCACCCAGGCCTCTGTAACAGGAAAGCTGCTGGTAGATCTGTTTCATCCTCTCAATGTTGAGCCGAGCAGCCTCTGCGTGGTGAACCATTGGTTTTGGATAGTGAACTCCAATCACACACTTTGCAGCTTTCTGAACATTCTCTGGAGCATTCCATGGATCGTAGATGTACTTGGCTGGAAATCCTCTGAGAATAGGCAGGTAACGCCTGAATAGAGACATCAGCACATTCAGTTATTTTTTCCATATTTTACTGGAGAGACTTATTACTAAGTCTAAGTCTAGAAAAACTATTACTATTGGCTATTTCATAATAATCGTAGTATAGGGTAGTTGTATTGATATTATTGATTTTTCATGTGATTTTTTTCCATTTAAGTTAAGGTAACTTTCCGAACTGTTAGCAATTTGTTGAGGACTTAAAGACATGCCATGCTTTTTAGTTTCAGGTAGCTACAGTAAAAATGTGATGGTTCAGGAAGTCGGCAGCACTCACCTGATGTAGTCTCCATTGGGATCTGTGCGGCGGCCAAAGCCCACGGGACAATAGCAGTGGAAAAACTGCTGAAAGAACGAGCTGCAGGAGAGCCACATCCAGCTGCCAGCATTCACACTCCAGTCAGCGTCCAGCAACAGCTCCTCAAACACCTGAAATACGTCAAAATAAGTATTTGGATCTACTTTCTTGCTTCCTCCTCCTGCTGGACGGTGCTGATAGTACAGTACCTTCATGCCCTCCTCCCAGCTGATCCAGAGGTCTCCCCTGGTCAGGAAACAGGCCACGGCGTGCCGGGCCAGGTGGTGGATCCAACCTTCCTGCCTCAGCTGGGTCATGATGGCGTCGATCCATGGGAAACCGGTCCGGCCCTCTGCCCACTTAGCCAAAGCTTCAGGGTTACGATCCCAGGGGATCTGAACACAGATGGGGTTGCTGTCCATCTTATCAAAGCAGGGGTTGTTGGTGGCGGCTGTGTAGAAGAACTCGCGCCACAACAGCTGGCCGTAGAGAGAGAGAGGAGGGGAGCTGTTCTTCTTCACCTGAAAGATGAGGGGAAAATGAAAACTCTGATGCAAGATCTCAGCCTTCATCTCTTTAGGTCTGTTCCTAGTCTTACCTTTCTGTAGAGATCGGTGAGTTTAAAGTAAAACAGGCGACATGAAAGGCAACCAAACCTCAGGTATGGACTGAGACCTGTGGGACTGGCCAGCAGAGAGTTGGCGTTCATTCTGGGACGCTCAAAGTTGGCAACCCACGCCTGGACAAAAAAAAGATAAAAACAAAAGCAAATGCAGACATGAAAATTATGTGAAAAATAGATTTTAATATTTATTTGAGTTGAACTATTGTTAGGGTTAGTCTATCAGTGTCTCTAGGGGCTGCGTCTGTCGGTAGCACTGACTCACACAATGATCTTCCACATTATGAGACAAGTAGCAGACAATTATTCTGCTTTATTATTTCAACTTTGTCAGAATCAAGTCGCAAATATCTACACACATTTCATATAAATGTTCAGATAATGGCAAAGGACTCATATGTTATATTTCCTTAGGTAATCAGAATTGATAAGAAATTGAACTAGTAAGGGATATATCTAATAAAATCATAACTTGTAATTCTCATCCATTCCGTTTTCTGCTGGTAAATACTTCTGGATTGAACTAAGTTACTCCTTATCTTGCTTGTTAAAGAGACCTTGAAAAATTTCTTTAATGTTACAATGGCGGAGCATGTTGTTTCATATTCCAAACACAGAAATGACAAGAAAAACTGACCTTTCTCTCCAAATGCCTCTCCAGTCTGGTTAGGGCTTCAGTCTCTCCTCCAGGCCACACAGCTGAAGAGAGACCCTCTGTGTCGAAACCTGCCAGTAATGTCCCAAGAACATGACAAGACTCAGTATTTTTATGACACATGAGTAATATGTTTGCTCAGAGAGGTTGATGGATTGAGTCCTAAATGACTTCAGGACCTCTTACCAAGCTCCTCCAGGGAAGGAACTCCAAACTTGTCATCGTGGTCATCAGACAATGGAGTTGTACATTTTTTCATCACCTCTGTTGTGATGCTCTCTGTCGGCATCTCCACCGCCTCCATACGACTTATGAGGGTCTGGAAGCGCTTGTAAGTGAGTGGAGATTGACCCCCATTTAACTCTATGATCCTAAAACAGAGCATGTTTTAGTATCAAAAACAGACAACAACTTGTATTCAAGTCTGGAGATGCAGAGATGGGAACTTACTTGGACAGGTCATAGAGTGTGTGGGAGGTGCGAACTATCACCTCCACTCCTGCCTCAGAAGCCAACTTCTTAATGGCAGCATCTCGCTCCTTGCCAAAAGGCTCGGAATCATACTCATAAGACAGACGAGTTATATTCCACTCCTGACAAAGAAAAATCATTAACATCTGAAACATTTCGCAAAAAAAGAACCAGAATAGTGATGGTAGATTAACAGGTTACCTTAAAAAGTCTGGGAAAGACATCAGTGGGTTGGCCTCGAATCACAAAGAGACGAGAGTTGAGCTTACGGAGGCTAGAGTCCAAGTCCTCAAGACTCTGCAGTAAGAACCTGAAACCCAAATACTATAATTAACATCTGAACATTTTATAATCAGAAGAAGAAGTGGTGTTGTTGTAATGTTGTTACTCAGGAATAGTAAGAGTAAAGATATTTTATAATCTATATTACACAACACTGCCCTTTCAGCGTCAGTAAGTTCTCTGAAAATGTGCTAGATTCATATATGATATGAATGTTTAGACATAATTCTCAATGTCAAAAATGAAATATTTGGATTCATACCAGGGTTAAATTGACAGCCAATTCTGATGTGGTCTTCCTAATAAACATTGGATTTTTGGCCTCATAATTTGGATTCGCAATACAGTGGACTCCAAAGGTAAGTATCATGAAATACAAGTATGAAATGTAAAAATGTTGCTACTATTTAAATATCTTATATATACCAAGTTTTTAAAGTGATCAAAGGTTGAAACAAATTATAAATACAATATTTTCACAAGACAAACAGAGGAACACCAGTCTCTACAGAAAAATCAAAACAACTTATGAATAAAATATTGCAAAATGAATCAAATTATCCGTATGCAACCAGAAAATAACGATCTTCTTCCACTATATCCTAATGAGTGCAGGCTCAAAGATATAAATAAGTTTTGCACTTGCTGCGACAGAGTAGCTCAGATGTGAGTGGCTTTGTTTGGGGATCAGAGCATGTGCTCCTCACCAGGGGGAGCTGGGGTCCTTGTAGGCAGAAGTAGGTCAATCAGACAAGGAGGACAGGAAAAGGACCACTGACACACTGACCTACTTGTGTAATGCACATGTGAAGTGGAAGTTATTGTGGCTGTTTGATCCACAGCTACATTATCACTTGTTTGATCTGAAGGGGGTGGTGGTGCTGAGTGTTACTCGCATGAGAGCAACCAAATAATGAAAAAGTTTACAACTCAATGTTTATCCATCCATTAAATAGAAGGTGTAACTTGTACAAACCCAAGGTGTACTAAAAGGTATTTGATAATTCCTCAAATATTCAATTCTCCTGTTTAGTTTTACTTTACTCTGTAGTCTTTTAGACACTATACTACACATCATGTCATGTGACAAGATTAAGCACCAGGGCATTTCACTTCAATGCTATTTCTGTCCTTTTGAAGAACGAATTACTGTATTTTCCTTCGCTCTCATTTGGCCTCTCTGTATGTACATAAACAATTGTGTGTAATTCCAAACATCACTCTTGACATTTTTGCCTCATATCTGGCAATACTTGTGCAGCAACAGTGTGCATTCATTTCCGAGGTCAGTTTCTCAGACAGTGACAAACATGTTGACGACAGAAGAAGTGGTGATGTTGTTGTAATGTTGTTACTCAGGAATAGTAAGAGTAAAGATACTTTACAATCTATATTACACAACACTGACCTTTCAGCGTCAGTAAGTTCTCTGAAAATGTGCTAGATTACACACATTATGCTACAGATGGATGAAGGCCTAGTTTTGGATACACTTGGCCAAAGAAGTTCTGAAGTAGGATGTGGAGCCATTTCTGAAACTTATTGTCGCATCTTCATACTCAAGCCTTCTTCATTTTAAACTGACTACAGGGAAATCCACAAATTTGCCTTTAGCATCCAGAGTAGAGTCTCAGGAACTGAGTCAACTTCTAGCATTCTATATAATGTTCTAACAAATATGCCAGATTTTCAGATGTTACTTTTAGCCAACTTTTGTTACTTTTACTTATAATACTTTTATTATTTAGAAAATTAACATTAGTATCTAAACTGCAACATTTTTGAGGACATAACCTTTAACCAATCAATTCTCTGTGAGTGTAGTCGAACAAATCAACAGGGATTCCAGTATCTACTTTGAAGGATATAAGGTTTCCTAGCAGAAGGTTGAACAAAAGGGCGCTTTGAGAAAAACATTAGCAATGCAGTAATTCTTATGTAATACAAACAATAATGTTCTTTCATAGTGTTTTGCATTTTTAAGATTATCCAAATATCTGGTGGACACATGAAGATAACAGAGAGGAAATCCATACATTTGGACTTTTCTACAAGTAGTTAGTATCACTATCAATTATATTAATCTCTAAAATCTGCCTCTGCCTTCCTCTCCTACTGGGCAAGGGAGACATTCTAGGTTAAAAAAAACAAACAAAAACAAACAGTGAGACACCAACTGTGATTTACATCATTCAGTGTCTAAATGACAGCGGGTCCGTGGTCGTCATACAGACTGCTGTTATTTAACTGGCTTTGGGATTCCACTTGACTGGGTCATGGACGAAGCTGTTTGTTTAGACTGGGAAATCTTCACACGTAACACTGAAGGTTGTCAACGTCTGCCAGCTGGATTTGTGAGGCAGACGGTGGGTAAGCAGCACTTGCATGACGGGTGACCATCACGTACCACCGACACTTTGGATTTCACGGCTTTGCCAACCTTCACCGCCTTGACGTCATGTTCTTGTCATAGCTCCCACTTGACCACACTCCAACTGTGTGGATATGTAATGACGTTCGATTTGTATATTCAGAAAATGTCATTGTAGCATTACTTACAATGCTGTTGCTGGTGAAGACTTATCTCACTGGAAAAACTGTGCAGCATGTTCAGCCTTATGAGTCAGTGAAATGATTCCAGGCAAGTTTACTTTAGTTTGTACCAGGACAGTAAATGATGCACCATGTTGGGTTAGTTTACACCTGCCAACACTGTGCTTAAAAACTACAACATTTTGATCCCAAGGTCTTTTGTGTTACTGTACTTCAACAGTCAATAGTCAATACAACTGGATTTGCCAGTGTTATGGTTTATCTGGGAGGTTTTATATCAGGGCATTGGTATCTGTTTCTGTTTGTGTGTCTAAAAGCATCCAGTGTTAATACAATAAATTGATTAGTAATTGTTATTTCAAAATGCAGAGAGCTCAGTAAAGCTCATTAGGCTACCATTGGATAAAACAAACAATCACGCATTAATTTAACTTCCACCGCACATTTTAAAGTTTTCCAACCAACTAAGCATAGTTTTTCTGACTAAACTGATTTAATATTCTTTCAAGGCAAACATATAATTTTCCCATATAATAAAATCAAAGTAATTTTAAAAACAAGTAAACCGTTTAGGTCTAAAGATAAAAGATAAAACTGACACCAATGTATAGATTAAATATCAGCTTTAAATATCCTCAATTTGAAAACAGTTGTAATAAAGGAAAGGAAAGCAAATTTCCTGCCATTGTGACACTGGGATTCACTGCACACAACGAAATTTGTCTACTGTATTTAACCCATCACTTAAGTGAACAGTAAGTGGGGATGATGCCATGGTAAGTGGACCTCAATAATAACATGGAAGTTGGTGGATTCGAACCTGGAGCCTTCCAGATCCCAGTCCGGTTCCTTAGCACCCTACTGTCTGATCTGGACCCTGGACTTTGCCTTATGGAGCATATGAACTTGACTGGACCATGAATGGACTTCATAGGGCACCCCTTTTATTTTATAAGACTTAGAAGAAATTTTAGTTTTTACTTGCTAATGTTTAGTTAGCCTGCCTGTCCGTCCTGGGTGAGGATCCCATCCACTGTCGATCACCCTGAGGTCTCTTCCTTTTTTCCCCTTCTGAGTTTTTGGGAGTTGCTCCTCAGCTAGTGTGAGGGTCTATAAGGGGGGCTAACTCTATATATTCTTTTTTATTCTTGTTTTTATGCATGCTTGTTTGTAAAGTGCCTTGAGATAACAGTTGTTAAGATCTGGTACTATAAACAAATAAAAGTTGAAGTTTAAGTTAACCACCAGGCCACCACTGCCCCCCATTCAAACATGGGTAAAGGCTCTTTTAGGGTCAAGTGAGAAAAAAACTCTTTAAGTTTTAGAGAATAGAAAGTAGTCTCACTCCATCACAACACAGGACACATGATAAGATTGCTGTAAAATAATATATACCACAACAAGTACTCTACTACTTGTATTCTGTATTGTTAGTGTATTATATGTATTTTACAGCTGCTATATGTTCTACAAAGCTTGTACTAATAATGTACAATTGTGCTCTTTACCTCCACCTATTGATCCCAACGTTGGACGATCCAGCGAACCACGGGTCGAGGATGTAGATGCAGCGGACACTGTCAGCCCCCAGCAGAGAGTCCTTGAGAGACGGGTTGTCGTGGAGCCGCAAGCCCTTCCTGAACCAGTGGATTGTATTAATGACCATCACTCAACTGGACGAGTGCTTTTCAAAAGGATCAAGAGTCTGAGTGAATATATTGGCCGGATAAACGTTGGTCCTTCCACTTGTATCCACCAAAAAAAATACGAACCCAAACACTGGCGGCAGAGAATCCAAATGAATTGGATTGTATTCAAGAAATTAACCAAAGGTTCTTGTCAAAAGTGCGATTTTGTTTTGAAAATAGTATCAGTCCTTTGCGTTTGTAAAATAAAAATTAACCTTGCTCTAAAAGAACTTTTTCCATTATGTCAAAAAATCCAAAAACCAACAGTTGCCGAAACATTTGGCCAGAAATCAGAATACGCCCCCCGTTACACGAACACCGGCGGGCTTTAGGACCTGCGTTGTCGTAGCTGCTGTCTGACTGTTGTATAACTTGTTTTTGTGATTGTTGGAAAAAAAGCTATGTATAGTTACATATACAATTATAACACATGCACTAAACGTCAACGAGAGACAACCCCTCACAATAGAAACGCGAGTTTTAATGTTTTAGGTTTCATAGACCTATAACTCATGGCAGGTTAACGAGCTCATACAACGGCTTTCCCCCGCCACCACTACGTACGAAGACAGCTTATGTAAATGGAAATATTTCGGAAAACGTCAAATTTAGCGTCCTAACTTAACCTAAACATTCACTTAGCTGCGCCTGTGTCCTTCTGGTTCTTTATAAAACGTATCCGTCCCTTTCCAGCGGATGTTTTGTGTGGAAATATCCGAGTAAAATATATATTTCTCATAGGCATCCACGAATGGCTGTTCGACGACCTCGCCGCACCTACTGCCGTGACTCCGCCTACCACCGGAGAGGTAAGCGCACATTGGACGCGTGGTAGTTTTCAGCGCGATGATTGGTTCACAAGGGCTGTTTGCGTGTTTCGGCGTGGTCACGTTTCTACAGCGTGCTGTCTTCTCGCTCGCTCTCAGACTCGTCCTGTCATTTTGTGTCTCTCTCTCCCTTTCTCCCTCCCTCTCACGATATATATATCGTCTAAATGGCGACCTCCAGAGGAGACTTGATTTACTTCGGAGAAGAAACATTTTATTTTATTCTATTAACATATGGTATTATTATTATTTTTTTTTTTTGCCCCTACTGACTATATATTAAGACAAAATTATACATTTGTTCCTAATGACATATGAGGGAAATTGTATTTGATTTTAAAATTGTACATAAATGATAGATTCTAATAAATACATTATTTATCTTTTCTTTAACTTATCTGTCAGTGACCTCTTAAAGACGCGCCCTAATGGGTCAAATTAACCAGCCTTTTGTATTTCTTAGTGCGTCACGATATTCTCTTATATAAAAATGACTTAGCGTACTTATGCAAGCACATGACATGTGGCACTGCACAAGCGTAGTAATTGCAGAGAAAGGCCACTAGATGTCAATATAAAACCACTCTGTAAACTGTGAATCTTGGACGTAAATTGTTTTTTAAATTGAATGGAAATAGTTAGAGTACACGATATTCATAGTTTGAGTGCTAACACAAAGGCAAAGTTTTTTATTGTAATGTAGAACCTTATGCCATAAAATCTGAACAAAAGTTATTTATCAAATTAGAAACTGACCTATTGATCAAGTGTCTGTGTGAATGTAGTTTCTTACCGACTTTCAGTTTAATTTATTTCATAGCAAAACTTGATTTTATTTTTTAACGTTTGTCCAATGATTCTGTGTTGCTCACAATGACCAGGAGTTTGCTTTCCTTCTTTCCTTCTTGCTTTATTGCTTTTGCTGAGGTTACAGGATTGGAGGATATTCATTGATAATGTTTAAGGTTCTTCCACCCTCCTTTCTCCTTGGACACTCCTTTGGAATGATTCTGTTGTGGGTTAAAAGCAGAGGACACACTATGTTCGCAGTATATGACCGGTGACAGTAAGGTTGTCCTCATTCTATTCTAAAGAAGCCCACAGTAAAGTGCACTACACCAGTCCTGTATTGCACTGACATTGAGACAAGGTACAGTATGCCAACTGAATCAGGACTATTCTTCTGAGGTTATGTGTACATTTGGAGTTACCTGTCCCATTAACATAAGAAATGTATGGATATTAAGACTGGACACATACAACAACAGTAAAACACGCATTTGACAAAATGCAGGGCAGCCATTAATGACACAGGCTCAAAAACACAGGCTCTGATGGCAAAATACTCACACTGTGATTTTGCTAGGAAACTCGGGATTCTTTCATTTTTATATGCTGTTTCCAGGCAACTAAGGCCTGATGAGTGATAAGCTGTGGTCGTGCAGGGTGTAGATAGAGTAGCAGCTGACAGCTGCCCACCTCCACCATCTCCTCCACCAGCACAGTAAGTCATAGAGATGCTGTAGATGAACTGGGTCACTGTCACAATCAAGCATGTGGGTGGGACGTGATAATGCTGACATCTGCTGACACATACTGTACATGAGCTCAAAACAATCTCAACCATTACTGCATCAAAGGGTGATACCAGGGTTAATTAGTTCTACAACAACAACAACACCATCATCATCATCTCTGCTCCGCTCTCTGATTCATCTTAGATTTGTTTGGACCTAATTTATTTCCATGTAATTTCTTTAACCAACTATCTGTTTGTTTGGATTAGCTTTCAGACAATTTTTTGCCCTTACTTATACAGTAAATGTTTATATACTATACTTATGGTTAGCTTTTGGCTAGCTTCTAACAACAGTAGTGTATATATATTGGCTTAACTGTTAGCTGGTTAACTAGAAACACATGTTTTTATCTGGTATTGAACACCAGGTAACACAGTACCTGTCTTAGGTCAAATGATGTGTGACTTAAAATAGTTTGGGGGATAAACGGCTGTATATTAAATAAGGTGCCTCTAGATGGCAGCAGTGTACCTTATTTTAATAATTAGAATCTGCAGTATGCTGCCCGCAATACATAAAGCAGTTTTTACAGATAAATTACTAAATATGACCAGGCCTATATCAGAATTGTTTGGTATTGGAATTGCAAAATTGAGTCTAATTGTCCTTTTATTGCGTAAATGTTAAAAATCCCTTATTGTGTCCATGTCTATAAAATATTTAAATGTAGAAATGGTCTATATCTTTCATCATTGGTATTACCACAACCCACAGTGGGCACCACTTTTTTACCCTTTATTTCTCCCTCCAGACCCTTCATGTGTCTTACCTTTGTCTCCTCACAGACCCAGCCATGTCCATTTGTCCCCAGTGTATTCTGCCCCTGTGTCAGTATCTCTGTTCACTTTAATGTGAGACTCCATTTCCTGCTGTGTCTCCTCACTGCAGTCACATCAGTGCTGTCTGCAGCCGTTTTAGGACAATTCTCTTGGGTGGTGTAGTCTGGAAGTCAGTGTTTTTTCATAAAGGGAAAAGGACCTGGTGACATAGTAATACTGAAAGTCGTCTTTTGCAGCTGCTGTGTTATTTTTAAATGGGATAAAATGACACGGTCCTTCATCCTACTGTGATAGCCTGTTATTTTCCAGAGGCCGCCCCAGAGGGAATGCACCACCAGTGGTCATTTTTAAACGTGAATTCAGAGTCACATGACATGAGGGATAACGTCACGTCCTCTTCTGCATCTGAAATCCTCCTCATGATCCAGAATTTTCCAGTGAAGCTGCGCGTCACTGCTTCTGCACAGCTCTAGGTGCTCTGGCACTTTGTCCTGGTGTCGTCAACTTCTTCTCCTCTGCAACATTACATTCTGGGTTGGAGCCATGATGAGAAGAAATGAATTTTGAAGCCATACTGCGAGGAACAGTTGGTGGAGTGATGATTCATCCATTCTGCTGGGGCTTCTCCTTGTACATATGAGCTGGACCCACCATCTGTCCACACATGCCTGCCTGCCTGGCCAACATGCCAGAGGCTTTTTCATTTTTTCCCTGTATGACACTGCTCTCCCCAGGCCAAAACTGAGGAAAAAAAGAAAACACCTACAGCTTTGGAATTTGTAGAAACATGGTTTGACATCTGCTAAATAGACAGACTCCACACAGTGGAGAAGTGGGTAGCACTTCCAGCCTTAGTTCAATAAAGTCATTTGTTTAATTCCTGGTTGTCACCAAGGCAGGTCTCACCCACTGTGTAGAGGACAGAATTTTCTCGGGACGTGATATTAGGGGACAGACTCTCAAATAAAGTAGGTATATAAAATATAATGTTTTTTATGGTGATATTGTCCAAACACACATTTCTGATTCTGTTATCAGCTGATGCTGATGTAGGCCTAGCAATATTTAGTTATTTATCTCTACAAACCACAATGTGTATTAATTTAATTAAATGAGTTGTAATACTGCCATCTAGTGACTTTGACTTGAATGCACAACACACAAAAAATCCATAGGTTTCATTTTCATTATTGGAGGAATAACCTATAAAACTTTCCACAAATAATGCATAATATAATACAACTTGGCCAATGTTATTGTACATTCACAAATAAAGGTTAATTTTTCAAAATAACTAATGGAGATAGTCTGTTGTTGTTTTTGTGTTGCATTTTCTCTTTGTCTGTGTATTCAGGGGTTGAATGGTTTGAGAGGCTACATTTGGCTACCATGGCAGCCCTTGAAAGATTATATGCTTGCCTTTATGTGCGATGTCTGATTCAGGTTCTGCAGCTTCCAACTCCTACATTGATAGATTTTATAGTATTAGAGCAAAACTTTTGAGAAAAACGTTTAATTTTATGAGAAAAAACATGTAATGTTTAGAGAGTGAAGTCATAGATTCAAAAGATTAAAGTTGTTATTCTATCTAGACATGTCTCAAAGTGGTTCAACTCTCATAAATGTATCACTTCAATCCTGTTAAACCCCTAATGTTCTGTCATGGTCTCGTGTTCTGCAGTGAAGAAATTGTTCCTAAACGGGATAGCTCTATTCCTCTTTCAAAATAACCAAATCAACACGAACAGAAAGACGGCCATATTAAATATACATTACTGAACAAGACAGTGGTCAACAAACCAGGTATAGATGCTGTGATGCATGTGTCAATCATTGAGAGGAACAGAAGAGCATGATGATTGGTTTAAATTAATCAGTATAATGAGCCAGTAGTACGTTGTGTACATATCAGCAGTGTAAACAAAGCTACCAGTGATTGTTTGTAAATGTACCTACCTCATTTACCTCAATATCAGTAACCACGATGTTTAAGGACAAATCTTTATTAAATATTTATAGCAAAAATCTGATTAAAAATCACAATGTGCGTTGTATTATTTATTGCATTTCATCAGGTGGAACACAGTCTAACTTGCCTTATATTTGAAATTACATTTGCCTTTTTTTGCATAGATGCTGCAATAAATTCACCATAAAGGCTTTATTTGGTTTATAGAAATCAAAGTGAGGATCAAGTGGTAAATATCAGTTTCACCTGCTGATTGTCCCTCAGCAGGTGAAACTGTTTCAGTGTTGATTAGGATGAGAAGCTCCAGTCCTGCAGCTGCAACACCCTGATTTAAAGTGCAGCCCCATTGTTTTCCAGTCCGGGTCCCCCGGGTATCTCTCTCCGCCACTGCTGTCTCCATCAGTCGACTTGTGCTTCAGACATGATCTGGTGCAGCAGCCCACAGACAGGTCGGTCGGTGTTATTGGTGTCAATCAGGTCCTGGCGTTGAGAAGCGCATTGGCTGATCCTGGTCTGTGGCTCCACCTCTCCATCAGCGGAGTCCTGCGCTGCGTTTATGCTGCTGCTTCTCCTGCTTGTTGCGGTGTGCGTGGAGGAGAAGGCGTGTGTGTCCGTGTGCGCTCTGCCGCCCTGAAGTTGTGGACATCTGAGGAGACAATCGGAAAACCGTAGACTTCAGAAGAACAAGAAGGAGACGAGCAAAGTGTTGGATCAGTATTTTGGGTTTTTGGCGCATTGAGCGGCTGGGATTTATTACACCAATTGAGGGTGAGGAGGGAAAGGGGGGACGAGTTTGTGGCGTTTGTGACTGAGAGACCAGACCACGCATACCCAACAGTATGCGGTGCAGTTATGGCAGGCAAGGGTAAGACCGCGGTGAGGACGCTGGAGGATTTAACGCTTGATTCTGGTTATGGTGGAGCCGCGGACTCGGTCAGGTCTTCCAGCGTGTCGCTGTGCTGTTCCGACACGCACCAGTCCTTCCCGCATGGGGGCAACTGCTGGCATCTGACGGAATCCATGCACAGCAGACACAACAGTTTGGACACGGTCAACACCGTCCTGGCGGAGGACACGGAGATACTGGAGTGCGCGGGCCAGAGCGCAAAGCTGCCCGAGCTGGAGGACGCGCCATGGAGCCTTGGGGAGGTGGAGGGCGCGCTGATGAAGGACGAGGAGCTGGTGGCCGCCGGGAGCAGTGCGCCTCCGCCGGAGGTCCTGGCGCGGCTTTCTGCGCTCATTTGTCGGGCGCTGGTGCGGGTTGCCCGGGAGGCGCAGCGGTTCAGCCTACGCTACGCCAAGTGCACCAAACATGAGATCCAGAGCGCCGTGAAGGTGGTGATGTCCTGGACCATCTCCGTCAACTGCATCACGGCGGCTCTGGGCGCGCTCTCCCTCTACAACATGAGCACCGGAGACAAGTTCAGCCGAGGCAAGTCCGCGCGCTGCGGGCTCGTCTTCTCCGTGGGCAAGTTCTTCAGGTGGATGGTGGAAAGCCGGGTGGCGCTGAGGATCCACGAGCACGCCGCCATCTACCTGACCGCCTGCATGGAGAACCTGTTTCGGGAGGTGCTGGGCCGCGTCCTGCGCAGCGCGCTGGTGGAGAGGGACAACGGCATCCCCAAGTTGACGGTGGAGACCCTGGAGCAAGCCATCAACGGTGACTCGGAGATGTGGGGTCTGCTGCAGCCCTATCAACACCTCATCTGCGGCAAGAACTCCAGCGGTGAGAACTCTCGTTTAGGTTTTTACTGTGCAGCAATGTGGCATTATCTAGGTCAATAGAAGTTGATCTGACTGATGATTGATAGGAAGCAGATTACTACTAAAAATACAGAAGACAAAAATGGGGAAAAAAAACTGTTTCCCATTAATATAGTGTTGGGAAAATAACATATTGTTGGTACATAACATTTAACGTTTCAGTGATTTTCACTGACATTGGTAATCTGTGGGTGCAATGGATTATTTTTAACCCACAACCTCTCCACCCTCTGTGTGTGTTAGCCACAGTCTATGGTTGTAAGATGCAGCTTTTATGTGAAAAAAAGGACAACCAATCTTCGGAGTTGCCATGTTGAAGTTGCCTGCCGTGTCTATTCTGAACATACTGCATCACTTTTGGTTCCAACTGAGCAGTAGCACACCTGAGTTGGCAGGGTTAATCAACTGATCTCAGTCAGCAGACGGCTGATTGGTCAAACTATGTGATTTTGGTTGGTTGGTTGGAACAAAAACCAGCAACCACACCGGCCTTTTGTGGAACAGTTTGGACATGTCTGACCTAGGTTCTGTTTCTGTATCCGGACTGTTGAAGCCAACATTAGTTCTTGTGTCCCTGCCTTGTCTGTTTAAACTTGGTTCTGGTGTCCGAGCCCAGATTGTTGTTGCTAATGTTTATGGTGGCTATACCACGTGGTAGCTGGTAAAAAAAAAATACGTTCTTTCGGCATCAAGAAATTGGAAAATACACTTTTATATGTGTGATGTCCCACTTTATTGTACACATACGTACACCTTCATTGGTCCATACCACTGTTGCTGCAGTAATGAAGTTGAAGAGTGGGCAGATAAAGGCTGTGATGCTGGGAGCTTTGACAGTTTGTGACAGTGTGATGATGAAAGACTAAATGATTTTTTTTTTTCTTTTTAATAATGTCTTTTTCTTTCCCTCTACCCTGTTTCTCACTCTACAAATAGAATGGTGGTGCAGATGGTCTGCGTGTTTTTCAGGTGTGAAAATTACACGAGAACTAATGCAAAGATGCAAGTGGGTGGTGGGACATTGTCATTGTTCCTGCCTACCTTATTGGTCTGAAGGAAATGGTATTGGATATTTGAGCAGGTTTTACTGAAAAACTTACCGTGATGTTATGCAGAAGAGTGTTACCTTAAAAAAAGGTTTCAAACTGATTCCTGACAAAAGTCACCATCCTTTTTGTTTGTGTGATGTCTACGCCTTTGGCTTTACCTCCAATTCCTCCATTCCTACTCTCTACGCCTCTCTTCATCACCACTCTGCCCTCTACTCAGTGCTTACTTTGAAGCGCATATTTCTATGTTTTTTTTTTTTTTTTTTTTTTTGGAGGTGATCACAGTAGGAAGAAATCTTCAGAAGCCAGTGCAGGCTTTGTAGCTACAACAGGGTGAGAGACCTGGCTGGTTGAGGGGAGATCTTGATCCAAAAGGCTCTATCATTTTGTCGTTTCACTGTCAGGATGGATAAGAATAAAATCAGCATTTCATAAGGGATACAGTTAGTCCTGCTACACTTACATACCTCAATAAGTTAATCTATTATATATGTCTCGACTAGCATGCAATCTTAACCGGTAGGGGGCAGTGCTGAGTTTATTTAGTTCATTTAGTGCACGCTTTAATGTTTAATCAAGCATTAAGAGGTTCCATATTCCTTGGTCCAGGGATTGGTACGTATTGGTCTTGTCATTGTGGCCACAACCAAATGTGACCACGGCATTTAACCCATCACCAAAGTGAACAGTGGGCTGCTCTGAGTGCCGTGTGTAGGCTAGAGGAAAGGATTCCACACCGCAATGATGAAGAATTTGAGATGATAGGTGTAATAGAGGAGATTGTGATATGAAACAACTGCTGAAAAAGAATCTGTTGGATCTTTGTCTTTGCACTTTTGATTGAAAAGTTGTGAGAAGCACAGAGCATGAAGTGATAACGTGCTCGGTGTACCCTGGCAGGGAAAAGTAATACGCCAATAATTATGCCTGGGAATAACTGGTGCTTATCTGCCTGCTGTAATTTGACTCTCAAACAAAAGGAAGGACTTGACAGTTCCTGGAATATTTATTAGCCCCCAGCTCCTCCACACCTCTGGAAGTTCAGGACTCATCTTTGTTATCAAAGACCCCACAAGCAACAGATATTTATGGTTGAAACAAAGCTCGAACAATGTCCACGTTGTGGTTTCGCTGGTGCTATTGTGTTCTGAGACGTTCATTACAGAAGGGAGGAGAATGTTAATGATTGTTTTTGACTGAAGCAAAGCACTGACTAATGTGTGCGTATGTGCATGCAGTGTGTTTATATGATGTTCTGTGCGGCCTTGTTGTTGTTCATGCTTTTACTGCCTGACTTCAGTAGGTGTTAGATGTGCGTGCGTGGGCCGAGTGACCCTCTTATCCAGAAGTCCTGACTGATTTATGTTCCACTCTAAAACTGAAGGGAACAATCCCATGGACAAACTCACTCCTTGTTTTGATGACTGTAAATGCAGCTGGTTCTGTTTATTTTCTGTCTGATAAATAAGATGCTTGTCTCCTATGTTTTCACCCAGTCTGGTGTTTTTTCTCCAGTCAGGGATATTGCAAAGTAGCCAGAAACCTGCAGACGGGTTGTTTGTCTCTAGATATGAGTGCTGCCCAGACTCTTCGTCTACTTCAGTCCACTGCTGCCCTTGACAGGATTAAATGGCTGAAGATGACTGAGCCTTTGAAAAAGAAAATGGGAAAGTTTCAGTCCACAAAATTGTTGGATTGGAGGTTCATTTTGGAACTTTTAAGCCCGTCACCAAAAATGCTCTGAACCTCTTCTGGTTTTATTTTTTATGTATTTTATGAAAACCTAAAAAATGAAATTTATTTTGTAGGGTCTGTAAGAACTGTACCTGCCGTTTCATCTCCACATGCCAAAAACTGTTTATATTCACTCTAATAACCTGATGTTATCCATGAACACAGATGTTCGAAATTTCTTACTGCAGTAAATCTCAGTGTAGATCCACACTTGCGAGTGCAGTTTTGGTTTTACTTTCACTGTTCCTTTCACTTTTGTGTACTACTTCCCATTTTGTCAAGGATAATTCATGGTTCTTCTTTCTATATATTAGCTATGAATACTAATGCATTTTCTCTTCCCTCACTGTATAAGTACAGAATCCACTGCATCATATAAAAACCTGTGGATATTCCAGGGTAAGGTGTGCAAAACAATCTACATTTAAGCTTTAAAGACTTAAAATAATTTTTTAAATAACCAAAACTCAATTCATATCGTGATGGTTTGGGGATATAACCTGTTGTGATATAATATCTGACTTTTTTCCAGCAAACCGTGAAAGCATCATGCTGTAGTGTGCATTGTGTCCTTTACTTAAGTGTTGCATTGGAACATTGAGGCAACATCTAACCATAGCAGAGCATGGTTAGTCCTGACTATTTGGACCGACGTCTGTTTCTGCTGATCAATCTACCAAGTTAAGCCAGTGCTGAACAATATACTTGTTTATAGACAAATGTTGGACACATTTGTCTATAAACCAGTATATTGTTCAAACAGTGGCACGACTCAGTCTAAGCCCTATTTTATCAAAATAATTTAGATATACTTACTTAAATAAATAGATGATCAATGGATTTTATTGGAAGCGTGAGCTTCCATTAAAATCTAAATGAGAAATCAGAATTCAGAATCGTGCACCTCTACGTAAGATTGAAAAAGTACTAGTAGTTTGCTTCCTTGTTGTTCCAGCGTATTTTTCTACGTGGTTATAGCATTAGAATATACTTTTCAAAAGTAACAGAAAGACCTGTCAAATGCAGAGGAGCTAATGAGACAATGACTGTCCACAAATCTATGCCATTCTATGAGTTAAACTTACAAAAAACTGCAGTCCACAACGGCGACTCTTCATAAAGAGATATTTCTGCTCTTCTAGTGACACTGGATCCCACTCCTTTCCCTCTTCCTGCTCTTCCTCCTCTCCTTTTCCCTCCTACTCCATGGAACGCACCATTTCTTGATGGTGCAGAGGAGGCTGCAATTTGGGCTCCCCCAGAACAGCATGATGTCATCCTGTGACAGCAAGGGAGGCACAGTTGTCTCCCAGCCATGTTTTGGGAACATTTTGAGGATTTTCTCGTCTTAGTTCACACTCAGGAATCTCATTAAAACACAATATTTCAAACTGAATTCTCCAACCTAGGGCTGAATAATTAACCACCGTTAATTTTCCGACTCTCATCAGATTCCTTCTGCACGTTCTCCTCCATTTCCTCACACAGTGAATGGTTCTTAGGGGATGAGCCTATATTTAGCAGAAGGCGTAGGAGAGCAGGGTAGACCTCTTGGCAGGAAACTTGCTTCTCTTGTCCAAAATTTTCACCTGGGGAACAAAAGCCGTACAGCCCATAATGACTACACTCACGAACGCTGAACCTTTATGACAGTGGTTCTGCTTTGACTAATGAGGAGAGCCAGACCCAGGCCTCAGCTTTCAGGAGCACAAGCTGCTCTACGATAACCAGAACCTGAACAAAGGAGTACAGAGAATCCCTCTTTCACTAATACCTGCACGTAAATGTACTTACTCTTTGGACAGAATCTGAACATACTCTAAATTTTCGAATGGGTTTTCAACCCCCTCTGTGATGTGTCAGTCTGTGCACGGCCAGGCTGCGTGTGTTTGCAATTTAACACTTGGTCTAATGGTAGTAAGGCCTTTTCTGCATCACCTCCTGGTTGTTCGACTCCCTCTCCCTCATTTTCTTGGCTATTTTCTCTCTCAATTGCAGTCTCCCTCTTTTTTTCCTTTTACCCTACAGGAAGCAAAGGATTGCCCACTCAGTCTGGATCTCACTGTACTCAACATTTTTCTATAAAATAACGAAGAAGCAGGCATAACTAAACATGTTACTGTTATATTAGAGGATATGGTTTATTTTAAACAAATTATAATAATAATAGTTAATCATTATAATTAATATAATTTGGACTTCAATATCCCATTAAATTGAAACATAATCCTAATTAAATTGAGTTTAGTAAGATTGATAAATGGTTTCAATATATGTTCAGTGTCAGTCAGGGATCTATCTATCTATCTCTCTATCGTGTGTGTGTATGTGTATGTATGTATATATATATATATATTTTTTTTTTTTTTGATAATGTATGGCGTAGCATAGCAGTGTTATTCAATAAATGGGACAAATGTAACTTTTTCTCTGTTTGTTTATGCTCTGTCTCCGAGTCAACATGACTCTGATTGACTGTCTCCATATAGTTTACATGACGACTCCATTTTTAATGAGGTAGTCCTTTGTTTTTGTTGACCTATTCATTGTTATGTTGACATATCCTGTATATTAACAACCTTTAGGGATAAGAATTACATTAGCGCATAGGTATTACATAAATGGAGAATCCACTGTCATTGGTTAATGTGTAAAAATAAGTCATTTAATAGCACATAATATATCTCGTATATTTTCTTTTCTTAATTTGGGGCAAATGCTCCTCAGTCTCAACCATCAACCAACCACCCTGGTGATGAGCCTGAATCTGTTCTTCAAATATGGAACCCTAATTTGATCTTTCTTCTGACCATATCCCGAGGAACCGATCCTTTCTCTGCAGGAGAGATGATGCATCTTAATGGGTGGAGATGACCTCCTATTGTTAGTCTATTAAATCAACAGCAGGAGTCTCTTCTTTCTCATCCCGTCTTCCACACCATAACTTATTGAGTTTCCTGTTAACGATAGATAGAAGAGATGATAGAAGAGAGTATCAGCTGTGCCTGCGGATATGGTTTTTATTTGGTTCTTAATAAACTCCACTCATGCCCACATGCTTCTGGCATAGACTTGATGTTGTCCATTCTGTTATTAATATTATCTGGCCATGCTCCTGTCCTTCCTTCTTTCCTTCCTTCCCCTTCTTTCCTTCCTTCTCCCCTTCCTTTGGCATGGGATTTGCAAATGAGCTGATGGATTGCTGTTGTCCTGCAGAAAACGCAAGCACGTCTGCCCACAAGCTGCTGGTGATGGATTTTTATGCCCTGGTAATTTCATAAAAGCCACAGCTCCACCCGCTTCACTTCACCCGCCGGCCGTACCAGCATAAGTAGCATCAGCAGCAGCGGTGGCAGCAGCAGTGATCACTGATTGTGAATTTATGAGCAGTTGTTTTGGGACACTGTTGAATTTCATGAGCTAAGATTTGCTCCTCTAACTTAAGTGGTTTGAGTACATGCTGTATTGACTTTGTATTTCATTGGATTCTAAGTTTTTTCAGTAACACTAAGGAGTACAGACATATAACTGCTGGATAAATGTGTTCACGACGTCAGGGACCGGTCCAAAACCCTGTGGTTTATTAACTGTGTCATCGCCTCTCCCAGAAACTGGGTTACTTAACTGGGCACTGTGTTAGCAGGACATCTGTGAGTGCGACTGTGTTGTTCAAAGGGAAGTGTCAGGTTATTTTCAGGTACAATTGTATGGCCTTCACCTCCAGCATTATTTCATTTGAATGTTTGTTGGAGCATAGACGACAACAGGGGTGTGAATCTGAATTTGTTTTAGGGGCAGCTTACAACATGCTAACATGTCAAGTGGGAAAGACTAGTACAAACAAGCCTTTTACCTATAGCTAACAGTTACAATGATTTTTCAACTCCTCTGGACTAGAAGTTTAAACCTCTAGTTAAACCCCCCTATTCATACTGCTGTACTTCTTAGCACAGTCCACAAAATTATTACACAAATGTGTTTGTATTCCAGAATACCAAATAATACATAATACATGCATAATTTGCTGTTAAAAAAACCCAAACCATGCATAGGGCTCACTGCTTACTGCAAACTAAGGCCAGTGGTCCAGATATGGACAGTTGAGCTTTCAAATCTGGTCCGCCAAACTTACCCAAATGATACTATTTATTCATGTTATCACGAGACGATGTCATGCTCGGTGGACCTCAGTGGTAAACTTACAGTTGGTGGACTTGAACCTGAAACCCTGCAGACCCAAGTCCGAACCCTTTACCACTAGATAACCTTAGCCTCTGTCTTTATTCTTAGCAAAAACATGCTCCATCTATCTGCTTCGACCTGGCCCTAGTGTCAAATTTTAGGATTTGCCCACCCCATGTCTATAGTCTAATACTATATATCTCCATTTGTCAGGTATACCCAACAGCCTCCCTCTAAATATGATATA
>JAFBJS010057485.1:54842-85675 GCA_016785265.1 Paraplagusia blochii | reverse complement strand
TTGATTCGCTGAAGCAACCCCAGAAAAAGGGACGAGCTGAAAAAAAAAAAAAAAAAAAATTTAAGGATGTCCGATATTAACATTACCAATATCACCCAAACACATTTCCGATACCAAAATGAAGTATCATTGTCAATATGTGTGCAGCTAATTTCCCCTGAATTAGTGTGATACCAGACTCAATGCATTCTATAAATAACTGTGTACAACATAAACACACCACTTCAAAATAAGTTATAAAATGATGACACATTTATTTTTTATCATTTTGTCTGAAACAGTCCTATGATTCTTTGTGCAGCATTTGATGTAAACAGGAAAGTGTTGGACAGAAGAACTTTCCAAAAACATTGATTAACATTATAAACCAGGCTCGTTCAGCCTCACAACAATAGTCAATATAAATGGACACAGATAGAAACAGCTGCAGTATAAGAGAAATAAGAGGAACAATAAGAGAATAAGAAAAACTCTTCTCGTTGATGACATGAGAGACTGCAGCGAGCATATATATGTATACATACAGTATATGTATATATATATATACATATATGTATATATGTATATATCTATGTATATATATACATATATACACATATGTGTATAAATGTATATATATATTTTTTTTTTACGTAGGAAGGAAACACAGTACCTGGAGGTAATCTCCACACACGGACATTCATTCACTCAGTGAAAACTGCAGTACAGTCTACAGTAGTACATTACACGGAAGCAGCATATATTTTTTGAAGTACTGTTGCCCTGGTGAGTTGGCCCTGCGTAAGCAGTGGATGATGGATGTTTCAAGTGGGTGCAGTAGACTACTGGTCAAAACTATGGACTTATTTCTTATGATATTTTAATCATGGTCCAGCTCTTATCAGTTGTGCAGACCAGTGCAGACCACTGTGCTGCTCCGTATCATCCAGATCTCCCTCGCAGCTGGAATTCCTCCGTTTGAACTGGTATACACTCTATTTTTTATTTTTCATTCCAGTTTATAGCGTTTGACCTCAGAGTTAAAGAACATCAGTCTTCCAATCAGCTCCACACACAAACACACCACCTGGCTCCGGTGCTGTTGTGTTTCTATTCATCACTTTTTAATTCAGCCCTGGCCAGATAACTATTTCTCAGGCTCAGAGTCTATACCACAACATCTCATAAAGCTCGGATTGAATTAATTTCCTCTCACAGGAACCTGGAAAAACAAGGAGAGAGGAGGAAAATAAATCTGAACCTCTTTTGACCAAACCATGAGTATCTGCAGCAGTGTTGAGTAACAACAACTGCTGCTGTCATACACACAACCCACATGTCAGGAAGTCAGGGCTGAAAACCCTGCACGTCAGTAAGAAGTACAAAAATCACTGGTTTGATATCTCAACAAAACATATGGCTACCAGTGTAAATGGGTCTATTTCTCTATGATTGACCTAAAACTGTCTGGGGGTTAAAATCCATCCTCACCTCCTCCTGTGTCCTGAAAATACACAGCAGAGGATGAATGTCAAATATAGTTTTTGTAGAGGTTTTATATTGTTTTAAACAGTTAAAAAAGTAAACTAAACAGCATTAAACAACATATCTTACATCTGATTCTTCTTTACCTTTTGGTTTGCCTTTTTCAGGGCTTGCCACAGCGAGTCAACAATTTCCATTTGTCCTCAGTATCTTCTACTCTGACTCCAACTACCTCCATGTCCTCCCTCACTGCATCCATCAATCTCCTCCCTGTCTCCTACCTGGTAGCTCCATCTCTAGGATCATTCTTCTACCAATGTATCCACTGAACATGTCCAAACCATCTCAATCCGTCTTCTCTAGCTTTGTCTATAAACCTTCCTGTCTGTGTTGTCCCTCTAATCACCTCATTCCTGATCCTGTCCATCCTTGTCTCTCCTAAAGAGAAACTCAGCATCTTTAACTCCTCCACCTCCAACTCTGTCTCCTGTCTTCTGTCTATCCCTAGTGTCTTTAATCCATTCCGTCATGGCCGGTCTCATCTTTGTGGACCTTCACCTTAGCTGACACTTTTCTATCACAGATTTCAGATCTGTTTATATGTTGAATTAGCACTGGCGCAGCTGTATTGTAGATTTGTATGAGGTACGAAGGTAAAATATCAAAGTATTTCATGTTGTTAAAAGTCCCATTAGCCATTACACCTTAGGTTCTTAGGTTGAGTTTCAGTTACATGATGGAAAACTCGGATATTGTCATGCTGGCACTTAAACAAAAGTAAAGCTTGTCCCTGTGTGTAACAGTTTTTTGAAGTATCTACATTTATCTTCCTTTTTTTAGATGCTGGTTTGTTCATGTCATCAACCTTGTCAACCCTGCTCTGCTGTAACTGTCTTTGCTATTAATAGGATTTTTATTTTTCTCTTTTCAATCCCACTGGTGTGTTTACTTTTTCATCACCCTGTCAGATGCTCCCTGAACATCTCCAGTGGAGAAACATGAGGGATGCCTAGTAATTAGACACTGGGAACCACCTTTAATGAGTTTCTCTCAGTGTGATAAAAAACTGCAAGTAGAGAATCCCAGAGAACTTCCCCCCGCTTTTCATTAGCAAGTGGATGAAGAGGTGAAAAAAAAAAAATGAAGAGAGAGTAACAGTATTTACAGCAGCATTGTTGTAGTTTTCATTTTAAATATAATAAAAATATATATTATTTTTGAGGCCTTGCAATGATGTGAGTAATATGAATAACTTTAATCTTTTTTTTGCTACATTTAAGATTTGACAGGAGTTTAAAGCAGCCTGAAACTATTTTTTTAAAGAGTAACCCTTTTGATGAAGGTCTGAGGTCGATTGATTCACATTCACTCTCTCTACATTCATGATTCCATTAAAACTCGTCTTAACATTTTAATAGAACCAATGAGAGGGGAGAGAGTTGATCAGTTCTCTAAACTGCATAGTGTGCATCACATCCCTCTCGTAAGCTCCGTCTAACTCTGTTGTTATTGGCTTTCCTAATGGCCATTCATCATCTCCAAACCATAAACATTTTATGGTGCATTCCATAAACTTGAAAATCAGAGATTTTAAACATCCGACTGAAAAGAAGTGACTATTCAGTTCTCCCTCTTACTGACACAACAGATTCATGGCAACAGACTACTTACTTTAGATTAATAATTATTTTGTTAAGACATACACAACCACTATTATATGAATTATCACCATCAGCTCAGGGCAGGTGAGATTTTTTTTTGAGGTCTACTACTTGACTTTTTACCCCCCATAACCCTGAGGATCTTTAAAGAAGTTTCAAATGACCGTCTTACTGCGTCCAACCTCAGCAGCATTGGCACGCTGCAAGAATCCTTGCTGGTACAGCTCTACAATCCAAGGAGAGAAACCTTTTTTTTTTTGCCTGAATTCTGAATCTTGGCGATTTAGGCTTTTAATGGCTTTTATTTATATATATATATATATATATAAGTATATACATATATACATATATAATCATATGTATACATGTAGCATATTCAGTATATACATTTATATAAATTTATACTTCTTCTGCTGCTTGAGGTGTAGCTGGTGCCACCCAAATCACAGAGTGCCATATTGTGAGCCTTCCTGTGGGTGGTGCTCTCTGCCTGTCTGTCTTCCTGTATATTGAAATATAATTGCAATGTAAATCCGGTTTGGAGTTTATTGCAATGAATAATTGCAGGATTATTGCACTTAATATTGGTTTGTATGTGTTTAACTTTATTATTGTGTTATTGGGAGAATGTCAGTTATTCTATCTCTCTGTCTTGATTGGTGGTTCCCATGTAGGCGATGGATGAGACATTTTCACGTCCCACACAACCACATGTGGCCTCTTGTTCCCATGTGTGCTCAGGAAGAAGCCTGTGACCTCGTCCATTTAATGGGGTAAAAAAAAGGACAGTGAGACCAGAAGGATACTCCTCTCACCAGCCTTGGGTGGATCTCTTCATTCATCTGTGGGGTTTTTAGTGCTGGTGGCTGGCACTAATGGGAAGGTAAAGGGAATACGGACTAGTTCGACATCTCGGGTTTACCCAGACTGGGCTCCTTTAAAGTAGGCCAACTCCTGCCCGTGAGCAGCTGTACCAAAATGAACTTTTTCTTGGTGGCTGAATGAGGCAGCGTTTTAGAGGAGCCTGCAGGGAGCTGAAGCTGTCAAGACACAGTGAAATACTGGAAATGCAGCAAAAAAGAAAAAAAAAAAAGTCCCCCAGTGTCACTCACAGATGGTGCCTATTTTGAGAGAAAGCTTCAGTTGAGGGAGCCTGAATTTGTGGATGCCCTTTGAAGACATTTGTGTTTGGACTCTAATAGTTAGTGTTCAAAGGGTTTGCAGCAGTTTAACAAACAAATAGAGAAAAAAAAATGACGTGGTTTATGCAATTTATATTTCCCAAAAAACTTACAAAATTCCCAAAATATTACTATACACAAATATACCATAATATAAAATTATATAGAAAAATAAAAAGAATCAAAACATAAATCAGCTGATCACAAATTTTGTCAGGATCTGAGATGTAGTAGATATTCGTGACATTATTTCAAAATGTTCTAGCAGTAGATACTAGAACATCATTGTGGCCTAGATTAAAAATGGCACAAACACAAGAAACATTTCCAAATAACTGATTGTGTGGAGGTACAACAGAGAGAATCAGGGTTAAATGCTGTTTTCAGCAATAGCCAGGCTAGGTAATGATTTAGGGCTATATTTCAGGCACTGATTTTTGTGACTGCCAATAATTGATTACAGTTACTGCAGTTTTCACCCAGCCACTAGGGGGAACAAGCTAGTTTTTTCTAATGCCCAAGCCCAGATAAATTGTGAGGGTTGCGTCAGGAAGGGCATCAAAGATGCGATACAACAGAAATCTTTCCATATCGGATCAGTCGGGGCCCAGGTTATGGATGTGGTGAGGGAGGACATGGAGGTGGTTGGAGTTAGAGTGGAGGATACAGGGGGAGATGGGAACTGTGGCAACCCCTGAGAAAAGGGATAAGACAAAAGGAGAAGAAGAAGAACTCACGGGTGATTGCTTGAGCTAATCTCTGGGTGGATAGATTCTTTGTTAATGTTTGTGCCGGTGTTTTAAGGTGGGCTATGACTGGCTAGTGTCTGACAATAGATGGATGATGCTGACAGTGGTGGTGGTGGAGTTGAGTCAGCAGGTGGTTGATGGAAACATCAGAACGCTGCTGGTGGTGGTGAGATGTTGAAAAAAAGTCTTGAAGACACAGTGACAGAGCAGGAGTGATTTTTCACAGTCTGTGGGAAATCTCTGTGGATAATATGTAAGAAATGAAGACTGGAGAAATTTGGACTATGTGGGAAGCAGAAAGTTATGGAGAAAACAAACAAAAAAAAAACAGGGGCGGGAAACTAATATAAGCCGGTCAAGAACAACATTTTTAGATTTTCCATCTATGCTCAGAGAAATGTTTGAATATAATGTATGTGTAGTTGGACGGAATATATGTAAATACATTTCCAAGGTTGTAAGAGAATGCAGCAGAATTTGTTACAAAATATTCATCTTTGGTCTTTCTCCCTACAATGTTTCGCCACAGTGAGACACTGAGAAATTGACCTACAGCAGGAAAACATTCTGATCTGTGTGCAGCTGGTATTGGGAATATCGGAATTCCATCCTTCACTAACTCAGTGGGAATATTATTATCTGGGACATAAAAACATCGGAAGAGTCTGACTTACACCTGGGAATAAACTAATGGCAAAATCCCCTCCCAAAAAAAACAACACACAAAACAAATAATGCAGATAACAAGGTTGTTATCGGCATAGAATGTCAAATTAAAATATATGTTTGCCCCATTTTCCAACTGTTTTTGCGTAAAAATTTATCTTAATGCCTGATGGCTGTGGTCAAGGAAGCAGACTTGGATTCGTAGGGCTTCAGGTTGAAATCCACTGACCTACCACAATGGTGCTCTGAGCATAGCACCGTCCAGACCCACATAACTAACAGTGGGCTCACCACCCACAGGAAGGCTCACAATATGGTGCAATGTGATTTGGGTGGAGCCAGCTGCCCCTGCGACCCGGCAACGGACAAACAGAAAAAGATGAATGAATGTTTTAACGATTAGATTAGACTTTCTTACTTGATTTCTGGTTGATGATGACGTAACCACAAAAAGACAGGGCCCAAGGTTGTTGTTGGACGTAGTAAAGCTGCATGTCCAGAGCAGCCAGAACACGGGTTTCGTACCACGGACCTCAGGAGCAGAAAGATGGAGCAATTATATGAACTAAGATGAAATGGAATGCCATGCATAAAAGCAATTCTTAAATGTGTTAAGCCTTGTTTGTGGAAATGTGAGCATTGCAGGGAAAAGACAGAATTCTAACTATATGAATTAATAATACAGTATAATTCCAATGAGATTAGATGATCAGATTAAAAAGCCTAAAAAAACAGTATGTGCAATTCAGTTATTAGGACAGAAATGCCTTAATTTTACTTGAAAATGAATTCAATTAACTTTGAATTGTTCATATTTTAGTTGAACTGCAGACTTTTTGTGAGCGTAGTCACAGCTTTCATCCCAAACTGATGGAGTCAGATTCTCTACAGGATAACTTCACTTTCCCCTCACTAAATACACCACCTGCTGCTCCTCCTTTTACAGCAGGTTCTGACCTCCTCACTCATTTGAGTTTCAAATTTGGGCAGCAAAGTCCAACAGTTTCTGTCACGAACGTGCCATAACTGCTAAGTCGTCAGGGAATTTTTAGTGCATGGAGAAGCCCTGTCAATATTCCGTCATTGGTTCTCCTCCACCCTGAGGGGTGGGGATCAGGGATTCACACATACTCATGTGCACTGAGCACTGAGAATCACCAGGGTGGAGAGGTCAGGGAGTAGTAATTGCAGTGACAAATGGAGGTTAGCAAGATGGAGGTGTGAGAAGGAGAAGAAAATAAAGAGGAGGAGGAGGAGGAGAATCATGAAGGTGGAGTTGGCGAAACCTCCAGTGACGGCGCCCGGCTGCTCGAGATAATCAGAGTAAGGGAATAAGCCAAATCCTACGCAGTCCTCGCCAACCGGGCCCGGAGCGACCGATGACAAGGCTGATGGATGGAGGTTCACTGTGAACTGGCTCCTCCGGGAGTGAAGGAGGTGAAGGGTGGTGAAGAGGAGGAGGAGAAGATGGTGATGATGAGGCTTAAAGAGGAGGTGGGAGAGAGAGGTCAGAAAATGAAATAACTAGGAACAGAGGCTGGAGGAGGTGAGAGGTAATGGGAAAGGGTTAGAACCAAGTAGAAGACGAAGACTGTCAAACTGTAGAATGAAGACCATGAGGCAGAAGAAAACTGGACTGAACCTCTGACCAGAGACATTTGCCTCAATGTGTCCAACATCTGGTACTTTCTGGTTAAAATTCTGATTTAAAGGTTGACATGAGAGTTGGTTATTGGTTAGTTTGCATTTTGATTTTGGAATCTCAGTCTTAGTCTGCCTTACATGTCGAGGTTTCTGGATTTGAGGTGAATTTCTTTCTTGGCGCCTCCTGTGTGTGAGCCTATGAACTACAACATACTTGATGAAACCACCTGTTGCAGCTTAAGTGGCTGTGAAAAATTGAACCGTGAATTCCATCACTGTAGGATAGATGAGGGACTATAGTTATTTGTTGTTGGGAAGTGATGGTCTAGTGTCTAAGGTTTCCAAGTTCGAATCCACCAACTGCCAGGTTAAGACTGAGGTCCACTGAGCATGGCACTTTGTTGTGTGCACTGGTGTGAATCACAGTGTCACAATGACAAGGAGTTGGCTTTTCCTTCCTATTCCTTTCCCTGTAGTTGTAGTTATAGGAGGGGTTCTCCTCCTGGGCAAGATCAAATCCCAGTCAATGTGAATGGCTCCTTCCAGTGGGCTGGCCACCTGGAGGAAGGTCCATGAGGGGCCAGTACAGTCCGGGGAGGGACCTCAATGGGCCAGATAAATTTATCTGGGGAGACAGTAATCTTATTTTGCTAGCACAGAATGATACGCAGGCAAAGATAGTTGAGTTAAGATCTATGTGTAGCAGTTAGCTAACTTTTTACTCATGTTTCTCTATGTCAACTTAGGTCTTAGTTTTAGTTTCGTTTTTTTTTTTTATTAGTTTTATTTATTAGTCATTAGTTATTATCTGAAATGACTTTCTGTTACTTTTCTCAGTTTATAATAAGCTGTTGTTTTTCCTGTAACAGTGTGTAGAAGTGATGGTTCTTGTATTATAGGCATCGGAACTTTAATAATGTGTAATAATATGTCTTAGATTAACCAGCACATGGTTTTACAGCAGCTGATCTGTAAGGGCAGATTAACCACTAACCACAACCACTAACAAGAACCCGGGGATATGAACACAGACAGATCAGGACGGAGGAGGAAGAAGAGAAGAGGAGGAGGAGGAGGTCATCTATCAGCTCATAAGTAGAGTATAATGGATCCTCATCACAGCCGTTATTATGGCAGGTCACAATGGGAGAGACAGAAATGTCATTTATCAAATTAATTACAGCTGGGTTCCATTTAGTGTCCTCACGTTCAGACTGGGCTCCCATTTAATCCTGAGTGATTTGGACTCAGCTGACATCTGGGCCAGGAGAGGGTCAGCCGGGTTTTGGATTTGTGGCCCACATTCTGCCCCCCAGTGTGGGGCAGCAAAGGCCAGTAATTCATAACTGAACATGGGCCAAGTGGATTGATTTTGTGGTGTGTCAGTGGGCCAGGTTAATTCCATCGAGATAAAATAATCCTTATATCATAGCTGTAATTAGAGAAATGTGGTTAATGCGACTCAGGCTAATGTGGTTAATGGTTAATTAGCCTCCACTGGTCCCATTTAAAAGGTGCCATTAGAAATTGTCCTGCCCAGTCCAACAGACAGATGTAGACACTGTTAAGAACAGCTGTATTTACCACTGGCCTGAGGGCAGACTCCTCTGACCACAGGATTTTTACTACTGTAACCTGAGGTTGGAATAAAGTCTCAGCGGTGTGGACTGTGGACACAAGTGTTTACAAATCTGACATTATGAGTCATAATCAAAACGGATTTGTGACTGAAGTTTAAACGTAGTGAGTAAAAGTCAAAATTCTTTCATGTGCCTCGTCCAAAAGCCTGCAATCACCTTAACCTCACCGTTCCACTGTTAAAGTGAAGGTTACAAGGAGCAGAGGTGGAGAAGGTGGAGGAGTTTAGATACTGAGGATCAACTGTTCAGAGCAGTGGAGACTGTGGAAGAGAGGAGAAGAATAGAGGACAGACAGGATGGAACAACTGGAGAAAAGTCTCAGGAGAGTCAGCTAAGGTGAAGGGAAAGGTTTACAGGACAGTTGTGAGACCAGCCATGATGGATGGACTAGAGACACTAGGAATCGGTAGAAGACAGGAGACAGAGGTGGAGGTGGTGGAGTTAAAGATGCTGAGATTCTCTTTAGGAGAGACAAGGATGGACAGGATCAGGAATGAGGTGATTAGAGGGACAACACAGACAGGAAGGTTTGGAGAAAAAGCTAGAGGAGACTGATTGAGATGGTTTGGACATGTTCAGATCTCCATAGATAGATGGACGATGGACAGACAGATAGATTGATTAAGTGACAGATGGATAGATGGACATATCGATGAATACTGTACAGTAAATAGACAGATAGATAGATAGATATATTGTTTGACTGTGTTAACAACAAATACTGACTGACTTATCCATGCTGACTGGATTACTGGTTAAGTTTAAGTGTAAGAGTGTTGTCTAAGTTACCTTTGGGTGAGGGTTCAATTTTGCTAGAATTTTTCCAAATCTATTTTCAGCCAGCATTAAGCTTGTTGTAAAGCTCAACTTTTTTCTAGTTTGGTTTTGCAATAGTTGTGCCTTGACACAAAGTCAATGTCATTAGTGTAGAGCTCTAGTGTTCCCTCATCGCCCTGACTGAATCTCTGTCAGGATGGTTGGTTCCTTCCAGTGGGTTCACCATCTGTAGAAGGTTCATGAGGGACAGTTGTGGTTGAGTGCTGCACCGTATGACGTGGGAACAGATAAGGGTTTTCTAATAAATGTGATCCAAGACATGTTCTTCTTGTTGTACGTATGTCATGTCATATAGCTCAGGTCCAGGTTCATTTTTTTTGTACTCATTATTATCATTAAGTATTCATCTGAGTCATTAACTAACGTTCTAAGACTTTCTTACCCTTGAAGAACCTCCATGTGTTAATGGTGATAAACCTGTGCACTTTATCTTCTGACTTTATCCGTCACTCACTTGATTTAAGTCCTTAACCGAACCTTGATTCCTGAGGACATTGGACTGACTGATGTGGTAATTGAATGTATGGGACTGTGATCCAGCTTTACTTTACTTTACATTCTGCTGCATGTCTGTACAAACCTGCAACCATGAAGTAGTATGTTTAACTTTCCGTGAAGTCCACAACACATCGAGTTCACAGTACATTGTCTCTGAGGCCACACTCCATAAGAGATAATGAAAGAGGAGAGGATGCAGGAAACTATATCAGAGACTTTGGTTTTTCAATTTGCTGGACTGTCCCAGCCTGGAGTGCACCTCCAGGGTTTTTTCCTTTTTTTCAAGGAGGTAATCGAGAGCCAAGAGAAATAAACAAGGTTGTAAACAGTTAGTGCCGAGGGAATGGCCACCAGGGACAGCTTATTTTTCATTCTCAGTGAGAGTATTGTCCAGTCCTTATACTGTATGTCCTGCTGCCCACTAAACCACTCCATAAAAAACAGTTCAGTCAAGTGTTGCAAGGATGATATAACACACATGGTGCATGTCAAACCTCAGATGAAGCCAGTAAATGCTGCAGCCGGTTGATTATGAGAGGCCTGTCCTGGAACTCACGTGTTGTTTATCATCCCAGAGGCCCCAGGATCATGGAGTGGAGGGAAACAACCAATGAGGAAATAAGGCTAAGTGGACAATGACTTAGTATTAATAGGTTAAGCTGCTAAGATGGATGATAAAAGAAGTAGTTATTTATATAATTATTAATGTTATTATTATCCTAACTATTATTATTATTTCTACTCCTACTAATAATAATTACTATACGGTTGATGACGTAGCACAGAGAGCAATTTTTGCATTACTGCCACCTACAGTGCTACAGTGCATGTTTCAAGAGTGATAGAAATTTTTTTAAAGTGACACTATGTATACATACAGTATATTTATGTAAATATGTATATGTATGTATATATGTGTATATATATATATATATATATACATATATATAAATATATTCACATATATATACACATATGTATATATATATACATATATCTATATATACATGTATGTAGGTATATGTATATACATATATATACAGAATTATATATATATATATTACAGCTGAAGATTAAAATATACATTAGATAAAGCAGGGATTAATGTCAAATGTTGACAGGTGTGTCGCTGCCTTGTTCAGGCAGGCAGGCGACGTCACTGATGCTCTGCCACGGCTGATGAAACGACAAATGTTCCAGTCTCTGTCATATCTTAGTCGGAGCTCCTCCTGGAGTCGGTTGACGGATGAATGTTATCTCGTGTCGGAGATCGAATAGAGAAAGTAAGAGCTGACAAAGGAAAGTTGGTATCAATGCTATTTTCGTTGTGGCAGACTAAGAATAAACCCCAACTTCTTTAATATAAATAATTTTCCGCACAGTTGATTTCTGGTGTTAGATCTTCATCTGCTAATTAAACTGATGAAATTGATTTTTTTTTTTTTTTTTACATTGTTCTGAAATCATGGCATTGCTGCAAATGATGACAGTTACGGCGCTATAAAGGCCATCTTAACGTCAAAACAGGCTGGCACTCAGATGTCACTAAAGCACCTTCTTACAGAAAGATAGGCCTTCTCATTAAAATAAACAATTTCACCTCTGGTGGAACCAAAGTCTGCACAATTGAAAACCAGAGAAAAGATGAGACAGGACCTGTCAACAGTTAGACTCTGGTCAACAACTGCATTATATATAAGTTGTTGTAATAAAGTGTATTATATTCGATCAGATCTGTCACACCTAGTGTTTTTCTCTAAATAAATATTGTTTAAAGAAATTACCTTTTCTTCAGAATTATTTATGACAACTCTGCTGCCATGTTGGGTCAAATGCACATTATTTGCAAAACATGAAGTCAAAGGTAGAGTTTTGCAATGAAATGCTTTTTCCAAGGACATTAAAGGCAACACTGTCTTGAATTTATCTCTACAGTATATGTGAGTGTGTATACCAGTGCTCAAATTTTTTTCAAGGTTGCACATAATCTCATGTGGGCCCGACCAGTACCATGATACTAACTGTAGCTATAAATAGCAATAGGTCAATGTTCTTTCTCATATTTTTCATGCAAAGGAATCCAATATATTCAATGTTTGTTATTATGAATTTATATTTAATGAAATGTTATTTTACATTTGCGTTTATGTCAGAATGTAAACTGGATTCAGTGTTGTTCATTTGAGCCTGTCTGGTCAGTTGATGCAGTGATAGGAAAACATCCAGCTTCAGCCCGGTGGCTGAAGCTCCCAGGGCACATGTAACAAATGAGCAGAGCTTGTGATTCTCTAATTGACATCATCCTGGTCCGGGGGCGATGTCCAATCTGTGCTCAGTGAGACGAGACCTGATCAGATATGCAGACAATTTGTTGTATGAATGACAAGCAAAGCTGTGGTGGGGTCACTTCAACCTGCTCTTGACATTTTCTTTTGTTTAACACAATCAGCGAGCGGTTCAAGAATTACACGGATGGCATATTAGATAATGGAGTGTCGGCCACAGGGATCGGATTGTATTTGTATTTGACTTGTGTGTAGGATGGAGATACAAGCAGCAAATGAGGTTTGGATGACTTAGTGAGTTTAATCCAAAAGTTGTTCAAAGTCAGCCTCATAGCAGCTACCGAAAAGGATAGGAATGTTGGAGGTGGATAGCATTGAGGTGAAGATACTTAAGTGTAATGAAAACAAATAGAAATATTAAAAAAAAAAACAAAAAAAAAAACATGAAGATAAACCTGATGATTTTAAGCCAGAGTTAGTAATTTAAAAAATTGGGACAAATGGTTTGGTGACAGGGAATGATTGCAAAAAAGTTACATAATTTATGTGATATTTTAATACCATTTGTTGTAATACGTTGTCAGTGACAGTGGTTGGCTAGAGCAGTGGTTCCTCAACCACCAGGCCGTGGACCGGTGCCGGTCCGTGGGGCAATTGGTACTGGGGCACAGAGGGTGGTGTTAAGCTTAACACAATTTATGTTTCATTTATTATTAGATGCTAAAAGTGTTTTGATAAAGGACCAGAACCCCTCGTGTTTGAGTGCCCAGGAGTTGTCCAAAAAATACCACTTTTATGCTGGACGTTTCATTTTCATTAGTGGTATTTATCAGCTACACTTCAAAGACCGAAAAATTTCTAGGCGTTTGACCGGTCCGTGGCGCAAATAGTGTTGGAACGCTGGACTAGAGGTCAAAGAAGTGTACTTGGGTCCACTAGGCTTCAGGTTCTAAACCACCAGGTTACCACTAAGGTCCTCTGATGATAGTCTCTTCCCGACTCACATAGGAAAGCTCACAGTAGACTTCAGTGTGATTTGGGTGGCAGTGATGGAGAATGTTGCCCCTGAGACCTGGTAACATATAAGAGTATGAGGATGTACTGTATAAATTAATGAAAAAATCTACAGAGAAAACCATTCTGAATGGGATGTCATTAGGTCACAGCCATTGGCCCATTTCTCTCTATAATTCCAGATATTGTAGATAACACTGGTCAAAAAGATGAAGAATCTGAGAAAATATTTGCACAAAATGTTTGAAGCTATCAAAGGACAGCTAAAATAAGAAAATATCTAAAACTGTTTTTACATCACTTAGATCTAATCCCCATTTTTGGAAAATGTTCCAATTCCTGTTATCTTGGAATGCAGCACGTTGCTTATTTTCAGCTTTAATTACAAAAATCCAAATAACTAACCCTCAAACCTGCCTGGAATCTCAAAGCAGATATTTGAATTTTCAACTTATAGGACAACTTGATGATTCTTTTTCTTTCCTTTTACTTATCTTCTCCACACTACAGTCACTAGAAACAGAAGCAGCAGCAGATGTAAATCACTGCATCATGAGATACATTGGCTGCTGATGTCATTTGTTAAATTCAGTCGATAAGACATTGCAACAATCGAGTTACTTCGTAGTTGCTATAACACTTTCGGACATTCAGACGTTATCATACGCCCGTTTGTAACCTTGTCTTGGTTCCTTAAGATTCATTTTTAACCCTCGGTTGACTTTAGGTGGAGGAGGAGACCAGAATATGAGGTTATTGTTGCTAACATGGAAATCCATCCTGTTATAACTTGCATGAGTTGTGACAGATCTGTGATTCAAATTAGCCTCCCTGTGTAATTGTGCACCATATGCTTTATGGAGAAAACCTTTGCACAAGAGCAGAACAAGAGAGCAGTGAAGTCCTGTTTCCACAGGAACCTTCCTGGGTTCCTGCAGCTTCTTTATCTCCTGCATCATCTCCCGCTCCAAAACCTCTTTGTGCTTTTTTCCACACAAAGCAATACTCAGAAATCTTTATCTTGGGGACTGACGCCCGGTGGTGCAGGAACTGTCACAAAGCTTTTTTCAGTAAGCTAGGCTTAAAGGCGACGTGATGCGACTTAGGGCTTAATGTTTTTCCCGATATTGACAAAAATCAAATACCAAGATTAATTAATTAATTATTTTTCTTTCAAATATGTGTGCCCAACCTCATTGTACATGAAATTATTGCTATTTTAGGCTACACTTAGTGATGCAAAACAATAGGTTTCATCTCCACCGCACCAATAAAGACTGAGCCACCTGTGCTGTCGTGGGCGACATCTGCTGCATTAATATGGCAGCTTCGTTTGTAAATCGTCTTTTGAAAAACTGGCCAATCGTTATAGCCTAAATAATATTTTTACACAACTCCAATTTAAAAGCAAAATATGTTAAAGCAAACTATTTCATAATCATTACTTAATAAATTAGTTATGAATCCTAAAACTAAGTTCATGATGGTAGGACAAAGCCACTGCAAAAAAGGGAAAAATAACACTCAGACACGTCCTCGTCCACACTCTCCCTGGGGAAGCAGCTGGGGAAAAGACGCTCCACAAGACCCTTTGCCGTCTGCAAAATTCCCAATTTTTCCTGGGTCCCGTCTTTACATTTCCTTATTCCCAGGAAGTGTTGCTGGTCGCGTTTTCCAATCTCGGTTCCCGGGAATAAACCCTAGTACTCCCCTAGAAGATAAATCTGCTGGAATCATCACAGTTGGCCTGGAATCATCTGTAGATCCATCTGTCATCCTTCCAACCTTCTTTACTTTTTTATATCCTTCCATCCTTCCCTCCATCTATATTCCGTTTTCATTTTTATCCATCCATCTATTCTTATTTGTCCCAACCTCCCTAACTAATCCATCCATTCTCTATTCATCTCATCATCCTATCCTACATCATCCTGCTTTGTTCCTTCCATCATCCTTCCTTCTATTATCCACCTTGCCATTCATTCATCCACACATCCATCCTTCAATTGTTCTGTCTATCAATATATCCTTATATCATCCATCCACACACATCCATGCTTCTTTGCTCGGTTCCTCATTTGACTGTTTGTCTGTTTTCTACTGACAGTGGATCACCTCTGTTTTTGGATTATATCAATAAAGTCCCATTTTAAAATCTCTATCCGTGGATCCATCCATCCACTCCTCTCTCTAGTCATTCTCCCTTCCTTATGTCCTTATTTTCCTCTGTCATCCATCCATACATCCTTCCTTCTATTCCTTGATACGTCTACCATCCCTCCATTCTTTCTTCATCAGTCTATTGACCCTGATTGTTGGTGTTTGTTAGCAACTACATAAAGGACAGTAAAGATCGGTGTTAGTGGTAGAACAATGCAGAAGCGTGAGGCATTTGTGAAGGTGCTGTTTAGGGATCGGAGCTACAAGTCCACCCATCATTTTCCTGCTGCTCCCTCTATTGACTGACTGTCATCCTGCCCCACAGGGCTGCATGGACAATACTGTCCCAGAACTTGTTTTACTGCAGGAATAATTGTAATCAGTGAGTGTTTACGTCAACCCTAGAGCCCAGGTTTGGATTCTCTCTGCAGGGTAGAGTAGGTGCATGTTAGCACGCCTCATATTGTTGGAGAATAATTAAACCAGCATCAGGTCAAGGAAGGGTAATTACTAGCACACCCTGTGGTTAGTTTGGTGCGCTGCAGATTTGCAGAGGGCTGAAAAAGTAATTTTCCCGTAAGTTCCACTTAATGATGATAAAACAGGAAAAATGGCAACATAATATCAGTCATAAACAGAGAACATGAAATAATGAATAGTTTCTATGGAGAGATGATTCATTTGAGGAATGAACAGAGAATTAATAATTCATCAGTTACAGCTAATATGGAAAACCTTATTCTGTGATATTTGTCACCATGTTTATTTTATTAATTTCATTTTTGTTGTACTGTTTACAAATAAGTTTATTATCTTTTTGGTTTATTTTCATAATTTGGAGATTTTGGATCTTATAAAAAATATTAGTAAAATATTAGGATTTTTAAGAAATTATTATCAAATGATGTCATTTATTTTGTCATTACATTACTTTTTTACTCTTTATTTCTGTTCGATTGCTTAGAGTTTAGTCTCCAAATTTACACCTGACATCTATACTTCTATATTTGCCTTTTTACATATAATTTTGGCTTACTAAAGTTTTTTTTTATCTCTGCAAATATCCCTCTTTGACTTTTTCTTAGTAGATTTGAATGATGTTAGAACAGATTTCCCACTATAATTTCTTTTTCCCCAATGTTCTGCCTCTTTTTTTTTTTAAATGTGACTTCAGCATTTGTGATATTTTTTAATAATATGTTCTTTTTTTTCTCATATCTGGAGGTGTTGGCGAGTAGTCTCACTGTCTCACTGTAGGCCACCTGTTGTCGCCTCTGTGCCTGATTGAGAGGCACAAACCCTGCATCACTGGTCCACTGGTGTGAAGTCACCACTTGTCTTTAACCTGGTTTGTTTTTTTTTACAAACACCCGTTTGTTCATAAGTGGAGTTTGATTTACAAACTCTCCTCACGCTCTCTGTGTGATTGTAACCTGAGGGTTTGTGCTGTTTACAGCATGTCCGTTCAGGGTCCTGCAGCGAATCAATGTCAACCAGGCTGGAAAAATCAAACTGATGTTTAGCAGGAGTGAAGTTTCAAATATCAGTGTTAGTGAAGCCATGCGGGTCAGTGTGTGGCCTGCTGTGAACCTCTTTGGGTTGAACATTCTTTAGGAAAGACACATTTCTGTCTTTTTCACATGTGTCGTGGGTTTGAATCCAATAGTATCATGTGCTTTTTCTTCCTGTTAGCAACTACCCACCAGGCTCATAGTCTATCTGTCTTCATCTACAGCATAGTTTTATTTGGAGGACATAGTGTTGCCATGGCAACAGAGGCAGCACTTCTATTCGGGGTAATTTACCATCATCACAGCATGTGGGAGTAAAGTCGTAGTAGTTTGAAGTTTGGTGAAGTATGTGAAAGTGTACGTGATTGGAAAGCAGCGAGTGACACCCTCCGGTCGCCCACTTCTGTTTCCTCATTAGAGAATTTGATAAGAAAAGGTGGAGGAGAACTCAACATCTGCCCATCCTGACCACAAAGAATCCATCCATGACTAAGTTGCACTGAGAAAGAACACTTCTGGTTAGGGGTGTCTGATAGTCTACTTTTGATATCAACATATAAACGTCATATCGGGAGGAATTGTTATACGTTATACAATAATGACAAGTCAATAATGTAGTGACTAGGTTTTTGCGAAATAGTTTTGGGGAAAAACACCTGTAATGAAAGTGAGTGTCACTAGATGGCAGCATTGTGACTCATTAGATTTTTTTTTTATTATTCTGAGAATTGTATACTCAATGCTGCTGCCATATGATGCTGCTGCTGCGATATCTGAATTAAAAACCAAGTTAGACCTTGTTGGTAGACATTGTTGATATATTTTAACAGGAGACCTACACCCCTACTCGTGGTTTTTCTTTCTGTTCACTGTCAGCTTCCATATCCATGCCAGGTTGTTGTCTGTCCTCCTCCCCACATTGCAGTAACTTTCCACAGAAGATTTCTAAAATCAATGTTCAGCCCATTAAAATGTAATCACTGTCACTGGTGGTGTTTAAGGCGACAAGACATACACCGTTCCTCACTTAAAACCAAAGGAAGGATGAGAGAATTGCTACATTCCTGCACCACAGATGATACGATTTAGACTTATATTAAAACTATACATAAAAAAATATATATTTTGGTGCCATTATATCTATAATATATATAACCCTGTTTAAATAGCACACCACCACTGTATACTGTCTGTACAGTGAAAGCCAAGCCCCAAAAGTAAATGTAAAACAAATATTCACTCAGATAAACTCATATATATATATAGTATATTTTGGGTAAAATTTGGCTGTATGGCACAATATGATTTAGTTTTGCACTATAAGGTCATTAATACATTATGTATATTTTTTATATATACTATAATTTTTTTTTTGTGGTATCCTGCTATTTACTATATTTAAATGCTGCTATTATCAGTAAAGTATATCCTTGTTACCATGTTTGCTGCCACTGGGGGCAGTCCATTCCCCCAGCGCGCGTTGTGTGTCAGGTGATCATATTACCCACTTCAATGAAATATTGCTGTGTTTGGGATTACTGCATTTCACCACCCCCACCACTTCACCACCTCCTCCTCTTCCCCCTCCTGTTGGTGCACAGATTGGATTTTCACCGACTGCCAAGGATGTAATTAGTACTTTTAATCTGAGAAATACCCCAAACCTGTACTCATATTTATTTTTTCTATTATAAAAAAGGAAGCCAATAGAGAATTTACATACTCTGCTTCTCGTGATTAGCGTTAATTGTGGTGTTATGGCAGTCAGGGCCGCACAGATGGTTCAACCAACGGCGCTCTGACAGCACACAACAGCGTCGTGTTTGCGTCTATGGCAGAATCGACAAACAGCTACTGGCACAATTGTGTAAATGACAATCACGCTGGGTAATCAAGCTCTCCCCGTGGAGTTTAAGTGGACTGTGTCATTGACCCCTCACATGTGTTCTGCCTGCGATCGATGTCTCATGAGAGCCCCTCTGACATTTCTAGCTCTGGGCAGCTGGCAATAATTGCACGTGTACGCTGCGGCAGCACGAAGCCAATGGCAGCGCCTGTGTTTTGTTTGTGTTGTTGGTCACCGAGGCGCCGCGGAGCTTCATGCTGTGTACTAACGACAGCAGGTAAAAAAAGATACCATAGAAGGTGACCCTGAAGGATGTGGAGATGCTACAAAATGGATGAGGAAACCAGAGAGAAATGGTCCTGAGAGCTAATAAACAACACTGGTTCGAGGGAGATAATGAGGGAGTTGAATGGAAATACACTGTGTTTTATGCAAGGACGTTGTCGTGGTCGTTGTTTCAAACTAGATCCTTTCTATAGCATTTTGGTCTCAACAAAAAACTGTTATTCCTGCTCTTCAGTTGAGTAGCATGACAAAGCATTGGTGTTACACCAGAAACCATCTAGTCTTCCCTAACTGCTGACTGGCTAACTGTTGTAACATCACTATAGCTTTAGTAAAAGTGGAAGCTGACGTGACGTGAAGTTGAATTGAAATTCTTTTGGCCCTAAGTTGGCTGTGGTGAATGATTCTACACAGCAAACAGTAAAAAAGCAAAAAAGAGCATTGGCTTAAAGTTATAGTTAACTCTTAGGTTTATTGTTATAATAACTGTGTAAACTAAAGTTAGTTTCCTAAAGTTAGAAAACTGATGAAGTTCCTCAGTTGAGGAATTAAACGTCTTTCAACTCCAAGGAAGAAGAAGTCCAGTTGCTGACAACTAAACCCTTTTTGGCTCTCATGACCTAGATTAATAAGAATCTTCATAGAGGTAGATGCTAGCTCCACCTTAAAGAACAGGAATCATGCTAATGTTAATAATGCTACAACACTGCTACTTTACTGGAGCTTAGGTTCATCCAGGTAACATACTGCGCTATAATGTCATAGTGCTATTGTTGCTAGCTACAAAATGCCAACAACTTTAATTTAAAAAAGTATCTAATTGTTAAAGTTGTTGATATTGTTTCTTAAGCAAAAGGTCTGTGAAGATTCTCATTCATCCAGGTTATGATTCCTCAATAACTTGATAACTTAACTCCAAGAGAAGTCCACTTGTTTACAACTGTACTTTTTGGTTTCTATAGCAAGAAAAAAGGTATGGAACAAATTAAGGAAAACCAACACCTTGTCATTGTGATTCTCTCCACTGCACACAACCAAATATCACCTCTGTATTTAACCCATCAACAAAGTGAACAGTGGGCAACTTTGAGCGCCCAGGGAGCAGGGAGTGGGGACGATGCCATGCTCAGTGGACCTCAGTGGTAACCTTGCAGTTGGTGGATTTGAACCTGGAGCCCTCCGGACCCCAGTCCAGTTCCTTTACCACTAAACCACCACTGCCCCCCCAAAAAGAAACCTTTCTAATGCTGACAACAATGTTCCAATGTTCTATTATCTTGTTGCAGGGACAGCAGTGTCCACCACTGTCACCCAAATCACACTGCTCCATACTGTTAGCCATCCTGTGGGTGGTGAGTCCACTGGAAGCTATGTGGGTCAGGATGGTGCTATGACCAGTGACAACCTAGAGGATTCAAACCAGAAGCCTTGCTGACCCAAGTCTGCTTCTCTATTCTGTAACTCCATAGTTTAGCTTCAGTTGTACCATTCAGATTATAAATAATCTGAAGTTATAAAAAAACACTTTATTCCTGATCTTATAAAAAGAACTTATAGGTCGACCAAGTTAGTTACAATATCAGAAAACGTTGTATTTCCAAATATCTGTTGTAAACAAAATTAGCATGTATGCTAATTTCAAGCCTGTAAGTGTGAGCAGTCACTCAGGAGTGGCTGATATTTCCAGAATGAAGTGAAATGAAATGTGAGGTGACTGCTGTTGCTGCAGTTTGTCACACATTGACATTTGGAGCAGGTGATATTTCGAGCTGCGTTATTTTAATAATGTTGGCATGACCATTTTAACTTTTACTCATTATGAGAAGAAGACATCGACTCACTCCTCCTTGACATACTGTACATCTGAATTCTCAAGATCTTTGTCGTGGTCACTAGGCTGATGTTCACGTTGTTTCAACTTCAGTCACTGCCCGACTGAAGACTGGTTGTTGACTGGAAGGATTCATACAGATAGTGTGGTTGTTTTAGTCACCTTGCTGAGGTTGGTCATTGCTATTGCGACGACACATCATCAGTAGGTAAAACTAACCTGTCTCACCACGGTCTAAACCCAGCTCACGTTCCCTATTGGTGGGTGAACAATCCAACGCTTGGTGAATTCTGCTTCACAATGATAGGAAGAGTCGACATCAAAGGATCAAAAACGTTCGTATTATTGGTGAACATCTGCATAAAGCCAATATAATATTTAGAAAATAATACAATTTACTCCTTAGGGAAATAAGCAAATAATGAAACGATACAACAGAAACATCATACGATTGATCTCAATGAAATCATAGAATCCAGCAAAATCATAGAATGTACCGTTAAAAAGTGATGAGAACGTTCTTATTTCACCGTCACTCTCACTGGAGCTGAAGACCCAATGGACTAAGAACTGACTGAAAGACTCCACAACTGATTCCTAATGAATTTTGATCGATATTGACTTGTCCTTCAACAGCTGGTTGAAGGTCAGGATATGACAGTTCTTCTTATTTCACTGATGGAACCACATTATTATCGCAGTCCCAGGGTATTTTTACATTTGTGGCCCAGGGGGTCGCTGGTTCCGTGAGACAAAAACATCAATGTATTTTTTTTTTTTTTTAGTATAATTTAAGGAAAGACAGTTTGACAATGACAGTTAGGTTCCATGGTTGTTTTAGGTGGACAATTGAGTACAAAAATACTTTGGGTTAGATCGTACTTGCATTTTTATGTGTTGCTGTGTTCAATATGTAAGTGAGGTTCAGCATTACATTGCATTGTTATATTAATTGGGATCTTTCCCAAACCTTGATTTATGGATCAATTCAGATCTCAAGATCTTCAAGATGGTTCAAGTTAATAATCTTTATTAATATGGTCTGCAACTGTCAGGAATCTTTCCCGTCCATACATCAATAACACCCACTTTTCCCCCACTTATCTATTACTGGGTCAGCAGTAAATACATTTTTCTGCACCATATAAGCACACCATGAACCTGCTTGCAGGTGGTGAGTCCACTGGAAGGTGAAAACTGTCCTAACTGTCCTAACCTTACATACCAGTGACGGAGACATTGCCTCTTGGCCAAAACAATCGCCTCCTGTAATTGTCCATCTTAAAAAAAAATTAATCTTGTCCACAAAAATTGTATTTTAGATCTTCCTCAACATTGTGGATCTTTCTAAGCAACTAAAGTGAGTTTAAATTCAATATTTAGTGTTTCTTCAAAGACTGGTGATAATTTCACTTTCTGTAGTAGAGGAATAACACAAGGTTCCATTTTCTTCAAATGGTTCAAACATAAGGAAGCTGCCAGTTTAAGTATGTCTCTGTCCTTGGTCTTTTTTCTTCCTGGGCCGTTTTACTGTTAAACAGGTGAAAGAACAGAATATTTAAACGCCTCATTGCATCTCCTCAAATGTAGAATTGTTCTCCCTGGACATGAATAACCTTCCACATCCTACATGTCGACAGCTTTTTTTTTTCTCCCTGGAGCTCGGCTTTCTTTACGGACCGTGTCCTGATCTGCTCCGACCCCTGGAAACAAGAAAGTAAATCTTTGACCTTTGGTTTTATTGGGGCCCGTCCGTCTGTTTTGCTCAGTATGCCAGTCTCCTCTCAGGCCAGGCCATGTCTCCCTGGGTATTTTCTTTTTCAGTGGTGGGAAGTTGAGTAAATGCCTTTTTTTTTTCCTCTGAGATAATTGGGCGCAGGAACATAGCGGGAGGGAATATTTTCTGCGTTCTTCATTCCTGACAGTCTGACATCCATCGTCTGTTCACGTCCACACTGCAGCACAGAGAGTTTCCTGGCCTGACATGTCGACGCCTCCCTCCTTCCTTCTGCCTCCTCCCCTGCCGTACTCTAGCATGGCGCTCACTTTACCCTTTTCTGTCAAAGCGCTGATTAAAATTCATGGCTGATGAATATTACAGAGGATAAACAGTTCTTTCGGGCTTTTCAGACACAGCAGTTCTGAAAAAAAAAACACAGAAATTGAAGCACTACTGTACAGTGAAATCCTCCATCCTTAATATTTATGAGATTTCATTTTGCCTTTAAGCTGTTCAATTGAAGTCTGATTAATGATCCAGATTATGGAATAAACATCTAATTAGTTGTGTTGTTTTACTGCAAAATGTTAATACAGTACATGTTGGACTGTTACAGTTGGAAGCAGGTTTGACCCAGCAGTACTGAAGGCTTTTTTTTAGGAATAGAAAAGAAAATTCAGGAACTGGATTTAGAAACGTTTTCACTCACTGGGCACATTTGGTCCATAAATTGGACACGGCGGCCAGATTAGGAGCTGATTGATGATAGGTTTCTGTCATGCATAAAGTTGCTAAAATGTGTGTTGCCTTCTTTATCCATTGTAAAAACATAGCCCTTACAAGATAAACCCAGAATTATAATCACAAAACAAACTTATTATATCATTTGGACAGGTTAAGCTGGCTGGAATACAAAGCTGAACGGGTAGCGTCTGACCCCAGGTTTACTCATGCCTTAACTGGACTATGCATGAAACTATAGCAAACTTTCAACTCTGACCATAAGCTATAAACAGGCTGAGCAGAACCAAACCAGAACCAAACATTAGCAACACATGACCGCAAACCTAGGACGTCGGGCTCAAACTCAACTGGGTTAAGGGCCACTGTCATTTTGCCAAAGGGCCACATTAGTTATAATGTTCAACACAGAAGAAAAGAAATTGCAAAAAATGAAATAAAAAAATTAATTTCCCTCTGTAATACAACACTTCAGACAAGTCTTGTAATTGTCACATTCATCCACAGCAGTGTCTACCACCCAGTTTGCCAACAAAACACATTTTTAGCATTTTTCTTGCATGTTTTATTTTTATTTATTATTATTTTTTTTATTTTTTATTTTTTATTTTTTTAGAAAATAAATTAGCTCGGGTTGAATTCTCTGAGAGTGGGTCGTGACTTAATGACCACAGGAAAATGTGGATTAGACCAGTTGAGAACCTCTGATATAATGTATGTTGGATGCCAAATACTTACAGTAACTAAGGTTGACAATACATAGCTAAATAAAACACTTATAAATGGCTAAAGTACAAAAGCCAATTATTGAACTATTAATTAATAGCTTATGGTTATCTAAAAGTAGCACACAGCCCTTTGATGAACTCCAATGACATTAAATTGTATTAGTTTCTATTTCCCCTGGATATGACCTCTGCGCTGCCCTCTACAGGTGAATGCATTATACTTAGTTGAGTTTTTGTTTCTTGACTGGCAGTGTAGCAGCTCCGGCCGAACGCCAGGCATTAAAACAACAATTTACTGCAGTCTAACAAGTTGTGAAATCGGAATGTGCAAGTATTTTCTCCAACTGTCCTGCAGCCAGTGGATGTACTGGCTGGATTTCTCTGCACTCAAGTTGGCAGGAAAAGAAGGAAAACACATTTTCTTTTCTCTTTTTTTTTTTTTTTTGTCTGACAGGAGGCAGAGGAGGCAGAAGAGGAGCCTTTTGCTCTTGTAGCTCTGACTGTTTGTGGGTTTTTGAGGGAAATCTCATTACTGGACTGCAGCACTTCATTTCATCTATTTTTTAAAGAGTTAAACACAAAGTGTTATATCTCATTAGCGGCTCCTGTCTGGAGAGCTGAACTCTTTCTCACTCTTCCTGGAGGTTATGTCATTTCACATTCAAGCTGCCGTTGCAGCTGTGACTCCTTCAAGTTCTTTTTAAATCTGCTCGGTGTCTTTTTCTCTCTGAAGTCTGCATTCACCTCACCTTGTTTGTCTTGGTGTCTGACAACTATTTGAATGGTCTAATCTGATTTCAAGGAGATTAAACGGGTGAGGGAGCGTCTTCCCCGCAAACTCAGAATTTTCATCAGTCCTCAGCACTTGACCTGTCCTTATTATACAACACCGAGAGCAGCGATGCAGGGACAGTCACACAGCTAAAAAGAGAACATTCCAAGAAAATATTTTCCCCGTGCTTTAAATCAGCGAAGTCAGACCAGTGGAACTGAACCAAGTGTTGGAGAAACTTTAAATGTCAAAAATAAAAGATCTCTAAATATCCATGAAGATTCTTAGTACTCCGGGTCAGGGTGAGTTTTGTTCCGTTGGGCAAGTGGACATGAATTTTCTTTAGAAACTGTTATACCTCTCTTCTGTTCTGTTCAGTTCAGAACTCTGCTTGTATCACATTCTAAATCATCATATTATACATTTTTATTGTGTCCCAATAAGTTTCCAAAAATGAATGGACCTGGGGGTGGGAATCCTTGCTTGTGTCCTTTCCAATCACTCATTCCTTCAGCATTCATTTTTGGTTTAATGTGAACTGACTTATGACTATCTTGAAGCCATCTTCATAGATATATATATATGTATATATCTTTATTTTTACTCATCCTATAACTTAACTTATCTTCTGTTAAATCTACCTTGTATATCTGGTTCGGTTCGTCTCCATCCAGTGACCTTTTTTGCGTCTACTTTGATAAGTTCAATTTGTTTTACTTGCTTTTGTTGTGTCTTAAGCTTTTTTTAGTGCGTGATGAGAACATTCGTTCGTTTTTGTTTAGGTTTTTCTTAGGGATCTCTGTTGACACGTTGTCGTCAACGATTTATGCCGAGCAAAGACATAAGCACAGAGCATTGATTACTAGTTTACTTTGGCCTTTTTATCATTTTATATTTAACTATTTTTTAAATATATTTTTTATTATTGTTATGTTGTTTATTGGGTTTTGATACCTTAGAGCAGGGATGTCAAACTCAATTTCACTGTGGGCCAGAATTGAAAACAGACATTAAGTCATGGGCCAAACTCAATATATATTGGGAAATTTACTATAAACGTGCTTGTTTTCCCTTCTCCCCGGTATGAAATATTGTTTCTTTTTCATGTGGATGCACTGCATCTGGAACAGCCAAAGCTTATAAGTATTATAAGAAGTTGCAATAGAATATAATAGTATTTTTGTTGTCTTTTCAGATCATTTTTTAAGTCTAAATATTTCTTTACAGAACAAAATGTATGTACTAGAACAAATAGCATGGAATACTAATATAACAAATTCTGACAGTTCTTTGTGGTCTACATACTGGTGGGACAACTATAGTAAAATTTTATTTTATTTTAGGGGCTAAAAATGATTACACTGCTGGACAGTTTTGGCCCCCGGGCCAGAGTTTGACACCTATGCCTTAGATGTTAACCAGCTGTAATTACTTGGGGTATTAGTAAACCAGCGGCTTACAATTTGAAACATTGTTTTTTTTCTTTTGACATAAAGTGCATGATGAAATACAGTTTACAGTTGTACATTATAACTGTACTCTGTTCTGTGCTAATAACAACACAGTGTTTCCCCTTTTTACAGACATTTAATCACATCATTTCTCTTTGCTCTTTTGGTTTTAAGCTCCTGTCGGTGAAAACCCTTTCAGCATTCACAAAGGAGGTGCCCTCAGACTTCTGCATTTGTCTTTTAGAGGGATATAATTAGCTAATGGAGTGAGTCTGACTCAGGTCACTGAGTCCGAGACAAAGTTCCACAGTTCTGGTGTAGAAAAAAAAAACACAGATCAGTCCTTCAATTCCATTTGGCCTGGATATGATTAAGTCAGAGAGATGTTGGCTGCTGTTCCTGCTGCTTTTAAAGGCTCTTTAATAGATGAATGCGAGGACACACAGAGGATGAACAGCTGCTGCTAATGATATAATGAAGGAACAATACTCTCCTCACTCCTATGTGTTAGAAAATGACAAATGCATGTTTGTTCTTGATGAAAACCCATGTGTGCTAACTATGATGAAGGCCACAGGGATGAAACAGTTCCAATTATCCAATTATGTGAATGCTAACAAAAATCTCAATAGTTCACCTCTATGGGAATTAACTAATACTACAACTGTCGATACTGATCCTGGTCCAATTCCTTCCTCTCTCCTCCATCTCACTGCAAACTGCCTGTGAGCGAGCATGCTGTGATCCTCCTTGCTAAGTGGCTGTTGACAACATGTCAAAATTGAGTATTCATACTCAGGTATGTTATCAGGCTACTTAAAGTATTTTTCATTTCTGATCTCTGAAGATTTGAACAGTATTGAACCCATACCGAGTATGTGAGAGTGAGCCATACTCACTTCAAATAATACTCTAAGTGTCAACCGCATTTGTCCAACTGCATGTAGTACAGGACAATCATTTGATACCAAGTCTTGTGTCTGATTCCAAATCTGATACCTTCTCTATTTTATCCATGTGTGTTAAAAATATCATGACCTGTATTCCAGACACCATACTCTGCTCTACTTTACTCTGTTCTACTCTACTTAGAATCAAAACCATTATTACTTACCCGCGGCTGTGAAACATATGATATAATTTGACCTCCCCTGCCATTGAATGGCACCAACTCTAAGCGCAGACCTGAGGGGGGAGCTCCAATTCCTGAGGAAGGTCACAGACCTGGTCTTGTTATCAGACTCAGGCAGGGCCATTCTCATGGTGGCGCTCACTGTTCCATGGGAGGAAGTCATGGATGGGAATTCAGAGAGGAAAGGAAAGCAAACTCCTTGTCTTTATGACATTGTGACTCACACCACTGAACACAACGAAACCTCTGACCTCTGTATTTAACCCATCACCAAAGTGAACAGTGGACAGATTTGAGCACCAGGGGGCAGTGAGTCGGGACGGTGCCGTGCTCAGTGGACCTCAGTGGTAACTTGGCAGTTGGTAGATTCAAAACTAGGGAACTTGCGGGCCTAAGTCCACTTTCTTAACTACTAGGCCACCAAGATTAGATTGAATTCCTTTTTTTTTCATTGTGAGGTTGTGATTCACACCACAGCGCACAACGAAATTTGGCCTCTGCATTTAACCCATCATCAAAGTGAACAGTGGGCAGCTAATGAGCGCCTGGGGAGCAGTGAGTGGGTACGATACCATGCTCAGTGGACCTCAGCAGTAACTTGGCAGTAGGGGGATTCGGACCGGGGACCTTGTGGACCCAAGTCCGCTTCCTTAACCACTAGGCCACCACTACCCTTGTATTAGGGGTGTGCAAATTAATCGTTTTGGATTGATTATTTGTCTGTGACCTATACGATCCAAGTGCACCAGTCCAAAAAGGCCTGAACGATTGATAATACAGTAAAACGTTCTAATGGTTCGGAATTTTTCACGTGGATCGGTTTCCTGCCTGGCCAATCATTAAAGCCATATAATATTTTTGCACAATTTAAAAGAAAATATGTTAACGCAAATGATAATTTCTTAATACATTAGCCATGTATCATAAAACTAAGTTCATGACTGTAGGCCGAAAAGGCTGCAAAAGAGGAAAAGAACACAAGGACGTGCCCTCACTCGCACTCTCCTTGAGGAAAAGACGTCCTGCGAGACCCTTTGCCGTCCGCATTTCTGTATGCCAAATTTTCCCGTGTCCTGTCTTCACAATTCCCCAAAAAAATGGTTCTGATCGTATTTCTCGGGAATCCAAGTTCCCGTGGTTAAACCCTTTTCACGACTGAACACTTTATTCCTCCCTCGCTACCAGATATATTGGAGTTCCAACAACGATCCCCCTGCACATCCACCCCTGGGTCAGGACAGGAAATCATCCTTGATGCATGTTGGCACCATTAGTGACGCTCAGCCACTAGGAGGCGTCCAGGGAGGTGTTGAGAGGAACACACAAGCACAAAGGTACAGGCAAACCACCAGCCTGTATCTACAAATGTGACAATATAATAATAATAATGATCTGTCATACTGGAGAGAGAAATAGAACAACCATCATGACCACAGTTATGGAGAGTTCTTCTGCTGCTGCTGCTGCTTTTTTATTGAAACTTTAAAATCACTCCTGTTGAAAAAGCATTGCTTTTTGGTCCGATGGACCCTTAGATACACTCAGTATCTCTTAGTCAAACATCAACCTGCTCTTTCTGACTGGAATATACAGAAAAATTATTTATATAAATTATTACTAATTTATTTTTCTGTCTGAATGGGATTGTTTGACAGTGAAGACCTCTGACATGAGCCATGCTGATGCAGCTGGGTGTGTTTTTTATATACTGTTCTATCAGTTGACACAAAGTTGTGTCTACAGAAACTTTCCTGTTGGTGTCAACTCGTTATTTTTGAGCAAAAACTCACTACCAGTTTTTATCTGAACAAACCCAAGGTTGAAATAGGTTTGTTTGTTTGTTTGTTTGTTTATTTTTAGACCTAGACCTGCCTTTGAGCAGGAGCTGGAGTTCATGTTCCCAGAGTTCTCCTGTGATCAGGCAGTGTCCAGGCTCTGGCCCTGTTCTGGGGCTAACTGTCAGCTTTGGTCACATCAGCTGAGAGGTCACACGTGGACCTGCAGTCTCCACTGTTTACAGTGATCTTGACTAATAGTCATGTTTGCATGTTCCCTTCTTCATCATCCGTCAGCTGAGTCTCACCAACTGTTTTTATTTTGAAACCTCTCACACAGTTCCAGTCCATGACCAGCAGGACTGAGGTCACATCACATGTCGACTCCACTTCCATTTTTTAACCATTTATCACGACAGCCTGAAAATCACAACACTTGACTTCCCCACAACCCAGATCTTAAAAAGATAGTATTGTTAGTGCTGCTGAAAATGTGAAACAAAATTTGATTTGATTTACAATTTATCGTACCAGACATTTGTACGCTGCTAAAATGCATCTCATACAGATATTTGTTAAAATTAGTATTTGTAGGTAAAAGAGGGTGATCAGGAAGTAGGTGAGGTAGAAGAAAATAAAATAACCAGCATTTTAACTTCCTAATAATATTAGCTATGAGCTAAAAGCTGACTGAATTGCACTGCTGTTAACCAGACTAGTAATAATTATAGTTCTTGCTAATCTGACAGTGTAAAAAAAGAGTGATCCTACCATTGATTCTTACAGTTAAGATTAATTCAGAGACATAAAAGTTGATTTTCACCCTTTACGATTTTTATTGTTCTACTGTCTTTAGACATATGAAATAAAGACCATTTTATTAAAAACATTTTTTTGTAATGCCTGCCTTAAGGTTACATTTCTTAAAATAAATAAATAAACAAAAATAAACCTTGATTTTAACATTTATGCCCTTAATCTTATATAATCATTATTTTTACACTACTGTAATTTAACGGCACAACGGAACAACTTGAGTAAAGTGTCAGGAATGATTTGTTAACAGGACGGTTGCGAGACCATGGCTATGGCCTGGAGACATTAGGAAGAGGCAAAGGACAGGAAACAGAGCTGGAGGTTGAGGAGTTGAAGATGCTGAGGTTCTCTTTAGGACAGACAAGGATGGACAGGATCAGGAATGAGGTGATTAGAGGGACAACACAGACAGGAAGGTTTGGAGAA
>JAFBJS010057485.1:11866-42750 GCA_016785265.1 Paraplagusia blochii | reverse complement strand
AAGCACTGTATTTGTCAGTACAATGTTATTGCTAGTGATGTAGGAACGGAAGGGATTTTTGTCACTGTCAATAAAACCATGTAAAATGGCCAGAAATCAGCTCTGAAATTAAACTGAATTATGAGCCTTTTTTGTTGTTATTATATTTGACCAGATTAATGTAGATTAAGTGGAAGCAGACTTTTAAATGGACAAGAAATTAAAGAAAGAGTGGTCTAATCTTTTTTTTCCATGACTGTATGTCATACATATTTTTTCAAATGCAAACAAAACTGTCTTCCACTTGTAATGCATTTGTTTTCTGCTCACCACTTTGAGAGACCTCTTTTCACCCGGTACGTTGGAATGATGAAGACGACCTTCCTCAAAAATTCATGGGAGAAGGAAAAGCATAACCTCGACAATGCTGAAGGTCAAAGATGTAAATATACAGTTTAGCAATATAGTTAAGACCTTGCAGTTACGAGTCTTGCATATTATGAATATTTAAGTTGAAATTCAAATGATCCAGGTTTGATCCCACCTAGTATTTAAATCCAGGTTGGGGGTGTGTGGTGGGGGTGTCAGGAAGGGCATAAAACCAGACCATTCCCGCTGTGGTGAACCCTGATTAGCAGAAGAAGTCAATAAGTGATTCTCAGTTCAGAGAAGCTCTTATCTCAAGTGCACTTATGCTGCCATGTTCTTTGATTCATCACTCACCGTCATTGAAGTATATTTAACCTAATAATCTCCTTCTTCGTTTCCTTCCTCCCACTCTACCTTGTTGTTTTCCGGTATTTCTGACTTCATACTGTGAAATTACACCATAGCTTCAATGATTTTATCTACAGTTTTAACAAACTGAGACGAAGAATTGACCCAAACTCTGAAGAAAGAACAGGAGCTGTTTCATTAGATAAATCCGCTTCATCAGGACCTAGTCAATCCAGATTGATTTCCTTTCCGTGTCAGTCTTCTCTGTGCAGTTCAACTCAATTTAATTATAATTCAGGGGGGTTTTTTCTTCTATATTTTGCAAAACAATTGTTTTTTTTCAGATTATAATTTAATTTGTATGAGAGATGTTTTTGCTCTTAAACGTCCTTGTAGCAAAATTCTCTTTAAAAGAAAGCACAAGGTCAAAGCTTGGGACTTGGGTTACTTTATTTTTTTTTTAAATGTAATTTGTATCCTTGACAGTAATGTAGGTCACTCAAAAGTGAGTACCAGAGTTCTTAAGGATTCTGGCAAAAGCCTTTCTTTACTTTATTTGTTGATGGATAGTTAGGTGATATGTTTTGGTGGTGACAATAAATAAAAAAATAAAATACTGCAGCGTCATCAGCATATTGGAGATTATGGTATACTGCTATAATATTAATTCTTTATCTTTAGAAGTGTTGAATGAAAATGGAACATTAATGAAAAATGGTTCAGCTGCCTGAACAGTTCTTCTAGCATCAGACTCTATACCAGGTGTAAATACTGCCCTTTACTATGAACAGTCAATAAAGCTCAGCCTCCAAAATAATATCATATTACAGTGATGTTGAAGCACACGCACACTGAGGTTAAAGACCAGGGGACTCAAACTATGGCTCGTGTGGATTTTTGGTCCATAAAACTACGTGCAGCTCGTGTGTGTTTGAGACACACACAGTCAGAGGTGACAGTATTTATCAACATTGTAGTACATTGCATTACATTTTTAAGTAGTTCAAGAACAAGCCCTAAAACTGTTTTATAGTTCATGTAGAATAATTAAAAATAATTACTAGTAAATAAACTCAACGTTTATAGTGATAAAACCTCGCAATAATAGATTATTTTTTGTTCTTATGAGCTATCTATAGTCTCTTAGATCATTTATTGCTTACAACCATAAACCAACAGGATGGCAAATTAGATTACAGGAGGCAATTAAAGAATTAAATAAAAGCCAAGCTCTCTCACTCTGGAAAATTGATCCAGCTGATGAAACTAGACACTTGAAAAGCAGCAAACTGTGCATCAGACACAGCAGCGACCTCTCTTTCATCTCCCAGCACAAACAGATCCAGTGTGAGATAATTCAGCCCCCTGAAGGCAGAGGTATCTGTGTCGGAAAACTAATCTGCCCTCCTGACGGCTTAATAACTCACACATTTACATGAAACAGCATGGAATGTTTTCCGAGGAAAACACCTTTGTGACTGTAAATAACTGCAACACTCCTGGTGCCGTCGCTGCTGCTGCTGCTTCCAGTCCTCCAGACTGATTAATGACCCCTTACCAAAAACACTGACTTACTTTTTGCACAGTAAAATATAATGACTGGGTTTTATTTTGGGCAGTTGGCAAAAGGCCTCTGCCTCAAGCAAGGAGATGTGTCCGTATGAAAAACCTGCTTCTGTCCAAGGGATGTAAGTTAGAAACTGACCTCAGATACTCACTAAAAAAAGAAAGAACTTGCAATGAAATGGCCAGTAGTAAAGATTAACAGTGGAAGGACCAGAGCTGAATAACAAAGACCTTAAATGTTCTTTTAAAAAATGTGGGCTAAAAACGGGGGTGGCAGTGGTTAAGGATGTGGACTTAAGTCTTCAAGGCTTCAGATTCTAATCCAACAGCTACCACTGAGGTCCTCTGAGCAAGGCACCGTACCGTCTGACATACCTTCCTGTGGACTCACCACCTGCAGGAAGGCTCTCTCCTGCAAACCAACAATGGATAAGAGCAAGCAGGTCCAAAGTGTGGCTGGAGGTTTTTGTTCCAACCAAGCAGTAGAACACCTGAGTTGGCAGGTTTGATCAACTGATCTCAGTCGTCACAGCTGATTGGTCTATGTGATCTTGGTTGGTTGGAACATATATCAGCAGCCACTTGGCCATTTGTGGAACAGTTTGGAGATGTCTGGATAAGAGGATAAAAATAAAAATAGAGTACAGTCTTGCATAAGTAGTAAGTGTCCTTCCAATACCTGATGACTTTCAGTATTTTAAAACATATTATATACCTATGTCTTATATGTCTAGATTTTGGACCCACCAATTTCATTTTTTCAACAAATGATACAAATAGATGGTTGTTTTTTTTTCTTATTTACTTATTCAACAAGGTGAGTCCATTAAGAACCAATTATCATCCACAATGACGACCTGGCCAGTAGGTGGCCTCCCAGACCTTTTGGGAAGCAGAATACAAAAACACCAACAAACATAGAAACAGTTAAGGACAGTTTACAGCTTTGAAAAAGCGATGCTGGGGCCATCCATATGAGTCTTCCTGTGGGTGGTGAGCCCACTAGGAGTTATGTAGGTCCGGACAGTGCTATGACCAGAGCACCTCAGTGGCAACCTGGCAGCTGGTGGACAGCATTTAGATGCATGTGTAACAATGTTCTGTTATGGGTTGAATTAAATGTTTTAAAGTGGAAAGTTGGACGAATTAATCAAACTTTAGGGTCAGAAGATCCCGGTCGTTTGCAGCAGAAAACTGGCAGGAAGTACCAAGGATGTAGTATTAGGATATTAGAAGATTAATAAAGCTACTAAAACAGAACTGCAATGTGTGTTTTGAATATTGAGTCATAATTGTAGACAGGACAGAGTTTGGCCTATTACAGTTTTATAGACTATCAAAGGCAAAACCGAAAATAGTGGAATAGATGGAAGTTAAAATGTATTTGAAAGACAGGCTCGGACTAGAGGTTTATTTCCAAAACTCTACACTTTATGTAACTCAACATTATGGGCCAAACCTAATCCCTGCTCACACACACACACATAAAAAAAAAGAAATCTGATTGCGTCTGACAAAAACAGGGGTCGGTTTAGTTGTGGAGAAATTGAGAAAAATCTGCTGCCTCATTACAGAGTAAACCTGTCTGCAGCGTCTCTGCAGCAGCTCTCTGGAATTTACTGTCTTCTCTTTTTTCCTGAATAATGAGTCCAGACATTGGCAGTAAATTTCCTCCAGTGAACAGCCTGAGAGTAACTCTAATGGAGTTTTTGTTTTTGACCCTAATAAAAAAAAAACGCCCTCAAAATAAGGAGTGAAAATGATCTGGTTTGAAATAACAAATTGTGGCCAAACGCATTATTCTGGAGTTCACTGTTGTTGTTTTATACCTGATCTCATGAATTCATTTTTGTTCTAATAATGAGTAGAATAATGTTCATTTTTATTATTTTTAATTTATTTTTAATCAGAACCAGAATTGTAGTTTTGTAATTTACAAACCTGAATAGATAAAAGCAGCTTTCATTGCAAAGCACTTACTTACTCAAGTAAGAGCAAAATAACTAAAATGGAACATAACATAGTCAGTTCTGTAATGAATGAAAGGAGTCACTAGTTTGATTCCCAGAGGAACCACATGCCTGGCACCTATAACATACCTGCTGTTAACACAACACAAATGATATTATCATTATTACTGATTAAATGTTAAAAATGTTTTATTTTGACTCCAGATCAGATTTACAGGTTAGTACAGATAAGGCAAACGAAGGCTCTAGGGCCAGTTGTGGCCCATTTAGCTTTTTAATGTGGTCCGTCAACCTTGTCTAAATTAAATTATGTTTTATGTTATTTTAATTCTGACTTTTCCCTGCAATTCCTGCATTTCACCAGTAGACGATGTCATAGAGGCTATTAGAAATTTACCATTTTAGGTTTCATACATTACTTTTACCTGCCATTTATCTTAGATCAAATGAACGCTCCATCTTTCTGCTCTGAACTTGGCCTCTGGGTTCAATTTTCGGGACCCATTGTGGCCCATGGGTCAAATTTGCTAGCATCTGAGTTAGTATCTACTTATACAATAGTTACATTTTATACCAGACCTGGGCAAACTAAGGCCCAGGGGCCGGATGCGACCATTGGCGTCATAATTCGGCCCGCCAGACTTGTCCAAATTATTCTTTTAATTTATATTATCATTATCCTTCTACCTTTTCCTTGCAAAGCTAGCATTTCCCCCAATAGATGGTATAAAGAGGCTTAAAGCATTTTGCCTTCGTTCAATACTTTACTCATTTTTTATTTTAGTTCATGGAAATACTCGATTTTTCCTGACCTGGCCCTTGACTCAAACTTTAGTACCAGCTGTGGCCCGCGGGTCAAAATAATTGCCCAGGCCTGTTTTATACCATAGTTACATTCATGCATTTTTAATTCCATCTATATGTATAATGTGGGCTTTGCAAAAAAAAGCAACAGAAATCTATTACAATACAAACCAATAATATAATTTATTGAGGCTGCACTGGTCACATCTGGCCCCCAGGCCTTATTTTGCCCCTGCCTGCACTGCACATTCTATAACACATAGAGCTCGGTGAGTCTACATCATCTTACACTTTCCCTCACATCTACGGTGGTTCCCTGCTGCCCCCTGGGTCTACATCTATATTTACTGCGTTTCATTCTAACATGTCAGACTCCAGCGGTGGTTCAGGTCTGAGCTGCACCCTTGCAAAAAAAAAAAACTCTGGTATAAAATACAAGTCTCACCCTACTGACGATATCCTTTTACATCACCCTGCTGCCCCCCTCCAACCCCCAGAGGCCAGAGTTAGGGCTGCCTCGTTGTGTATTTATGGGTCAGCTATGTATATCTTCTGTTTATCCAGTGGAAAAGGGTCAAGCGTGCTGTAGAAACATAGACAAACACAGAGTCAGTCTTCCCACCCACCACTCTGTTCCCAGAGTTTGGAAGGTTTTTGGGAATTTCCCAAGTCCAGGAGTTGATGGTCAAACACACAACCTCACACACATACTGTATATGAGTGCATCAGTGCATCGCAGGTTTTACATGCCATGTTAAATAGTACGTATAGGCCATTCACTGTAAATGTACATATTGTGCATATATGGGTTAACACTTGCTGTTGCTCAAGTGTTTTTATCATGGCAAGGCAAACCGGGGACCACTGTTTCATGTATTTATAGCAGGGGTCTGTAAAGTAAAAAAGGGGGAAACTTTGGCCTTTTTCCTTGAAACAGAAACAAAATCACAAACTTTATACATTTCAGAACAGAAACAGAAAGGCTCTTAAAATAACCATAAAAATGCTATTATATTCCTTTCTTGCACTCAAAGTCCTTGGTCTCCTAGTCTAGTCTACGGTAGTCTACAATGACCTGATGAGGTTGACTTTCTGTGACGTTCACTGACTGAATGGAGAGAGTGGGTGGACCATCAGACTATATGGGGAGGACTGACTACCAACTACCGTCACATCTCAAAGACAACAATAAGAGGACAATATTGGAGAATGTTAGTTTCAGACACAATATCAATATATTTGTCCATGTTAATGATGGACTGGTCAACATTAAATATTGTTAATGGGTAGAAATGCATTATTAACAGCCTGTTTAGTTAGACTGGTGTATTTCATTGTATGCCTGAATGAATGAGACAAACACAAACAAATATTTTACTAGAAATTGATGACCTGGATGAATGAGAATATTCACAGACATTAAGAGCAAATAAAAGTCTTCAATATATTTGACACGTCTTGCATTTAGATGGGAAGACATTTTGATGTGGTCCTCATCTGGTCATGCAACAACATAGCCAACTAAGGCATCTGTACTTATTGAAGAATATTTATATGTGTTCATGTATTTAAATATTTATTCGTGTTAAACAGCTGACAAGGATTATAGTAATCAAAACCTGGAACGTTAAAATAGCATTTCTGTTTGTAACTAACTTATTGGTAAAGTCTCTTTCACTTCTATTCTCCCCAAAAAGAAAAAGGCAATAATTTCCTTTTGAATGCACTTCTCTCCATTTCTGGGCTCACCCCAGGTTTGGCAGCATTAGAGAAAAAGGCGAGAAAAAAAAATACTGTCGCACTGGGTATAGTTGAGAAAGATTAGATGATGCTTTTAAGAAGCCTTTTGTGACTGTGAGTGCTCTTTGTTGATGGACTCAGAGGACGGAGGAAAGTCTCCAACAATAACATCTTCAGGGTTTACAGTCGCCTCCTACACGACAGATCAATCCCAGTGTAAAAGTCACTAATGTGCTGCTGATACACATCTGCAGAAACTGTTGTTGCCCTGAATAAATAACAATAAGGGGAAGGGCAGCCCACGGGTTTGTGAAGAATAGATGGAGACAGGCGCTTAAATGAAACACTGCTTTGATATCTGAAGTTATTATCACACACTTTGGAGGATAACGGCTTTATTATGGTCTGGCTGCGCTCCAGGCTGGAACAGTGTTCAGGAGGAGGAGGAGGAGGAGGAGGTGGCCGACATTCCCTGAACCATCCACTTTATCATGACTCTGCAGAATGAGAGGAAATACACCCGTGTTTCTTCTCATATGCATTTACAGCTTTCAGCATTACGGTCACTGTAGGCCCTCACAGCTGAGCTGCTCCCATAGAAATATTGAAAAAAAAAAGGAAAATATTAAAATATTAACAACATATTTGCTGTTTATTGATACATGCTAGTCAATAATGGCTGTAAACCTCTGGCCCGTGGCCCACTTTGGGCTCATGTGACTGCATCTTTCAGGAGACTTTGTAAATTGAGGTCCCCAGGTCCTTTTTTTCCCTCTTCTAGGGCCACTAGAACATATGTGTCAGACTCATGGTCCGTGGGCCAAAAGTTACAGATTACAGAGTGAACAATATTTAGAAAAAAATAAATAAAATTAATTGCAATAACCTGTTTTTATATGTTACAGACTGGTTACATCTATATTATAGATATAGAACTACCCTCCAAAGGAAACTGTGTTGCTGATGTGGTCCCCCAGTAACAGTGACACTAGAATTCTTAAACTTAAAATCCACACATGGTCCCATTCTTTGTATCTTTGTACTTTTAATACAATATCATTAGGAAAATATAAATATTCCTTGATTACAGAGTTTGTTTCTGTAACCATACTTTGCACAGTTTAAGGTATCTCTGCTGTTTTCATTCTGGTTTCCAGGGTTTTGGAAAAGAAGTACTTCTTGGATACTGCAGGGAGATATACAGTCATAGAAAAATTGATTAGACCACTCTTTCTTTAATTTCTTGTCCATTTAAAAGTCTGCTTCCACTTAATCTACATTAATCTGGACAAATATAATAACAACAAAAAAGGCTCATAATTCAGTTTAATTTCAGAGCTGATTTCTGGCCTTCTTGCATGGTTTTATTGACAGTGACAAAAATCACTTACGTTCCTACATCACTAGCAATAACATTGTACTGACAAATACAGTGCTTTTAGTCATTGCATGGTTTTGTGTCCATTGTTTCCCCCAGGTGATAAACCTTTAGTGGAACAAGGCATTAAGATGAACAAGGAATTGAAGAAAACAGCAGAGTGGTCTAATCATTTTTTCCATGACATGTAGTTTGGTTTTGTTCCTATTCCTGCTCACATATTTACACTGTATCTTTTATAAAAAAACATACACACTTACAGTACCTGGTTCATGGTGGAAGTGCCTTAAAACCCATCAGTTGTACAATTGTATTTTTAGCTGAAGTAAAGACAGAAGTCATTTCCACCTCAGCTGAAACAGAAGCAGTGAAACCCATCAAAACAGAGGCAGTGACTTCTTCACCACAGTCTACATCTGGTTTAAAGACTATAAAGAAAAAAAACCTTCAGTGAATAACAGAGAGTGTTCTGAGCCAGAACCCCCCCCCCAAAAAAAATAAAGAAAAAAACCCAGTGAGGAAGAGAAAAACTACCAGTCCTGGGAAATGTGGGATATTCTGTATCTGCAGTTGAAAGAGAGATTATCTTCTATTGTTCCTTTCAGCGTCTCCAAAGCTCTGCTGATTTACTTTCCCATCGTCCGTTCGCAGCCTTATCAGGGAATATTTCACCTGCAGCCGGAAAATATCAGGTGCAGTCGGAGGTCAGATTTTTCAGGATACACCACTGACTGCAGGGATTTATTTTGAATAATAACACTAATAATAGATTTGTTTAAATGCTGCCTTCCGAGCTGTCAGGGAGAATTTACATAATAAAACAGAGAAAATAATAGCTGTAAAATTCTCACACGATAATTTTATGAGAATTTTATGTGATTTGGGAGACCCTATATTTTACGTTTAGTAAACAGCAAACAGTCGTCCTATTTAGCAGTTGTTTGCTTTCCTCTACCTTAAGCTTAAGCTCAGTTTTTATTTTTGTTTACTTGGTTTGATGATATTCCATTATATACATGAGAACACTGTAGGAATAGGTAGAAGACAGGAGATAGAGCTGGAAGTGGAGGAGATAAAGATGATGAGATTCTCTTTAGGAGAGACAAAGATGGACAGGATCAGGAATGAGGTGATTAGAGGGACAACACAGACAGGAAGGTTTGGAGATAAAGCCAGATTGAGATGGTTTGGACATGTTCAGGAGAAAAACAGTGGTTTAACTGGTGGAAGAATGTCCTAGAGATGGAGCTACCTGGTAGGAGACAAAGAGGAGATTGATGGATGCAGTGAGGGAGGACATGGAGGTCGATGGAGTTAGAGTTGGGGATACAGAGGACTGGGGGAGATGGAAATTGTTGACTCGTGGTGGCAGCCCCTGAAAAAGGGACAAGCTGAAAGGAGAACATGAAGAAGATATAAGTACAGTGTGCAAATTGCCATGAGTTTTCAGTCGTACGATGATTGCGATGACGGTTGGCTTATATCATGCGACCCGATTCATGCAGTGTGTCCAGGGTTACAACAAGAGATATTCGTCTCTTATTTGTCTCACATTGTCGTCATTACCATTTTCTTTTTTTCAATGTCTGCCCTGAGCATGGCACGAATTATCAAGGAAATACGTTTTTGTTTGCTGGGGACTAATTTCCTTGTGTGTCAAGAGTAACACTGAGCATCCGTGCATCTCCAACTACCAGCTTCTTCTTCCTCCTCATCATCAGTAGATCATATCAGTATTATTGTTTATTTTTACATTTGTAACAACTATCAACGTTTTCTTCTAAAAATACCAAAATATCTCTCTAGATTGTTTCATATGACGATACATTACAATTTATTTTGGGGCACTTTTATCTAGAAGTTCTAGAAGTTCTAGTAGTCAGACGTGTCGTGTATGATTGACAGTGTTGGGAGCTACTTAGTTACCGAAACTACTTTTCTTGGTACCTAATAACGGAACGCGTTACCTTTCTGATTCAGTGACGTCATTATTGTTACTGTGGTGTAAAAGGGCTCGTTACTATCTGTGGTCCAAATGAACGGTTTCTCCCGGCCACGGGGGGGCTGTGTGACAGCAGAGTCTGTCTGCTGTCTGTCAGTGTGTGTGTGTTTAGTAACTCTCACAGTCATGAGTGAAAGACGGCTGTGAACCCATGCGTTGAAAAGGAGCAACGATTGGATGAATGAACTTTTCAGGCTAAGCCAATCAGAAAGAGACCTGAAATTGCCTTATAGGGAAATAAACAGTCTCTCACACACACAGGCAACGTGGTACAGCAGCACACACCCACTAGCAAGACAACGGCAAGTGGCAAGTTGAGGTTACAATAAAGATGCCTGTCAAAATGTCTAAACATCTATTTTGTTTTTATCGTTTCATTATAATAGCTAAGTGTTGTGTTCTGTAGCTTATTGCTACAGAACACAACACTAAACTTTTTAAATGTATTTTCAAAGTAAAGTAACTAGTTATTAGTTACTTTTATAATTTAGTAACTAGTAATGTAACTAGTTACTTTTTTCAGAGCAGTAACTAGTAAAGTAATAAGTTACTTTTTAAAGTAACTTGCCCAACACTGATGATTGTACAGTTTGATCAGTCCAATTGGACCCGATCATTGCAACGTACATCGTGAGCGAGTTGTGAGAACTGATCACCTCAGTCATTCCCTCGTACAGCACCATATTGCTGCCACGTTTACAAAGAAAACACACAGTGTACGCCCGGCTTAAGGCGTTTGAGGTAAACATTGAATATTCTAAGAGCCGTTCCCACCCGTCCTTAACACACTTGTACAGTACTTGATTTATCTTCTATAATTTGCTGCTCAATTGTCAAAGATGCACTAAGGTAGGAGAATGTGGTTCATCTGCTGCTCTAAGAAAAAGACTGACCTTGTCTGTGGTTCTCTCTGTAACATCAGATGGAGAAATGTGCAGACAGTGTTTTATTTCTCCACTTCCTCGCCTGTTGGTTCACTGCTGCAGATCATTAGGTGGATGTGAGAATGCGGTGGTGTCAGTGTGACAGCTGTTATTTCCTCCTTTACCTGCTTCTGCTATGGAAATAAATATTAATAGCTCCCATTAATTTCAAATTTACAGATGGACTGAGGTCATTATTCTCCAATCCTGACACTTCTGGACGAACTGGAACATTAATGAGAAAACAGCATTAGACGTGACCAATTATAGCCGTGACGGAGACGCCTGATGGAGACAAGGGACTGTTATTAATGTGGCGGGCCGCCGCTGGCACGCACGTGGTAATTTCTCCCCCCGGTAATGTAAGGAGTATGAAATCAATCTCTGGTTCACAATGGCTGGTTTCATGTCCTGTTTAAAAACATGTTCAAAGAAATCGAAAGCAATTCGGTCTTGATTGGACACACAGATAAGGTGGAGGTGGGGGACAGGGGCGGGTGTGAATCTGCCTGTGAAAATGAACACGTTGGGACCTGGATAAGCCTCAGAAAACAAGTAGCTCAACAATGGCCTCGGAGTACGAGCGTTCTTTTGTCAGATAGAAATCAGCCTTCAGAGAATGCAATAGTGGAACGTGCTCTGTTATAATTAAAACAGCGTTGCTCATGTGTCGAGCCGGAAATTCCCACAGAACGTCCTGAATGACTTTGTGCCTGTGACTGAGCTATTTTCCAGAGATTCTGCACCAACCTGATGAAGCAGCACTTTAAAGAGTTTTCCTTCATTATGCTTTCTGCAGCTCATTAACCGCAGCACTTATCTCTGCACACACTGGCAGATGGGTGACATCCACATCACCGTGCAGATGTGCCAGGAGTTTCTGTCCTTTGTAAACAGTGACGGTATGCTTTAGTCCAGGACTTGGAATTGGACTCCTGGAAAAATTTTAATCCAAAGGACCGAACTTGGACATTGCTATCGATTTCCAGCAGTTATTTTTAACTCCAAAAATCCAGCCGCTTACCTTGAAGGATTTGCAATTAACTTTTGCTGATTTGAGTCAGACTTTGGCTAGAATCAAAGGGTTGTTTCTGGTTGTCTTTAAAATCTGAGAGACATTAAAAAAATCAAGGTCGTTTTACCTGGATATTATGGAGTATATTTTTTCATCATTGACTTGAGCATTTGACTGAAGACTCTGATGACTCAACTTTATCCGATCTAAATTCTTGTTCATGGATTTGGATTTAAAATTGTAACTTCTGCTTTTCATGCAAAACTTTTGGGCAAGACTTGAGCAAGACTTGACAGGAAAGGACAGATAGACAGACAGACATAGGGGCAGTTGTTGTTATTTCTCTGATATTTTTACCTCAACCATTCTCTGTCGATCTGCTTACTAACGATAATGAAAATTTAATGGCACACCAGGAAGTGCAGATCGTTACCATCACTTTCAGTCTCATTAGCGTTGTATTAACGTAAGCCCTCTGAGGCAACGTTCCTCCATTTTTCGTCCAGTCTAATGCTGGGAGACAACTAATACCCTTGGTAGTTACACGTGAAAGGTGTAGGTAGTGAAGTAAAGTAGTACCCATGATGCTTCACTGCATTTCTGCAGAGACAGGTAACCAGGCAACAGCTCTGACGGTGGATGGTGATGAGTTTGCAGAGGATGCTGCAGGGAGATGGTGACTTTTACCATCTCTTCCTTCCTTTTCCTAGTTCTTACTGTAACACATCCACTGGGTGGAAGATGAAGAGACTCTGTACACAGCTGGGTTAAAAAAAAACAACACAAAAATATATTGTGCTACACTGTGTGTTTTTCTGTGCGATTCTGGTGTAGCTGAAAGTTTGAACGCTAGGTTTTTCATTCATTCATTCATTCTCTTTTTCTGCTTGTCCATTGCCGAAAAAGAAAATCTATCTATCTATCTGTCTATCTGTCCATCTGTCCATCTGTCCATCCATCCATCCATCCATCCATCCATCCATCCATCCATCCATCCATCTATCCATCCATCCATCCATCCATCTATCCATCCATCCATCATCCATCCATCTATCCATTGCCGAAAAAGAAAATCTATCTATCTATCTGTCTATCTGTCTATCTGTCCATCTGTCCATCCATCCATCCATCCATCTATCCATCTATCTATCTGTTCATCCGTCTGTCCTTCTGTCCGTCCATCTATCTATCTATCTATCTATCTATCTATCTATCTATCTATCCATCCATCCATCCATCCATCCATCCATCCATCCATCCATCCATCCATCCATCCATCCATCCATCCATCCATCCATCCATCCATCCATCCAAGATTCAAGTATTTTGCTTCATCAGGTGCCAATGTCAGTTCATTTGAAAACAAAAACCTGCTGTGATCGTCTGCATGGAGATAACAGCCCATGACTAAACAGAAATAAGGACAGTGACAGAAGAGAAAACAGCCTACTCTCACATATTCAGCTCATGATCTGCAAATAGGCGGCTTGCAGACCTGATGCAGATCACAGTCTGCCCTTTGAGGAGCATCGAGCTCAGAAATGTATTATGTCTATGTGAAGTGTTTACGCAACACAAAAACCACCCTGTGTGTGTGTGTGTGTGTGTGTGTAATAGAGATGGAGAGAAAGGCAGAGGAGTTTCCTCTCACATCAGAAATTCACAGGCAGACCAAAGCTTGTCATTTTCTTGGCTCTCCCAGATTCCCAACTCCCACCCAGCTGGGCCAACTGCCATATGGAGCAGTCAGGAAAAAGTTGAAAAAGAAACCAGCTGAGGGAGGTTCTGCCCAGAACAGGGTCAGGAAGAGTGTAGCGTTGTGATCAAAACAAATCTAGTTGAAGTAACTTGTGCCATACTTGAATTCAGTATTCTCAAAGCTGCAGTGGATAAGAGCTCTTATGAAAAGTTAGAGAAAACATCTAAAAAAGCCTGACTAAGATGACATATGTAGAGGGACAGTGGATAGATTGGGGATGGACGGATGTAGTGAGGGAGGACATGGAGTGGGCATGTCTGATATAACATTTACTGATACAGATATTAACCGATACTGCCCAAACACTTCATTCCCGATATCAATATGAACCGACACCAAAGCACATTTATTTTGTGATTCTTTGTGCAGCATTTGATGCAAACAAGAAATGTCCGGTGTTGGACAGAAGAACTTTCCAAAAACATTGATTAACATTTCAAACCAGGCTCATTCAGCCTCACAACAATAGTCAATATAAACGGACACAGATAGAAACAGCTGCAGTATAAGAGTAAAAAGAGTGAAACATTTCAGCATCGTCACAATGTTAATGACTCTCCTCATTGATGGACAAGAGAGACGACACCGAATGGCGTTTCACTGGCAAATGTCCCAGAAATACTTATTTTGATTGATACAATTAGTCCTGACATTACAGTAGCCCAGCTACAGAAACTCCACACGTTTAGTAAAAACAGCGTCTTGAACGGGAGAGAACGGCTGGTTCTCCAGGACCATGAACCCCATGAAGTTTGTCTGATTTCTTTTGCTCTTCTCTGTTCTTTACTGTATTTAACTCTGAGTCTTTAAGAGAGAGAGAGAGAGAGAGAGAGCTGCTGCTGCTGCTGCTCCGTTGTTGTTCCACTGAGTCCATTGCGTGTTTTTTTTCTTTACTTCGCTGCATAAAAACGCCTCGTGATATTGTGTTAACATCTTCCCCCCATCCTCACATGACCAGCTCCTTCCAGTCACTAAGAATTACAGTTTTCTATCCACAAAAAACTCCAGACCACAGACATTTACTGTAGCATCAGTCATTATTGTTGTCTCTTTAAATACGCTGAAAGTCCAGCGTATTTGCAGAGACCGCAGCTTTGCAGCATCAAATTTTAAATATCGGTGGAAAAACCGATACCGATATGTTCCGATATTTAAAATTATGCCGATATCGGCCCGATATTTATCGGTGGACCAATTTCCATCTCCGTCCAATTCGGTATGGGAACCATTTTGTTGTCTTGCGTATTTGATTTGGCCAAAGTTTTTCGCTGTATGCTCTTCCTGACGCAACCCTCACCATTTATCCGGGCTTGGGACCGACACTAAAAAACACTGACTTATGCTCCCTAGTGGCTGGTTTTGGGAGGACATGGAGGTAGTTTTATATATATAGTATTTTTTCCCTTTGAGTTAATTTGACTGAAAACTTTGATGACTATCCCTATCCCAATTTTGTTCAGCAAAATAACAGTAAAACAATGGAACAGTAGCCTCAAAGTGTCAAAAAAACTAGTACTCAAATTTGGGGGAGTAAAATTCCTCCCCTCCCTATCTTTAAAGAGGAGTCAGCGTGCTCATCATCAGATATCCAGATAGGACTGTAGAGCAGCACAGATAAATGCATTTCTGAATAAATAATGGATGTTGTGTGTCCTGTGGGGATTGTTTACAGTAGCATATGATGCATTGAGAGTAGGCGTTTTTAGACTCACCTTATTTACCTCTGCTGGTACACACTGTACTTGCACTAGGTTTCCCCTCAGTGATTCTATATCAGGCTGTTTGCTTGTTAGTTTTAATGAAACTTAAGGGAATGATTCATATCAGGTTGACACTGCAGCCGTGCAGATTTCGGAGGTGGGTCACAAATATGGTGGAGTGTTATGAAATGTAATAAGCAACAACAGATTAACACACACTTGGATGTCCTTACTCTGCACATTTGTTGCCTGGTTCGTCACCACTCTGTGCATCATGTTAAGTTTCCTTGAATTTATGCAGTGACTAAGCCTGAGTTGCTGGTTGCGTCCTACGTAGAAATGTTGACAGGTTTCCCACAATTTTTAAATTTATTTATTATCATTCGCCTCGTTGTGATTATGGGATGGAGACGCAGTGTTTATTCCCAGTTTCTGGAATGCTTTCCATATTTAATTCAGGAGTCAATGTAGGAAGCAGGTCATCTTTTTCAGGCCCATGTCTCCCTTTACCCTCTGGTCCTGCCGCTCTTCCTAATGGTCGGGATCTGTCAGTGTTTTTCCTCTTAGACTTTCATCCAACCCAGCAGCTCACATGGATTTAAGGAAAACCAACATGGACTTGTGCGACTGCGTCTGTCAGTCACAGGGCTGAAATAGAGAGTACCAGGCTTTGGAGATTCAGTCTGGTCTTAACGTTGTCGCATCAAACTATGTTGTGTTGGAGTAGAAGTACTGACAGACAGTACACAGTTCATACTTCCTCAGTCTCCTTCCTACCCTACACTGCCACTGTGTTCTTAATGCAAACATTCTTTTTTTTATTTAATCTTTTTAATCATCAACTCTTCTTCACTTCCTTGTTTTTATTCCCATTTTTCCCTCTTACCTTTTTCAATGCTTTCTTCAATTCTCCATATTTTCCATATCATATCTTTTCTTCTTTTGTTTATCTCACCCAAGATATACAATTCTTTATGATTCACCTTTTAAAATAGACAGACAGACAGATAAAACTTCATGAATCTCTCTTGAATATCCTTCGGGAAATGATGGCTCCAGCAGCAGTATGTATATATATATATATATATATAAGTTAGGTAGGTTAAAGGAACGTGAGCTGGGTTTAGACCGTCGTGAGACAGGTTAGTTTTACCTCACTGATGATGTGTCGTCCCAATAGCAATTCTGAAAGTAAATGTTAGTAATGTAATAGATTAATTTCTTCTACTAACACTACAAACTTTTATTTCTTCTGATTTTAGTCCCTTCCTCCTTTCATCCCCTTCTCCTGCTCATATCTCTTTCCAGTTTATAAATAAGGTTCAGTTTCAATGAGGAAAAAGGATGTGACAAAACATGCGTGGATGAAAAATGTCTTGCACTCACCATTTCACTGCCAATCATCTCTACATAATGAAGAGAAACCTGAAAAGAATAACAGGTTTCAGGGCGTCTGTCACTCTGAGGGGACGCTCCTCACCCACAACGGTTCATCTTTTACTGCTCTGATCTGATGGAAACACATATTTTAGTCTCTTATTAATTACACCCAGGTTACAGCTGTGAATACTTATGTTTACGCACAGCAGCTTAATCAGTGACTGAATGGTTTCATTAATGCTGAGAGAATAAAAGCTTGTTCATTATGGACTAATGTGAGAGAAATTATTCTGTGAGGAAACAGAGAAAATTAGAAAAGGTGAAAAAAAAAAAAAGTTTGAATGTGCAGGGGCAAATTCAGGTTCAAATGGTCACCAATACACTAAATTGCATTGCAATATATCATTTTAAATAGCTATTTTAATTAAGCATTTTTAATTAGCTTATTTTCAGCAGTTTTATCAAATAAAGGTCAATATTTCTGTTTATCAAAAGCCACAGTTTTTCTGGACAGGCACATTGGCACAGTTGAATAACATGAAATAAAATCCAATTTTTGTTTTGTTTTAACATTAGATATTATTAGGCTTGTTTTGGATGGTTTGGTGGCCTTGATTTTGTCCCCGGGTTGCCAGTTGGTGATCAAGAGTAAAAAAATAGGTTTATTACTATATATTTGACCCACCTGTGAAACCATACATTTTGAGTGCTGTTATTTGGGTCTAATAGAAACCTAGCGATGGTATATTTATAAATCCGTGGTTGTCGGAAGCAGAAATAGTGCCTTGTGAATCAGAGGTTCACCCAAGAGGCATTCATCGCAGAGGTGACCAAACCATCAACTCATCATCAACAAAGAAATACTGAACCAAATTGGACAAGAGGACATTGAACAGGTTTCCGTATCCATTGAGGTTACTATAGAATGAAGACCACATTCATACTGCACTTATTAGTCCTCTTTTCTGCGTCAGACACATTTTCAGCCGAACCACTAGACGACTATTCCTGCAATAATGGCTGGATCTAAGATTAGACAAGAGGCCTGTGAGAGCAAACACAGTATTTTTATTTTTTGATATCACACTGATCCCTGTGAGAAACCCATACAGGAGGGACCCGTATCACTGATCTAAACCAATCACAGTCCTGCTGGACCACGGACACCTCCACTGGTTAAGCTCAGGGTGGCTTGATACAGTCTTTTCTTAAACAATGCAATACTAGACCTTCTCCATCCATCCACCTGTCTTTGTCCACTAATCTGGAACTGGGTTGTACGAGCATTCAGAGCAGAGATACCCAGACAGACTTCCCTCTTCCTTGACACTTTCTCCAGCTCATCTGGGAGGATTCTGAGGCGTTCCCAGGCCTGTCAGCCAACATAGTCACTCCAGCATGTCCAGGGTCCTCCTCTGGGTCTCCTCCCCCTGGGGAGCAAAAGATGATAATGGCCAAATTACCTCAACTGTCTCCTCCCGATGTAAAGGAGCAGCAGCTCTGCTCCAAGCTCCTTTCGGCTGACACAGCTCCTCACCCTCTCTCAGAGGGACCGCCTGCTGAAAAGTCTTTTCAGCCGCTTGTGTCCGGGATTGCATTCTTTCGGTCATGACATGGCTTCGCGTTTAGCTTAGCTCTTTCTTGCTAGAACTTCTTGGGGCAGTTGGTGGTCAAGTAGTTAAGGAAGCAGACTTTGGTCCACAAGGCCCCTGGTTTGAATCCCCCTACCGCTAAGTTACCACTGAGGTCCACTGAGCATGGCACCGTCCCCACTCACAGCTGCCCACTGTTCACTTTGGTGATGGGTTAAAAACAGTGATTGGAGTGAACCATTCCTTGACCAACTCAGACACCATGTTCATTGAACAGAATGTTATTAAAACTGACTTGAATGAAATATTTTTTTGTAGAAATGTACAAATGTATGATTGAGGTAGGCAGCTGGTTAGGACGAAATGTTGGGAAGTCAGATCTTTCAGGAAGAGAAGCAAAATCTTTGCGACAGGAGGACAAATTGAAATGATTTGGAGGGTTGTGAGGATCAAGAGCTCCCACGCTATTAAATGGCAATACATTTCATTAGACAGAATTAAAGGGGTGCTCCAGAAATTGGGGCGGGGGGCATGGAGAACATTCCTTGAACAGTTTGAACATTTATAGTAGCTCTGGTAACCCCGCCTTTTTTGCCTTCATCTAGTGCAGGGGTTTTCAAAGTGTGGGGCGGGCCCCCCTGGGGGGGCGCGGTGCGATGCAGAGGGGGGCGCATGTGACCCTGGGGAACATGCTTTTTTTCAGTCCTACTACAATGAAGTGTAATTGCGCATCCTTGTAAGTTGAACTATAACCTTTAAGGCTGAACAACTTTGTCCACCATAAAGATTGCAAATTGGTCTAAAGAAGTTTTTAACATTAGTTAGAGACGAGATGTGTATAAGAGACAGTCACTACACTGTTACTTTTCAGTGCTGTTGATTCATTCACTGCCTAAAATTGTCTTAAAATGAGAGTTTAGGCCAGGGGTTTTCAAAGTGTGGGGCAGGCCCCCCTGGGGGGGCGCGGTGCGATGCAGAGGGGGGCGCATGTGACCCTGGGGAACATGCTTTTTTTCAGTCGTACTACAATGAAGTGTAATTGCGCATCCTTGTAAATTGAACTATATCTCTTTTTTTTGTTTTCTTTATGTTAACAAGGATACGATGTTATGCAGAGGTGTACCTAGAACTATTTTATAGACAAATGCTGTTATTTATAGTTATTTATAGGCACGAATTGTTTTCTTCTTGCCGGGGGGGGCGTAACAGAAAAAGATTGGGAAGCACTGATCTAGTGAATATTTTGTCTTTCATTCGCCTTCTTAACGATACAGTCACCTCTATAGTTCATCATATAATGTGAAAATGATAAAAACATGGTTTGTGTGCCATAAAGGTTCACTCACTAGTGGTCACAAACAAGGCCTGTAATCCCTGACCTGTGAACCTGGGTCAGAGCAGCAGCTGGTGGTACACAGGAGGACCATTACTCTGTCAACCCCTCTGTCATCCAGGGGTGTGTGGGTGACACTGTCAGGACCTGGCATGTGATATTTGAGCTCTGTTGTTGGTAATAGAGGGGACACCGCTTTCAGATTCTTCCTTCGTCTTTCTAGTGAAATAAAAAAAAAAGACTGGCGGTAAAGGGATTGTCATCCCTCGCTTGGTGTAGTGTGTTTTTTTTTTTTTGCGTCAGCATCCCACTGCTTTCTGCCCTGATTAGCTGGCAATAGGACAAAATGAGACAATTACTGTGCAGAAATGGCAGATCAGGACAGCACAGAGGCAGGTGTGTCGCCTGTCAGGCGTGCAATCCTCCAATTGACAAAGAGAAAACAATCAGTGAAGGCCACCGTGACTTCATTTATCTTCATCTGAGCCCAGGGTTTTAGACACTGTTGCTGCTCATTCTTGAAGAAGCTCAACGTGAGGCTGTGAGCCAGGCACAGAGTGAAGGTCTGGGCTGTATGGAATAAATGAGACCAGACTCATCTACAAGATTAATAGGAGGAAGAAATTCTCCTATGAAATTCTCTGTTCGATACAGTCTCCACTACTGGCACCCAAATCACACTGGACCACACTGTGAGCCTTCCTGTAGGTGGTGAGACCACTGGAAGTTACGTGTGCTATGATCAGAGCGCCATGTGGCAACCTGACAGCTGGTGGATCAGAACCTGAAGCCTTATGGACCTGTGTCTGCTTTCTTAGTCACTAGGCCACCACTTAGCCTGACTTAGCGTAACTTAGCGTAGGGAACCTACGAGCCTGCCTTCTGATCAGTGCTGTTACATTTTCTTGGATTTTTTTTTTTACATATCAGATTTAATGGTCATGTGGACTAGATTATTATGAATCTTGAAAATTGATAAGTATTTATGTGTATTAGCAATACAACATACAAGATTATGGGCTAGCTGACTGACGCTGACATAAGACTGGAACTCTTCAGCAGTCTCCTAGACTGAAATCAATATTGGGAACGTTTGGGTCTTTTGTACCTGTGTAATAAAAGTTATATTGGATCCCAGAGTTACTATGATGACCCAGTTACTATATAAATAGTATAGTATATAAATACTGATCAAAATTTCCTGAATTTAACGCTAAGCTGCTGGCCTTCTGAGGCTCCCTCAATAAAAACCTACTTTTATTTTTCACCTTTAGCTAAATCTTTCCCTAGAATTCTCTAAAATTATTACTAATGTAATCAAACTGCTTGGGCATTTTCATAACTCAGACTTAAGAAGCGCTTTCTACTCTGTCACACCACTATTGAGAAGGAAAAACAATGTTTTTTGCAGCATTTTCCTGAGTGACATGAGTTAAATCCACTGTTCTTCAGGTGGGACGGAGGTGCTGGTGTTACAATCAAGCGCCCCTAGGTGAATGTAGAACAACAACAATGAAAGACAAACCATGAGGACAGAAAATGTCTCGCCCCTGGACTATTTTTAATCTGTTGACAGGGATTTGATGAAAAGACATTCGCTGATGAGGTTGGATTCTTCTTTAAGGGAGAGTGCGTTTGAGAGCATTTGCAGCTGCACGGGTTTCTGTTTGTGACAGAGATGAATGTTCCACTGATGGTGTGTCATGTGCAGACCTTCATTGTCCCCGTCTGTCTCCTAGTCTCTCTAACCACCATAGGGTTAACGCAACGTGTGGGCCCCCAGAATATCACCCAGTCACAGTGTTGACGTCCTCGGGTCCGGCCCAGATGGCCACCATATGTCCGTGCACCATGTTCACCGAGCAGGGGACGTCAGAGCAGAGAGGAGCAAGGAATGCTCACTTAGGGAGGTCGACGGCTTCTGTTTATCAATGTGTCGCTCAGCGTTTGTCTGACGGAGCGTCTGCCGTGACAACATCTGATTGTATGAGCAAATAACATATGCAGAAAACAGGCGCTACGCTGCTGAGTGCATGAAACCAGCCATGGCATCTGTCATTTTATTGTCGACTTTTTCATTTCCTGATGATTTAAGGGACTTTTTAACTTCTCTCAAGTTTTTTTACGGAAAAAAAATTGAAAACCTGGCTTGGTGCACAGCATTATATCCAGGAAAGAAAAATGCTAACTGGGTTTGTACAGAAAACACAAAAATCTGTAATTGGACAGAAATAAATGTTTAAATCAATCAACAAATGTTAGAATAGTAAAATGAAAATAGCAACATTAATAAATATAAGGTATAAAATACTAAAAGTGCAAGGGCAACTATTAACAGTGATGGTTTTGCAAAAGTGAAAAATACCAAAATTGAACAAAACAATAAATAAATCATAAACCGGAAAATAAAACAAACAATCAGAGCAGTCCAGCAGTCCGAAGCAAAAAGGAGAAAGAATCCGACAATATCAATATTTCTTGGCTGTTGCAAAACCAGGAATTCATCTCTTCTGTACTGGAGGGAAGAAAAGAAGTTAAAAAAATGAATCAGGAATCCATGACTGGAACCTGACGCAACATCGTTTCATCACAGAGCCTGAAAATAATAACACAACTGTTTCATCTTTGTCTGATGTGTGAAATACACCATTCTGGTGGATCACTTCTGTCCGCGTCACAGTGCAGAATGACCATGTAGTGCTTTAGTGCCAGAGCTGGACTCTGAGCAGAGAGCTGGTCGCCTAGAGGAGAGAGGATGACTGTGGACCGAGGTATTGACTCAGTGATGCTGTGAGATACAAATAAAAAGAAGAAGAAAAAGAAGCTTCCTGACTCACAGGCTGTTCCTCGTCTTCACTGTTTCCTCTGCACATCAATCACTTTTATTTCCTCTTGATTGTCTCTTCACATCATCTCTTGTTGTTCATCCCCGTTGTTTGTTCTTTTCCTTCCTCCTCTCACCCTTGTCATCAATTTTGTTCGTTCTTTATTTTGTCGTCTGTAGCCAAATCAGGTTGAGCGTCATCATCGAGGGGCTTCAACCTCCAGGCATTAAAATGTCACGCGTCATCCTCGACTACTTCCCCGTTTTTTTCTACCACCTTGGGGCCTTGAGGTTGACCCACAGCGTGTACCCGCATGATCCCATTCACTCACCATGATATCAGCAGCAGCTTATACCACAGAGCTGAAGTGAAGGTGCCAGGCCGTATCTGTGAGCTGGAAACGACCTGCGTCACGGACATTGTCTCGGTTCAAAGTGAAATCTCTTTTGAAAAGTCTCCAGAGGAGGGGAATCACTGCTGTTACTGCTGAAATAATCATGAAGCTGCAGCACAAAACCAGCATCTGTTGGAAGCAGGAGAAGACAATAAGGCTCTTTCATCAATAGTAATCACAACCTCCCATTACCATTTGCTGTTTGTGTAAAAGGAGCCAAAATGAATGGATTCTGGATCCTCTTTATTGGCGGTGGTATTCATCCCACACCATTATATTTGGGATTTATATTATTGCTTTGTCACAGAGTCAAATATTCTGCAGATTAGAGTTAACACCCTGGTGTGTGTGATCTTTATTCTACACAACAACAGAGGAGCAAAGTAAACAGAAATGATTAAACTGAGACTTCAACATCTTCCAACAATGAACAAAACATTTCTTTCATATTTTTTTGAAGCTATCTTTTTTTTTTAACCCAGTTGGAGTTCATACGTCAGTACCTTTGTTGCTCAGTTATGTGAAAACTACATAAGAGTTTGACTTAAACAAGCCGTAACAAAACGTCCCAAAAATAACAACGAAAATAAAGGATAGTGAGTCAAACAAAGGCCATTGTTGGAGATATAAACTAATCGTCTTCTGTAAATGTGCAACTTTACGTCGTATCTGAATCCCTGTAAAGAAAAGTTGGCTGGATTTAACACCAGGGGTCACCAACCCTTTTGAAACTAAGGACACTTTAACTCTACTTCAAAGACACTCGGTAATAAGAAGAGGTACTTGTTTGACACAGACTTACTGAACAATGTAATAATAAAGAGGGACATGTCTGGGACATTCAGACAGTCTTACTATCCTCATTGGACCCATTAGAATATCACTGTTCAATAAGAACAGCAACAATATTAATTTTGATGCTTTTATTGTTTTGTTGATGCATCTTAGGCTACCAGGTCCTCTGGGGCACCAGGTGGTTATCCTCTGTTTAACACTATACCTCGTAATGACAAAAAAAGACATCCTTAAAAATTAGGTTGGACAATGCTGTAGTTTGTGGACATTAAAAACCACTTTATATTAGAATTTTCCTAGCGAATTGTGGCTGATTTGCTCCATGTATTCAGTTTGTTTCAGATCAATGTTTTCCTTGTTGTTTGTACCTTTCTACCAGTCCTGATTTGATTTCTACATTTGTTTTACACCAGTTTATTGTCATGTAAAATTTTTTCTCACATTTATTCCTTGCAAGTGTTTTGCTTCTTGGATCTTCTCCCTCTTTGAGCTTTTTCTTTTTACTGGGGTTGCCACAACGGATCAACGTTATCTCCCCTGTCCTCTGTATCTTCTACTCTAACTCCAACTACCTCCATGTCCTCCCTCACTGCATCCATCAAACTCCTCTTTGTCTCCTACCTGGTAGCTCCATCTCCAGGCTCATTCTTCTGCCAGTGTATCCACTGTCCCTCTTCTGAACATGTCCAAACCATCTTAATCTGTCTTCTCTAGCTTTTTCTCCAAACCTTCCTGTCTGTGTTGCCCTACTAATCACCTCATTCCTGATCGAGTCCATCCTTGTTGTTTTGCTTCTTGGATAATTTTGCTCTATTAAACGAGCTTCTAGGTAATAATGTTTTTGTACAAAAAATAATCAAATATGACCGATGATATGACCGTTGTTCTCTCTGGGTGGTTTCTTTTCACCTCGATCCTTGTTCACCAGTTTCCCACTGATCCTACTCCTTGTCCTGTTCCACCTCTGATCTTTCTGGTCAGATCAATATGATCTCACGCGAGGACAAATCAAACTGCAGGTCCTCCGTTTGAAGGGGAACTGTGAACAAAACTGTCTTTCCTCTTAGTTTGCAGTAACTGCTGGCATTTCACAGGAATTATCTCATCGATAACTTCTGTTGTGTGAGTGCCATGGCACTTGAACGTTGGAACATTGTGCTGAGGATGGAGAAAAGTTCAGCCATGTATTGCAGTGGTGGAATCATAATGTGAGCTTGTTACCTTTCCCACAGAGCAGGCGTTTCAAATGTCAACCTTGTCCTTCTGCCAAATTAGACTTGTATTGTTTGATTGTGCAGGGCAGCCGCCGTCTCTGATGATTGTAACTGATCCATCTCTTTACACCTGCTGCTCTGTGTGTGAGATATCCAAACACGGTGAAAATCAATCTCCTCCTCTGGGCCTTTCCTGCATGAAGAGACTCGGCATCAGGAGAAATATCAACTATTTAAGGGGGTGCAAATGTGGGAATCTGTGTGGAACATTTCCACAGCTGGAACTAGGAATATTATTAAGTACTATATAGCGGAAAAACAGGCACAGGAGAGAAGAGACAATACCTTCGAAGTGTTTGCCTTATGCTGCAGGAGCAAGAAATAGGAAGAAAGTTCCAGCTCGGGAATCAGCACCAGAATCTGTGGACAGTTCTCTGAACGATGGGTGGGGTTAAAAACAGAGCTTTGAAGCATTTCTTTTGCCAATCGGTTTGTTGCAAACAACAGTGTTTTAACATTTCTGGTTCCAGGTGCCACCTTAAAAATTGATGTTATTGAATGGGTTAAAATAAAAAAAAACCTTGGTTTGTCGGTCAAACAAAAAATTGGTTGGCATGGAAGTCTCAGAATGTCTTCCCATAAAAAACACAAGGTAAACCAGACAGGCCATAAATGATGCACCGCTACTTATTAACAATCTTTATTGTTGACCAGTTCATATATGGACAAATATATTGGTATTGTGTCTGAAACTAACATTTTCCATATTGACAGACTCCAATATTGTCCTCTTATTGTTGTCTTTGAGATGTGACAGTAGTTGGTAGTCAGTCCTCCCCATATAGTCTGATGGTCCACCCACTCTCTCCATTCAGTCAGTGAACGTCAAAGGAAGTCAACCTCATCAGGTCACTTTAGACTACCATAGACTAGACTAGGAGACCAGTGACTTTGATTGGAGGCTACACAGGATTTTAATTAGAATGGACTATAACTGGTATTAACTAGTTACAATTATTAATAATAATATGTTTCTGTCCCGTAACAAAAATATATATATAATGCATGTTTGTTTTGTTTCTGTTTCAAGCATGGAATCGTGTAGATTCCATTTTTCGTTCCTTGAACTGGTTCAAACAGAACGTAGAGTCAAAATGTAGAAAGTCTGATTAAACCCGAAAGTATGCATATCATCGCCAGCGGAACCTGTAGTAGAAAATAAACATGAAAAAACGAATCCTGTTTTTACCAGAGAATCGTGAACAACCGTCAGAATAAATTGCACTGCAGTTTAGACACAATTATAAACTAATGGCTCTGGGCCTGAGGCAAATCTATCTACCCAGACTGATCTACTGTGAGATGCTGTAGACGGACACCACTGATCAGTGGCGGCAAACTTGGAAACATTCACCATGGTTGGAGAAGTAGCAGCTTCCTTTCTGGATGCCGAAAGTTAGTTAGGTCATCTCGGAACAAAGTCTTTTCCATTTTTTTACTCCAAGGTGATTGGACTGGTGCCTTAGGTGCTGTGGAACCTCAGCGACAACCTGATTATGATATCTAGGACTGACTCCAACCTCTACGACCCTCAGCTGGGTAAATCCAATAGATTATAAATGAGTGATTAGGGCATTGAACCCTCACAGGAGCAGTGAAAAATGATGACATCTTCATAATGAACAACAGATGACTGAGTGAAAGAGCAGCTCAAGGGTTGAGGGAAGGATGTGTGCTGTCACCTTTGTCCCTGGTCTGGTGAATGAAGTCAGTAAATACAGCATCTGAGCAGCTCCAAAACCATCCGTCCATCTGATCCATGTTGTGTTTTTCCTTTTTTTTATTGTCAGCGACACTGACAATTACTGCATCATGATATTTCTTGTTTGAGTTCCGTCTCAGCTGAGGTAAAGTTGTTACTGATGTTGAGTATGGATTAGGAAGCTGAGAACAAAGTTGATTAGAATGGTTGTGCACGTTTCAACCCCTCAGGTTTATGGATTCAGTGAGGGAGGACATGGAGGTAGAGTTGGAGTTAAGAGTTGAAGATACAGAGGACAGGAGAAGGAATAAGCCAAAAGGAGAAGAAGAGGTTTACCTAAAGCAGTGCTTCTCAAAGGGTGGGGCGGGGCCCCCTTGGGGGGCGCGGTGCGATGCTGAGGGGGGCGCATGTGACCCTGGGGAACATGTTTTTTTTCAGTCGTACAACAATAAAGTGTAATTGCACATCCTTGTAAGTTAAACTATATCTCTTTTTTGTTTCTTTATGTTAACAAGGATACAATGTTATGCAGAGGTGTAGCTATAACTATTTTATGGACAAATGCTGTTATTTATAGTTGCGGTGGAGAGTGGGTGGTGGGGTTGGGGGGGTTGTTTTCTTCTTGCTGGGGGGGCGCAACAGCAAAAGATTGAGAGGCACTGAACTAAAGCAATAATAAGCTGTTGAAATGTATACAACTCTGTTAGTGGGACAATCAAAGATTTCCTTGTTGAAGGGGTTGAGGTGAACTCCACTGAGAGGTTGGCATATTTCAGGTGGCGTTTCAACAAATCGCCAAAACTAAGTTGACATTTCTGGTAAATTTCCAGGAAATTTCCAGGAAATTAAGCTGGGGAACTGTATATGTATAGTACTGTGCTACACTCAACTGTTATGAATTACTAAGGAGAAGGGGAATTACATGCCTACTGTAAAAAAATATGTTAACTATCTCTCTTCATGGATTTTCCAATTTTGCTGTGGGTCTTGTTCATTAACTGCAGTAAGAGAGGACTTTCTCTAACAATTCTTGTGTGGTCATAGTAAACCAGACCTGGGCAATCTAAGGCCCGGGGGCCGGATGTGGCCCGTTTGGCGTTATAATTCGGCCCACCAGACTTGTCCAAATTATACTTTTAATTTATATTATTGTGATCCTTCTACCTGTAAAGTCAGCATTTCCCCAATAGATAGTCTAAAGAGGCTTAAAGCATTTTGCCTTTATTCAATACTTTTCCCATAATTTATCTTAGTTCACGGAAATACTCAATCTCTCTGATCCTGACCTGGCCCGCGACTCAAATTGTAGTACCACCTGTGGCCTGCGAGTCAAAATAATTACCCAGGCCTGTAGTAAACTGTCCAGCAGGAGTCAGAAGAAACAGCATCACAGAATTCCCAGAATTGTGCAACCATACTATACATCTATTCATCTTCATCTCCTACTTTCTTTGTCCAGTGTGTCCACTGTCCTGTGCCAATGACCAAGCATCTCCTCCTCATTTTTTTTCCCATACCATCAATTCCGGTCATTCTGAGTAAAAATCTCATCATCTTTTCCCCCTTTACCTTTAGCTCTGATTGTTCTTTCTTATAACCATACATCATAGCAGGTTTCTACTGTCTACTCTTCACCCTTTCTTCATCCTTCATTCAACTTTCATTATGTAAGTAATGGTTTTTGTCGCTACTTTTGGTTTTCACTCTGTTTCTTTGTGTCATAAAAAAATTTTCAAAAACCCAGTGACAACTTTATGACTAAAGGTTAGAGAGTTTTGTTTGTAAACTGGACTTTAGGTATTTTTATGGACACCTGTGAAAAGTTTTGATGGGTTATTACAGTCATCCTTGCATTTGCATGATAAGTTCTTCACTACACTAATAGACATTGTGGATTTTGTCTTTGGAAAGAACCTGAGTTTCTCTACGAATGTGTGTGCTGACCTCTACAAGAAACTTAATGTCCAGTTCTTCTCCTTCTCCTTTCGGCTTATCCCATTTTTCAGGGGTTGCCACAGCGAGTTAATAATTTCCATCCCACCTCTGTTCTCCACATCCTCCACTCCAACTCCAACCACCTCCATGTCCTCCATCACCGCATCCATAAATCTCTTTGGTCTTCCTCTTTGTCTCTTACCTGGTAGCTCCATGTCTAGCATTCTTCTCCCAATATAACCACTGTCCCTCCTCTGAACATGTCCAAACCATCTCAATCTGACTTCTCTAGCTTTTTCTCCAAACCTTCCTGTCTGGGTTGTCCCTGTAATCACCTCATTCCTGATCCTGTCCATCCTTGTCTCTCCTAAAGAGAATCTCAGCGTCTTTAACTCTGCCACCTCCAGCTCTGCAATGTCCAGTTATCTTATGAAACTCTTTAACCTCGACCATGACCTGGAGGAGAGAGAATCTCCAACAACTTTATTCCTCTGTCCACTGTTGTCCACTGTTGTTATACACAGCAGGATGTCCAGATCCATATGAACTTTGTTTTTGTCCAACCAGATCATTTCCATTCTTCTTTACGTCTGTGGGTCACTTTGAGCAGCTTCAGTGTAGGTCAGTGGTCGTGACCTTTTCAAAGAGCCAGTGTGATGTTTGGCTCCTTAGTGATTCTGGATGTTTCTCTGCTGATGTGGCCTGAGTCCAGATCCCATTCATTCATTATGGATGAGAGAATAAATGTCTCACGGCTCCAGTAAATACTACACTTATCTGACTGTATCACTGTCCCTGGGAGGAGCAGATGAAGATCAGTCAGATAAGAAGCAGTCCACATGTTTATCTTCCTTTTACCAGTTCTGGGTTGATGAAACATTGTGGTAAATGTTCATTTTTACCATTTTCATAATGTAATCAGAAGAATTAAGAGATGGAAATTGTTGACTCGCTGTGGCAAGCCCTGAAAATTGGCAAAATAAGCCGAATGCAAAACTTACCTGTAACAATGAAAATATACTTCACAATATTTAGAACTACAAAACAATTCTCAATTCATCATTGATTAAAATCAAAAAGCTGCTCATCTTAACAGACCCTTTATACCTCGTTCTCCTCCCACAGGCAGCATCATGTAAATGTTATTCAATCTGGAATTACTTAGAACACCAGGTTCCAGACTTAAAATATTTCCAACTTTAAAATCTATGTATCTGGGCTCCTTGAAGCTGACAACACATAAATGCTCACATGGCTGTTGATCCCACAAATATAGAAGTTCACAAATGTAAATGTGTAAATCATAGAGACCTGAAATGAAGTCAGGTGAGTTTGTCAGGTGAAGTGAACTGTTTCTACTGTGAGCTGCACCTGTAGCGAGTTCTGTCCATGCAACATTTTTGGTAAAACTGTGCAAATCTGCCTGATATCAGCAAAATATCAGTATAGGTTTTACCACCGATATTAAAAATCCAATGATGCAAAGGCACTGTCTCGTCATCTCGTGTGTGATAAATGATATCATCTTAAAGAGACAGCTACAATGATCAATGCTATAGTAAATGTCCGTGGTCTGGAGGTCATGTGAGGGTGGGGGGAAGATTTTAACACTTTATCATGAGGGGTTTTTATGCAGCGAAGTAAAGAAAAACAACAATGGACTCAGTGAAACAACAAAAACACGGCAGCAGCAGCAGCTGTCTCTCAAAGAGTCAAAGCCGATACAGTAAAGAAGAGACAAGACAGCAAAAGAAATTAGACATAAATCATGGAGTTCATCGTCCTGGAGAACCAGCCGTTCTCTCTAGTTTGAGACGCTGGTTTTACTAAATGTGTGGAGTTTCTTGAGCCGTGCTATGGCTCGACTAATACTAGCTGTAAGTTTGTCTTCTTGTGTTAAATTACATTTAATTAAAAGATGTTAACATGTCCCTGTTAAACATGTAAAAACATTAATGCTTTACTCAAAATTCTCAAAAAACAAAAAATTATTTTCTGCTATTCCTTGTGATCCTCTGAAGAACCTTTAGCTTTAGCAGCTGTCAAGGTTTTTTGTTATCTTTACCTACCTACAGTATCTACTATACATATATATATATAT
>JAFBJS010057485.1:0-11472 GCA_016785265.1 Paraplagusia blochii | reverse complement strand
GAACCACAATAAAAAAAAAAAAAACAACACGGAATGGAATTAGTGAAACAACAATAGCGCAGATGTATCTCAAAGAGTCAAAAATAAATACGGAAAAGAACAGATCAAAAGAGATCAGACAAAAATCATGGAGTTCATCGTCCTGGAGAACCAGCCGTTCTCTCTAGTTCAAGACGCTGGTTTTACTAAACGTGTGGAGTTTCTTGAGCCGTGCTATGGCTCGATTAATACTATTTGTAAGTTTGTCTTCTTGTGTTAAATTACATGCAATTTAAAGATGTTAACATGTCCCTGTTAAACATGTAAAAACATTAATGCTTTACTCAAAATTCTCAAAAAACTCATAATATGAGCATAATTTATTTTATGCTATATATATATATATATATATATATATATATACACATCATTTTTTTTTTTTTTCAATTGTTACTGTTTGTGTTAACCCATCCAAAGGCCAGTCCTTCATTTTATGTTTTCCATGAACATGAGCCTTTTTATACTTGGCAGGAAAAATATCCCAGAATTTAACCAATCACGTTACACTTAAGCATCTGCCGGCTGTTTCCATGGCATCTACCTGTTAATATTCTGGCAGAGTTTTCCTGCTGACATAGAAAGGAGGAAGAAAGGATCGAAAGAGAAAATCGATAGACATTCCTGCAGAAAACAAAGCCTGAGCTGAGCCTCGTGTGTTAATGGGTTTTTTTTGTCTCCTACATCTGTCAGAGGTGCTCCACTTAAAGTCACAACAACAATCCATGACCCGCTCTTACTGCTCACTTTATTAACAACACTCCATGAACACATTCAGCCACAGCGTGAATTGAATTGTCTCTAATTGAAAATCTACCTTTTAATACATTGATTACCATTTTGGATCATTAGTTCTTAGCCCTGGTTACCTGGTAGATATCACAGAAAAATCTGGATGCAGGCAGAGGAGCTCAGATGAGCTGTTTGAAATGTTGCAAGTTCAACAGGAGGTTCTAAAACAGTAGTATGTTAATTCAGTACAAACAGAAGGCAGGAGCAGGAGCTGGAGGGGGAGGAGTTAAAGATGCTGAGATTCTCTTTAGGAGAGACAAGGATGGACAGGATCAGGAATGAGGTGACTAGAGGGACAACACAGACGGGAAGGTTTGGAGAAAAAAGCTTTGAGAAGACAGATTGAGATGGTTTGGACATGTTCAGAGGAGGGACAGTGGATACATTGGTAGAAGAATGATGCTAGAGATGGAGCTACCAGGTAGGAGACAAAGAAGAGATTGATGGATGCAGTGAGGGAGGACATGGAGGTAGTTGGAGTCAGAGTAGAAGATGGATTACATTGATTTACCGTGGCAACCCCTGAATAAGGGACAAGCAGAAAGGGCAAGATATTAATTCAGTAAAATGAAACAAATTATAACAGACTTGTAAAAGACGGTTTGCCAAGATATTGAATATTCATTCATTCGTCTTCATCTCCTTGTCTGTTGCCGGGGTGCAGGGGCAGCTGGCACCACCCAAATCACATTGCACCAAATTGTGAGCCTTCTGTGGGTGGTGACCCCACAAGAAGAAGTTTTATATAGAGTAAGAATAGCTCATTTCAGACACTAGATTATATAATCTATTCTCTTTTAGGACCTTATCATCCCTTTAACAAAAGACTGAAAGTGTCACCTGATGCAAAGGGGCGGCGCTCAAGGACAGGCAAGCCAGGCAGTCGAACCGGGCCCCGGCCACTAGGGGGCCCCTACCCAAAAAAACAGTTTTACTGCACCATGCATTGATAGGGTTGAGACCTCAGTCTTATCTGGAGTCCTAAGACATTCACTCCTGTCCCTCCTGATGCGCTGAGTCCATGTTTTACATTTTGGTGACACTTAGAAACAATAATCCTTCTCCTGTGTGTTTGATGAGAAGCTGTCTACAATGGCAACCACAGGTCGACCACTGGTACCTTTTCAGCTGATGCATCAGATTCCAGGCTGGTAAAACAGCTAAAACAGTCATTTCTGCGTGGGTGAAGATCCTGTCAGGCAGATTTCTCACCCACTTTCTGTTAGTGTCCTGATGTAAAATGTTCCCATTCTTTACTTGAATTCCGCTGCAGGTTGTGGGCCCACGGTGTCAACTTCCTCCTTCCTGCTCTTCCTGAACTGAGGTGTGATGTGGTGTCAGTGATATTTCCATGAACCGGGGAGTGGGGGGGGGGGCTTTTCTTGGAACGCTGCAGTATTAAACGTCACATAGTTGCGGTGTCTTGGATGTGAGATGGTTCAATTCTACAGATTTCTTCATTTGATGCCAACAACTCAATTATCTGGACTTCTCTGCCTTTAAAGAAATGATGTGAAGACAAGTCTTGGAACAAGCAGGATGAACAGTTATTGAACTGCTTCATGTTGACAATGCTTCAGGCTGAAAAACTGAACTTGAAGAGTCTGCAATAGTTTTTTTTTCACTTTATGATAAATTAATAATAGATAAAAAATGTACTGATACGAAGGACCATCTGGTGATGATCCTCATGTGAAGTTTCTTCCTACCATATGCTGAGCTACTACTATTTCATAATAAGCCAGTTGAGCTTCTTAGTGATGACCAAACTAAAAATCTTTCAGATGTTCTGGTAACATCTGTTTGATGTCGTGTTCTCATATGCCAAGGGTTTTACAAGATATAGGAGACATCAGAGACCAGCTCCACGTACACTGCTTAATTTCATCATCTTGTTATAGAGGGAACTCTTCTAGTTCCATCAGAACCTGGAAATACAGAAACAGGACCTTAGATCTGAAATATGTTGGCATTGGAATTATTTGCAGGCTTTCAAACCGTTTCTCTTAACTTATGTATATCTTATTGCTATTACATTCTATTCTAAACTTATTGTTTCAGTTTGGTTTCAAGGTATATTGAAGTCCTTGGTGTCATTTCTTAAACGACACTGATCATGTATTTCCATCATATTATCAACATCTGACATCTTTAACATTTGTTCTTTGACATCCTAGAGCTCAGTATACTACACAGTGACATAAATATAGATCTTGGATATCTGCCGGTGCTTTCTGATGGCCCCAAGTTGACCTGTTCCAACTCTGGCAGAGAAAGCGTTTTCAGGATCTTGTTGAATTGATGCCACAAGTAGTTACGTCAACTTGAAGACAAATAAAAATGTCATCATCCTGATGATCTAATTCAAAGGTTCTTTCTCCAAGAGTCCTTCATCAGATCTCATTGAATCTTCCTTGTTCTTCAGATGAAACTTTGCAAAGGTCAGGATTCAAGCTTCTTTGGCCCAGTGTGGTGAAACCATTCAGGAGGTGATTGCTTGTCTGTCATGGTCAAGAACAGTCCTGAAAACACTCACCTTTATGTCTCTTTTGAATGAGGATCTTTTTCCTTTTGTACAGAGGACATGAAAGACTGGTTAATGAGCCAGTTACACACAAACACATCAATGGGTTTTCTGGCACATTTGTCTCACACCTACAACTAGTAATTGATTTCTGGTAGCCATGGAAAGAACAGAGAACGGAATTATGATGGGAATTTAGACCTACAACCAAATATTAACTTGAAATGAAATGATTATATTTCAGTTTATGTCTGATCTCTTTTAATGCGTAGCTCTCAGGGCTATGAACCGAGATGGAAAATATATAAATATATATTTTTGGTTCCAGATCAGCCACACTAAAAAGTAATGGTTTCCTGTAAATACTGGTTTTAATTTAGTCTTTAGCCTACAGTCAAAGTCCTTGGTCTCCTAGTCTAGTCTATGGTCGTCTACAATGATCTGATGAGGTTGACTTCCTGTGACGTTCACTGACTGAATGGACAGAGTGGGTGGACCATCAGACTATATGGGGAGGACTGACCACCAACTACTGTCACATCTCAAGGCAACAATAAGAGGTCAATGTTGGAGTCTGTCCATGTGATATTTCCTGTTTGGCCTTACGGCTGTGGCACCTCGTCCAGTCCACTTTGTGTCAGATGCAGGGTTGTCAACTGTTGCCACTTTTCACTGATGTTAGGGACGTCTCCCTACCACTCCCTGCCTCCTCACCCTAGTGCCTCCTCTGCAAGATCTTTAGATGCTCGCTGAGCTGTCTCTTATACACATCTAGATGTGTATAAGAGACAGATATTTGTCCATGTTAATGATGGACTGGTCAACATTAAATATGATTTTAATGTGTAGAAATGTATTATCAACAGCATTATTACTAGTCTAGTCTACTAGTCAGCAGAAAATGTTTTTTAACTGCAACATAACTTCAATAGGCTTCCCTTGACAGGTGCCTCTTGTGGTTCCTCTTGGAATTGAACCCACGACTCTCTAAGGGCAGGCATGCTAACCTCTACACTATATAACAGAATAAAACCAGAAATGTTAAAATATTGTTTTACTTCATAACAAATCAATAGCCAAAAAAAATCTGGTTCAAAGCCCTGGTAAGTCTATTTAAACCGAAAATAAGGTAACATTTTTACTCTGATTCATTATGGATCTTCTTTCTTTGAGTCATATCTTATACCATAATATAATTCTTAATTAAAATTATTATTTAATTTTTTATTTATAAGCAATTTGTTTTCCCAAACACTCATGTTAAATGTATTTTCCGATTGCAGCATAACCTTTTACATAGGTATAAACCATAAATAAACAGTATTTTCTATTCAGCACAATCCCATCTCAGTAGATGAGATTTTTCTCTGTTCATATCTCATCCTTGACCTTCACATGGACGTGAAGGAGCACAGCCATGTTTGAATACACGTGCATTAAACAAACATGCAGATACAACCTGTAATTCCAACATGGAGATGAGGTCAAGTGGTAAACACTGCTTTAATGCCTTCTCCACTGTGCTGACCAAACTCCCGTGAGTCGTTGCAGCAGAAATACTGCTGCTCAAGCAGGTTGTTGTGAAGACTGAGGAGAATATTGAACAGGAGGAAGTCGACACATACTGTAAAAACTTTCTCTACAGCAATACATCATTCGTGGAAAAAGAAGATTTTTATTATTCCGTCACAAGCTGCAAACAAACCCACCGACACGGACGTGATAAAGCAATTATTTAATCTGGCACAACCTGAAACTGTAAAACAAAAACACCACGGTTTGGTTATTTTCTGCTCCGGAGCTCAGAGCTACAGGATAAATAAAACAACGTGTCAACTCCGTTTTGATTTGAACCATGAGGCACAAGTAATAAGAAAAATAATTTTGTCATGTGTTGTTTTTTTTTTTAGAGGACAGCAAAATTCAATAAATAAACAAGGAAAATAAAGGCAGGCAAGCAATCTCATGTCATTCTGAAATTGTGATTCAACTTCAACTTCTCTTGTTTGAAGTGCTAAAGCATAACAACTGTTATCTCAAGGCACTTTACAAAAAAGAACTCACAAAAAGCACAGACAGGGAAAAATGGAAGAGAGATCCTCACCCAAGACAGTCGGGCAACAAAATGAAAAAAAAAAAACACAAATTAGTTTTGTCCCAGGTAAAAAGAAGGGCACTATGAAGTCCATCCATGGTCCATTCAAGTCCATATGCTCCATAAGGCAAAGTCCTGGGTCCAGTTCAAAGACAGTGGTGTCCTAGGGAAGTTGGGCCAAAGATATGGAGGCAAAGTCCTGAGTCCGACCCATGGCGATCTGGGAAAGAAAAGAGACTATTTTCCCAAAAACAACCGTTAGCCTGCGTCATTAGCTGACGTTAGCTTAACGTGCATCTTGCGACGCGACGCACCCCAAACCCATTCACGCAACCAAATCTCACCTCTGTATTTAACCCATCACCAAAGTGAACAGTGGGTAGCTTTCAGTGCCCGGGGAGCAGTGAGTGGTGCCTTGACGCTGCCATGCTCAATGGCACCTAGTTGGTCCTCGGCAGCTTGTTGAATCTGGATCTCTCTAGACCCAAGTCGGATTCTTTTACCACTAGGCCTTCGCTGCCCTGAAGTAAATGGTATAATTCATACAAAACAATGTCCCCCAAAGAACTAACAAAGTGCTAACGATGTATTATCTAACTCCTCCGGTGGCGGAGTTGGATAATACATTTCCTGAGGAGAGTGGCATTAGCTGTGCAGGATAATGAGGCTAACAGTTGCCTAATCTTGGCATCAATAAAGGTTGATTTTCCTGGGCAGGAAATCAAAATGAATGGGAGTGACACGTTGCTGCGCAGTTCTTTACAGATAAAGACACATCGTCCTTGTTCCAGACACTTCATTGACGCTGTTGATTTTCTAAACCTAACGCTCTTCATCGAGCATCCTCTCCTTTCCCTGTGTCTCCACCAATTTCTATTTGCCTCCACCCGACTGCTTACTTTATCACCTCTGATGTTTATTACACAAACTGCACCTTGAATCAAATATTTTGTGATATTTTATCTATATGAAGGAGCCGAGTGTAAGTGAGAGATAACATGTAGAGAGAGTGGGCGGTGGCGAAGGAGGACGCTGCAGACTTGTTTATACGTCTTCATCTGACGGTGTGAATAATTCAGCAGAGGACTCCCTGCCACCCCAGAATTATATTAGCAGAATTGCTCTGGGCATCAGTGGAGGGGCAGAAAAAATAGGGGTTTAGAAAAGGCGACGGTGGTGAAGATGCAAAGCCTGATTGAAGAGAGGAGCTTGAAGTGTGAAAGTTCTTCTTCTTCTCCACTCCACTACAAATACATACGAGAGAAGAGAGTAACTCTCCAACTTCTGGGGTTGCGTTTGAGGGCCAGTGCTCAAATAAATGGTTTCTGCACATCATCTGAGGGTCAAGAGACAGGAAGTAAGAGAGAAAACTTTCTTTTTGGGAGGATATCCTGGTATTTTTCCTCCACTGCTCCCTCTAAAAGCTTGTTTTCAGGGTTTCTTTCTTCTGAGCTCTGAAATCCCAGGACAGTTGCTCAGCTTAGAAAAGTGCTGAGGAGCAGAAACAACATGATGTTTATAAAAGATTGCTGTTACTCTTTTAGCTTGAAGTTGAGGTTTAATCTCCTTAATGTTTTTATCTAGGGCAGTGTGGTGGTGTGGTGGATAGACTTACTGCCTCAAAACAAGAAGGTTTGTGGTTTAAATCTACCTTTTTTTGATGGATTTCAAAAGCAAAGGCAGTAGACTGGGGAAATGTGGGTGTTAATGTGGTAGATCAGGTCAAAGTAGAAGAACAGTAGGTATAAGAATGAGTTGAAGGTGGAACAAGGTGAAGGTACAGTTAGTATGGAGGTGGGACAATGTAAATGGAATGACGGAATGAAAAATCTAAATAAACTAATAATAGTTAGTAGGGTAGTGGCCTTCACTATGGTCTAGAGCAGTGGTTCTTATCCTTGTTGGAGCTACTGAACCCCAACAGAACCTACTTTTGTAGGGTGAGTCAGTCTGTCTTGACCTCCGCGGTGTCCACCCAACCCCTGAGACCAACTCACCGAACCGCTAGGGTTCGATCAAACCCAGGTTAAGAACCACTGGTCAAGAGGCAACGTCTCTGTGGTGTAAAACCCAAGGTTTCACTTCCATGGCAAGTTCAAATCCCAGTTAAGGCAGTGGGCTTCCAGTGAGCTCACCACCTGCAGGAAGATACAGGGCGGTGCAATGTAATTTAGGGGGCAGTTGTGGAGACTGTTACCCAGCAATGAATAGGAGGGTGAAAATGGAAGGATAATTAGAGAGTTCAGACAGTAGCTACACTGATAAGTTAATAGTTAAGTCTATAGTTAAGATGGGTCTGTAGAAGACAAGTAGGTATCCAGGTAGGACACTAGACTCATAGGTATTGAAGGGTGTGTAGGTAGTTGGAAGAAGGTTGATACAGACTGTATAAGGAGTAGTATTCAGGTTGTTAAAGGAAAGAGCTTTTATTCAAAGCTCCAGTTTCTGCCCTTGTTCTGATTAGCTACGTTTAAATAAATGTGTCTCTTCCTTACAGTACAATTTAATTTTGTGTTTCAGATTAAATGTTTTAAGTTAATGATCTTGGGTCCCAGCAGCAAAGATTAGATCTTGTTTTCAGTATCGCTTTTCTTTTTCAAATCTCAGTCAAAACTAATATTTGGAGGAAGTGAGCTCATTTGGAAGCAGCAGCAGTCGAGGTAAAATATATAAACTTGTAAATTAAGTGCATGGACTATAACGTTGTGTTACACTTAAAGGTATGAGTTGTTGTGCGTTTGGACTAAAGTATTGTTTCTATTTTTTGTGCGAGTGCTTGGAGAGGGTGCAAAATCCGAACGTTAAAGCCACAAAATCCACATCCGAAAGCATTTAAATGCACATCACTGTGAAGGAAAGTTGAAATAAAACCTTGGAAACTACTTTCCTCTCTCGGTTTCTATTTTTCTCTCTTCTGGAGAAACCTCTACAACACTGAACCACAGTCATCCTTTAAACATTCTTGGAGACACACCCCAATACCAGCTGCTCCATCCATACGCTCTGTGACGGAGCTGCGATGGAAAAATAATTAAGCCAACCTCCCCGGAAAGGCTGTGGGAAGAAAAGGGAGTGGGCTTTTAACTGGGGAATACTGGAATTCTTGGGCTGGTCATGTTGGGAAGAAATGATGACTGAATGAATCCTGATCTGAACTCTTGGCCTCTTTTTCCCCAGGAGCAGCACGACTGCTTCAGGATGAGGTCTGGGACGGAGTGTCCACTGTGTGTCTTTTTTGTTTAATGGTCCAGCATCCCACAAAGTTCAGCTGTGTTGTAATTACTGTTTGTTTAAATGTGCAGCCCTCGTCCCTCCCTCCTGTGCTGAGTCATTAGGATTAGCACTCAGTGAGGCGTTGATTCCCATTCCCAATATCCCATCTGTCACAAACCATTCCCTGCTGCTTAACCAAAGCTGGCTGCAGCGAAGGCATCAGAATGGATTTGACTGTGTCCTGTATGATCTACTTCATCTGCTGCAACAAAAACCTTAACCTGTGATGACAGGAAAATGTTAGGGAAGCTCACTCTCCAGGGCTGTGTCGGTCTTCTCACTCTGTGAAAATCCCATGAGGATTATGCAAATCACTTCTGTAGAGTTTGATAACTTTCTCCTCAACAAAAATGCAAAAAAGTTTCTTGGACTCTTTTTTTTTCTTTACTTTTTGCAATGATCAAAAAAATATTTGAACATAACTGTTGTAAAAAATGCAGCCCTTGGGCCACGTGTGGCCTGTGGGACGATATTTTGTGGCCTACGTGTTGATATGAAGTTTAGATTTATAGAACGGTTTCACTGCCAGTCAACAATGAAAATGGCCGTGTTGGATGTTGGTGATGTTTGTACTGTGTGGGAAACACTGCTGTCAGTGGAGACTTTCCTTCATGGAAACGTTCCCTTTTCAACAAACGCATTTTTCTCATTCATGGAGAAACTTTCAGAAGATCGAAACCTCAGACCATTATAGTCAATGTATTTTCACAGATTACACTCTACTACACTTGCAGTGTGTGTTCCAGCAGTAGACATTTGGTAAGTTTTTATATTTTGTAGTTAATCTCTAAGCCCTAGTCCATAGACACCTTCTGGATGTGTTATATTACACAGAACTTCTGTAATAATGGATTTTTATAAAATACCTTTTTTTTCTTTTGTCTTGACTATTGTGTAGCTGATGTGGCCCTTTGGTGAAATGGCAGCAGGGATTCTTTTGACTTTGAGAACCCTGTTGTAGGATCCAGAAGCAGTGCAGCATTCAGAGTAATCCTCAGTTCAATATGATTCTTTATTATGGAATTATAGTCATTTAAGAAGCTGCGAATTTCTGCAGAGAAAGTTTCAACGACCTCTGAAGACTCTATTGTTTTTGACCTCCCTTTGTCTTTTCTCTGTTGTCTCTCTGCAGGAGTTCTGAGTCTGCCCGAGAGTCTGAACCTACACCAGGACCAGCCTCAGCAGCAGCCTCAGCAACAGCAGCAGCAGCAGCAACAGCAGCAACGTTCCAGTCGAAGTGGAGAAGGTCATGTATACACACAGGCCGAGCTCCGAACTCTGGAACAGTCGCTCCTGGCGACCCGTGTGGGCAGCATCGCTGAACTGAGTGAGTCTCTTTATCATGGTCCAACAGGAACGGGTTTAATATATATCTGTAGAGTAACAAAGCATCCTTCTTAACCACCCTGAAGCCATGAAAAAGTTTAAGTGAATGTTCTAACTTTTCAAACTGTTGGAGTGGAGGTGTTTATTCACTTTGCAGCATGGAAGTAAAATAAATCAAGAGGTTTTTTTTTTTTTTTGGTAACGGATGGTCTAGTTAAAAAACAGCATTGTAATCTGGAGAACCTCTGGTTAGAGATGTGATATACAGTAACTCCAACCTTACTTCTGCAGCAAACCTTTGGTCACATGCAAAGCAACAAGTATTTGACCATTAACGTGATGTAAAACAGAAGTTTAGCATTAAGTGCTTTGAAAATGATGTAACATATTAAGCTTAACTATAAGGATATGTGGATATCTTAAAACAAAAGATCAGTAAAACAACCCAAAGGTTAAAAATAATATTGTAATAGTTGGAAGTCGGACAAATGAATGAATAAGGTCTAAAAATTGTGCAATGGCCGAGGACGGTGAAAGCCTGCCAAGAATTACATAATGTTCAGCTAAAAGGTCAGCCTAGAAATAGCTTAGTGTATATAAATAAATAAGAATAGCTTAGTACAGTGTACACAGAAACAGTATAAGAGATTTTACTAAACATTTTCTATACAATGTACTTTGTTGCAGATAAAAAAATTGATTAAAAGTGTAAAAAATCTGTCAAAAAGTTGTTATTTTTATCATGTAACATTGGAAAAGGTGTTAAAAAAGTGTGGAAACGAAAGTCTTTAAATCCAAAATCATAGAACAGAAATATGTAAAATAATGCAATGAAACTTCAAATGCGTCAACCAAAAATAAAGAAGACAAAAGTCATCATTAGATGGATTTTTTTTTTCGACTTTCCTAATATACTTTACAGTATATTACCATTGGACTTCATTTAAAACTCGTTAAAATCCCCAAACTATGAGAGCGTCAGCGGTGATTATCATCCTCAACATCACCAGCAGCTTCAGACTGGTGTTGTACAGTAAGTGCAGCAGCGGCTGTGAAGGACATTAAACCCCGAGGACTTATTTCTAAACCCATTTGCCAAATGGCCTCATTAGTGCGAGGGGAAGAGAGGGTGGGTGATGGGGAGGAGGAACGCCGCAATCACTCCCCGTCCCTGGAGGCTGTCATGTGTGGTCTGAAGCCAGCACCACTCACCTCCTCCCACTTTGATCAACCTGCTCACTGCTCCTTCATTGATGCTCCTGTAGCCGGAGTTCCGTTCTGATCCAGCTGGTCACGCGCCTGTTTATGACACCGCCTCAGGATGGGGCGGGATTTCAACTCCATCATGAAGGAGTGGTCCCCATACTATATGGTTCCCATGATCCCCATGCAGATTTTTTGCAGTTCCTTCATTAAAAACACACTT
>JAFBJS010057483.1:0-14202 GCA_016785265.1 Paraplagusia blochii | reverse complement strand
CATCCTGTCTGCAATCAACACACAGGACTGACTGTGCATTTTTTTTTTTTTTTTGTTTTGGTGATGATGCTGTGATATTTCACTATAATAAGCAGCCCAGGAATATGAACTATATGGAGCACTCATAACCGTAAAAACATTTATTACTAACATGAAAAGTAACATTACACCGGTCTCATCTGGTTTGTTCATCATAAATAATTACAGAGCAGTAACCTGTTTTCATCTTTTTTACATGTGCAGAAATACATATATATATTTTTTTTTTATTATTGTGCGGACTTACAGACTTACAGGAAGCGTGCTTCATGGAATCTACATGGGTAGATCTGTTAAAGCGCTATGTCCCTACCAGTCTGAAGTTTCTCTGGTTTCAGATTATTTTAGGAGCTTAGCTTTTTGATGTGCCAGAAAAATACAAACCAGACTCTTGGCAAGAGCCCGAAAACATGATGATTATTAATGTAATCCAGGTCCAGGTGAGATAAAAATGAATAGTGTAGCATGGAGGGTATTGGATGAATAGTTCCACAGTCGATAGACAAGTCAGACACATATTACTTTCAACATATCCCACATTTTCTATTGTGCACCACTGGGCGTGTTTAAAGGCCAGGGGAGCCTTCCATGGCTGAGCGCCACCACATGTTGTAACCGTTAGTCCAGCGGAGGAGATACCTCCATTTCCAGGAGATGTTAGCCGGCCCACATCGCAGAAGGAAACACCCTAAACCCAAACGTTTAACAAATGAGACGACACAGGAATTGATTTATGACGTGCTGAAACGCTCACCACCGGTCCGCTCCATAGAAAAGAGAAGAAAGAAAAACATTCTGAACTGGAAAATGAAAAATAGCAGGATGATCTTGAAAGTGAGAGGTAGAGAAATTGGAGAGAAGGATGACCTGCCAGAAAGAAAAAAAAAAGAAAATCTTTGTAGGTTTGCCAGGAAATGGGGAAAAGTAAAGGCCTTTGAGTTTGCCCCTTAAACTCCTGACCACTGTTTTCCTACTCACTGGAATCCAGTTATTACCTATGTGAAAGTGCTCTCATTGGTCATTATGGAGCAGTCATGTTGTCACAGTCCTGAACGGTCCTTTTTCAGCGTCTCCACTTCGTATTTATAATTTATTGCTCAGGAAAGGGCTAACATATATTTAATATGCCTGGAATTCCTCTCTATATTCATTAGACAGGCCAGAGGTGATCGGATATTAGGTATCAGCTCCCTGTTTTTAATATTCCAGTGTGATTTCCCTTCACCATATTCTTCACTGCCAACACCCTAATGCTTTTGGAGATGTTGTATATTTATTTTGATGTTAAATTGGACGGCAGGTGTTCTCATATCTCAAACAAAATTCAGCCAATTACGAAGAGACAGTTCGGGCCCACCTTCCCACAGCTTTTCATCATCCTCTAATTGGCCCATCTGCAGTCACGACAGGCCGGACTCGCTTGAACAACTTCCCTCATTGGGTCGAATCACTCCAGATGCCCTCTGTAATCTTCAAATGACCCCTGTACATGTCACACTGAGTTGGTTCAATTTCCATTTCCCCAAATCAAATATTTTTTTGTAAAAAATCCACTTTGGAAAACACTGAAAGGATCCAGGACTGATCAGATGACAAGAAGAAACGAAATGGAACCTAAGAAAACAATGTAAAGTCGTGCAACTAAAAAAAAAAAAAAAAACGAAATGGAACCTAAGAAAACAATGTAAAGTCGTGCAACTAAAAAAAAAAAAAAAAAAAAGTTCTTTGAATTATATTTTCCAAGAGTGGGTAGAAAAACGAGACGAATAATACATTCCTGGATTAATGACTCTTTAAAAGTATAGTAATGTATAGTATAGGAAAAAAAAATAGATTGAACGATTAATAATGAATGTCTATAAATCTTGCCAAAAAAATTGAGAAAGTAGACAACCTTGGAGAACAGGGGTCTCAAACTCAAATAAATTGAGGGCCACCACCAGTACTATCCTTTCACCGAAGGGCCGCGTCAGCGTTCAGCTTTCAATACAAAAAAAAAAAAAATTGAAAAAAAAGAAAAACGTTTCCTTTAGATTCTGTGTAATACAACACTGAACCAGAAGGTGACTGTGGATAAGGGTTTTGAGAACTATAGGATTTACAATGAAATGTGGGGAACAAACTATAAAATATTAATATAAACTCAACTTTCACATCAAAGTGGGGGCCGCAAAATATCGTTCCACTGACCGCAAATGGCCTACGGGCCCCGAGTTTGAGACCCCTGTTCTAGGACCCTTGCATCACAGCAAAGGCTATTGATAAATCTTAAAATATATAATTCTTTTACATAAAAAAATATATTTTTGTGTAATGTGAAAGAAAAAAAAAAGGGATTTGATGGAAAATGGGTCTCAAACTAAATGTTTTGATAATATGTGGTTAGAATTGGGGAACTAAGTTCCTCAAGTGGACCAAAATGTTAAGTTGTGCTTGAAATGTCTGTCCAGAGAAAAATAACTTATATTTTCATTACAGCGGCCTGTAGTCGGGGACGGTCTTAAATCATGTCAGAAGAAGACGTTACTGCGTCCAATGTCTACATATAGAGAATGGGAAATTATATAGGTGGTCTCTCATACTTGAACTTCACAAATTGCCACAGTCATTGGACAGAAATGAAGGAGACAGGAAATCATTTATCATTCACCAGAGGCCCAATGAGTGCCATATACTTAAGGTTATTAGATTAAGTGTTAAACTTCTTTCTCCACAATAATATTTTGTCTCCGTCGTCTCCATATGTTTTGCAAATTCTGGTATGAATATTTATCTGAATTTTTAACCCGTACTTTTTTTTTTTTTTCTTAATCAACGCTTCTGATGTTAAATTCAAACATCCTGGACCATCAATCTTGACAACTTGGGCTGCAAAGACGCGCTTTTACTTTGCAGTGATTGCTTTCATATGCATTTTTTTTTCATTTTTTTTATTTTAACTCAGGAAAATGACCTTGCCATGAAATCTAACTTCCCAAAAGACACAGTCTGTCTGGACTGAAGCCCTCGCCTCCTCCCAGAGAGAGTTCTCCACGGGGTTGTACGTCTACAGCTTGTCTTCTCAGCTTCTTAGACGTCCACTGGTAATGTTGGGAAGTTTCCAGTTAGGTTATCATTACAGGTGGCTCCCTGCTCTGATCAATACGGCTCCTTAAGGAGCTATTGATGATCCCCCCCCCAGTTAACGGTAATCGATGTTGGCTCAGAAAGTCCTCTGTCTCCTGCTTCTGCTTCCTTGTTGACCGGGCTTTGTTGGTTACAATGCGACAGTGGAGATGAGTCTTGATCTTCTTTCATGCTGTCTTTCCTTTTCTCTTGTCTCAGTCAAGTAAACATTGCTTTTGTTCCGTAGGAGTTCTTCAGAGCAATTCATTCTGTCTGTCTTAGTGCATCTGTCCTTGGGTGTCTGGCTCAGAGATGTTTTTTTTTTTTTTTTCAGACTTTCTTTGTTGTGGCTCATTGCTAAGAGTACACATTATCCAGAAAGACGAACTTTATTTTATTATAGTTTTTTTTTTTTTTTTTTTTTTTTTTTTGCTCCGTTGCAGCCACGACTTTTGCATAATCTGCTGTGAATGAGCATCAAGTAAATCACTCTGTTTTTCTGTTTGCTCTTCACAAAATACTTTTGATCTTGTTTGGTGGAAAAAAAACGTTTAATCCACAAATATTTGAGCGTTTTTGATGATAATATACAGGCCTCTGTTTCCGCGTGTTTTCACTACCAATACCAGAACCTTACGTGAAATCAATATTGCCATTGAAGAAGTCAGGGGATAAAGATCTGAAAGGCTGTGGGAGTAAGAACAAAGCGCCAGCGTGGAGAGAATTTGATACAGAATCTAGGACCACGGCACAGTAGAGAGAATACAGGGGGCTTAGGGACCTGACAGGGACATAATTCAATATAGTCCTGGGAAAGATGGAAAGGTGGGAGAAACACACACACACACACACACACACACACACAAACAGACAAAAAGCAGCAACACTATAAGCGGAACAAAACTTATATGTATTCACTTCTCTTATCAGGGCCAAGCCGGTGCTGCAGGATCCGGATTGTTCAGGGCGGATGGTAGAACACGTAGGAGATTCATGTCGGAGAACATGACTGATCATTTTCACGGGCAGCTCTGAGGAGACTTCTGCTGTATAGGGTGTGATGAGACAGTAGCCACAAACCCCGATTAGAGTTTCCCGCTGCAGATCAAATGGATCTACGGCACATGAAGAAAAAAAAACAAAAAAAACTGGTGCATTAGAGATGATGGAGAACAGAACCATGTGTCTGGCAAACTGTAGCAGCAGACTGTGTTGATGATAGGAAAACGTCCAAAAGATAAAGGTACACTCTTTAACTGTGCAGCTGGTACGAGATAAAAACATGGGCCGAGCACCAGAACCGTGCTAATCCAGATTCTCAAAGTTGTATTTGGTTCAGTTGCCAATTCCATCGTGTAGCGGTTAGCACTCCTGCTTCAAAGAGGGAGAGAGCAGAGGGTTTGAATCCCAGAGAAACCACAAGATTGGCAGTTGTCAGAGGTCCACTGAGCATGGCAGCGTCCCCACTCACTGCTGCCCGGGCACTCAAAGCTGTCCACCGTTCACTTTGGTGATGGGTTAAATACAGGGGTTACATTTTGTAGTGTGCAGTGATGTGAATCACAATATCACAATAACAAGGAGTTTCGTTTCCTTTCTTCCTTCCTACCTAACAGTGCTGCTAATAACGCAATAATTTCTCAAATGGGTTCCGTAAAGTATCACTTTATTTTTCTACTTTAATTTCTTGGAACACTACCGTTATGTTATTGGACATTACACATAGATTCAACAAACTTAAAATTGGAAATGTTATATTTCTGCAGAAGTGGTAGCCTGGTGTTTAAGGAAGCGGACGTGGGGTTTGAATCCACTGGCCACATTGTCGCTGATGCTCAGACCATAGCACTATTCCGACCCACATAACATCCAATGGGTTCACCACCTATAGGAAGGCTCACAATAGGGTGCAATGTGATTTGGGTGGCGCTAGCTACCCATGCTGGCGGGTTGAATGAAAGCATGAATTTAATTTTTTTTATTTCTGACGTACTGTATTTTAGTTTCAGAGAGCTGAAAAAAAAAAAAAAAAAACAAGCTGAATTTCACCTGTTTGCTCCCTTGTTGTAATAAGACCCAATTATAAGACTCATGACAAACCAAAGAAAGACCAGGGTTTACACTTGGTCTTAGTAGTTGACACCATCCTCCCTGAATGAGAGATGATATATCTCAGGGGTCTCAAACTCATATAAGTTGAGGGCCACCATCCACATCATTTCACCAAAGGGCTATGTCTGCTTTTGGCAATCTTTACAAAAAAAAAAATCTGCTTTTGGCATTTTTTACAAAAGAAAAAAAAAAAAAAAAAGAAAGAAAAAACATTTTTTCCCATAGATTCTGTGTAATATAACCCTAAATCAGAAGGAGGTTTTGAGAACTATAGGATTTACCATAAAATGTGGAGAACAAATCCATAAAATATTGGTTGGGGCCGCAAAACATAATTCCACGGGTCACAAATAGCCCACGGGCCGCAAGTTTGACACCCCTGGAATATCTAATCATTACACCCTGTCATTACAAACTTTTTCAAGTTTTTTTTTTTCCCCTACACAGTCAGTCAGTCTTGTGACAGGCCAACAAAGACCTCTGCGCTCTTGCTGAGTCCCCTGTTGTGAGAGGTTAGAGGCTGGGTTTCCAGTCAATCGCTCCTAAAAATGGTACATTCAAATCAAGCAGTGTTTAGTGGCACTTAAAAGTACAGGCCTGACCTTTCAACTGTGCTCTAATTACATCCATGTCCTGGGGTAGGCAGCGACCACAAAACAACCCGCGGTCTCTTATGAACTCACCACTGAGACATTGTCCCAGCTGCCCGTCACCTGGACTCTTGGCTGCCCCCAACAACCACCCCCTGCTGATCACCAATATCTGAACATGGCAGGCCAATTCCAACAACAAAAACCATTTCTTCATGTGTAGCCATCTGGGGTCTTTCACCAGTCGGCCATGTTGGCTGATGATTGGAAAGCCTCCTCAACACAGTTGGAATATTTGAGGTTAGTAGGCATCAAGCGGCCAAGTAGTCAAGGTTGCGTAGTGGTCAGCAGCCAACACTTGTCAGGTCCACTCAGCTCGGCGTGAACATCTATAAAGTAGCCGACGTCTTTCAAGGTCAGCGGGTGTTTGTTGGATCTGGTCCCGAAATGCTTCATCGCACCCATCACTGATACATTTTGAAAGAGCTTTTTGGTAGAGGATGCTCTGGAATAGAAACGACTCCCGAGGAGTAAATTTATTGAAGTTTGCTTGATTGACGTTGACTATCTTTGATCACGATTCCTGATGTTACGCTTCCCACGTTACTCATCTGATAACTGTCATAATAGATCAAAAGCAGAGGTACAATCAATTGCAAACTGCAATCGTGCTTGATGGGATTTTTTTTTTTTTATTAAACATGCAGTACAAAATCGGAACACTTACAGTGCAAAAACTTCTTGCTATAATACAATACATCTTACATAATTGTGAAATTAGCCAAATTCCTACTATAAACAATTTAAATTGACAAAAGTACATGTGGATACAAAGGTTGATCTTTATATTGTAAATGTATAGAATTATTTAACTAAAGTAGAAAAATTCATGTTTTGTCTAGAAATGAAAAAAAAAAAAGTCCACTCTGGCTCAAGGCGATATTGGAGCAACAACAGGACAGATAAGGATGAGCCAACTTTAAGAAGCCAAGAGCAGAAAAGCAAATCATAGCAAAACACTGCAACGCCCCGAAAATGACTCGTAAATCAGCGTATCGTCTGCAAATATACGCGCCTTATTACAGTACCACACTTTCTCTTTTTATCACAGGCAGAGATACAATATAAATTACACATTCTCACTGCATTATTCACAACACAGACCCATTGTTAACAGCAGAGGTTTAATACCTGGTGCCACAAGACGTGAAATACAACCTCCGTCTCTCCTTTCATGTTACATCCCTTGCTTTCCTCGCAGCGAGGTGGTATATCACGTTTTGCTGGGTGATAAAAGACACTGCTTAGAGGCTGCGATATTGAAATGTGTTTTAATAGAGCCCCCGGAGGATCTGAGACAGGGTCCCCGCGGTTGTGAAAGAAGACAGAATATGATCAGTTTGGAAGACTGGCCCAAAAGAAAACAAGTTTTATTAAAAGAGTGAAACAAAATATCCGAGTTTATTGTATCAGCTGTTGTGGTGGGGGATGAATGTAAGTACTGGAGGTTTGTGAAAGCCCTTAATATCAGGGTTTGGATTTAGATGTGTGTGTGTGTATATATATATATATATATATATACACACACACACACATATGTATAGATATATACACATATATATATATATACATACATGTGTATATATATACATACATATATGTATATGTGTGTGCGTTTTATATATATCTTACATATATTTGTACATTTATACATATATTTAAACAAACATTGAATGTATACATATCTTTAAAATATATTTGTGAATACATAAATTAAGTATATACTATAAGTATATCCTTACATGTATGTATGTATGTATGTATGTATGTATATATGTATATATGTGTGTGTGTGTTTATGTATATATGTATGTGTGTGTGTGTGTTTTTTTTTAATATCTTACATACATATTTATACATTTATACATATATTTAAACATACAAATTAAATGTATACATATCTTTAAAATATATTTGTGAATATATAAATTTAGTATATACTATAAGTATACATTTACATGTATGTATGTATGTATGTATATGTGTGTGTGTTTATGTATATATGTATGTGTGTGTGTTTTTTATATCTTACATACATATTTATACATTTATACATATATTTAAACATACAAATTAAATGTATACATATCTTTAAAATATATTTGTGAATATATAAATTTAGTATATACTATAAGAATATATTTACATGTATGTATGTATGTATATGTGTGTGTTTATGTATGTGTGTGTGTTTTTATATCTTACATACATATTTATACATCTATACATATATTTAAACATACAAATTAAATGTATACATATCTTTAAAATATATTTGTGAATATATAAATTTAGTATATACTATAAGTATACATTTACATGTATGTATGTATATGTGTGTGTGTGTTTTATATATCTTACATACATATTTATACATTTATACATATGTTTAAACATACATATTAAATGTATACATATCTTTAAAATATATTGTGAGTATATAAATTTAGTATATACTACAAGTATGTATTTACATGTATGTATGTATATATGTGTATGTCTATATATATATATATATATAAACACACATATATACATATATATATATATATATATATACAGCAGACTCAGCAGAGTCTGTGTCCCACTTACTTTAATGGTGGTCCTTCTGATTAGAGGAGATCTCGTGGTCTGGAAACCACCAGGAACAAGTTGTCATTGTGTTGACCCGTGGATCAGCTCACACTGTATTATCATTGCTGACCGGTGCCTTCACTCTTAGTATCTTCTGTGCACAACAGAGGTTGACGCATATGAATTTCATGTGTGCACACAGGACACACACACACACACAGACACGCAAAAAGAGCAAACTGTAAAATAGGAAATGAACAGTTTTATCATGAATTTCACAGCAGCAGTGATTAAAGGCCTCACTGCAGAAACAAGTCCGTAATAACTGTGAAATAACATTATCGTTGTCTTTGATGCTAACGTAAATGTTGTAGCAGTTGTGAAAAATGTAATTACTTACTGGCGTAATGAATGTTCTGGTTCTGAATGTTAACCAATCAGGACTTTCATATACGATTCACAAAAAGCTATAAATATTAACTAAATCGTGCAGTAGCACAACGGACAAACCACGATAAATCTGTTACACAACACAAACACGAAAGACAGTGGCTTAATTGATCACAGACCACTTAATTATTGGAGCAGTAAAACATAGAAACACAAGAGTTGCTTCACTCCAGGGGTTATAACGCACACAAGCCAAGTTGTTTTCCAAGGAGTTTGATGATGAAGAATGTTAAAAGGCCGACCGAGTTTGGTCAGTGGTGGGCCGTCAGGGCCAGCAAAGCCTTCTCTGCTGGCCTAAATATACCGTACATGTTTTCATAAATATTAATAATTAAAATTGGTTTATTATTTATTCATATTAATATAAAAATATATAGTATATAACATTTAAAAAGACCCGTAAAACTGTTTATCCAATCATATCTAAGCTAGCTATGTCAGGTTCCATGAAATCCGCCCTAACCTTCAAAATCAATGGTGAGGGCTCTGTGCGCTGTAAGTGAATGGACACAGCCTTTTCAGTTGACAGGGCTCAGACCAATCACCTTGCAAGATAGCGACCTCAGAGCCTTCTAGCTGGCCCTACGTAGAGGCAACATGTACGTTTTCCGGTATTGGACAAGCTCCCCCAGGAGTCTGACAACGTCATTTTGTTTGATTCTCTCTGACTGAAAACAGAACTGACTGTAATGTATGGAATGGTAGCTGATGTCCTTGATGCTAATAATGGGCGATTGAGTTTTCCTCTTGCCTAGGTTAATTTAGACCATGAGCCTTGAGTTTGACACACTTATTTAATGTTAATCCTTTACTCTTACTAAGTGGTGGCCTAGTGGTTAATGAACTGGGCATTAGGTCTGGAGGGTTTTAGGTGTGAATACACTAGCCACAAGTTACCACTGGGGTCCACTGAGCATGGCCCCGTCCCCCCTCACTACTCCTCAAAACTGCCTACTGTCCAGATTGGGGATACGTTTAAGGCAGAGGACATATTTGGTTGTGTGTAGTGATGTGGATTAAAATGTCACACTGACAAGGAGTTCGCTCTCCTTCCTCAGAATAGACCTTTGAAAGAACTTTCATTGTTCAGCAAAAAATAAATAAATTCAAATATAATGAAAAAGTTGAAAAAGTTTCAAGAATGAAACTATTTTTATTTTCCTGTTACGAACCAACATATGTGCACGCACGGAGACAATCTTATGTAATGCGTCCCTATAATATGTTCCATGTCACTCATATCATATCACACCGCTCATGTCCTCCAACGTGTAAACAAGCAAACTAAAAACGGGAACAACATCGGAAAAAACAGCCCACCCCCACCTTGTCCGGAAAACTGATAAGGTGAGGAGGCACTTACACTGTGTGTGAGCTTGTCTGGCAGAGTGTCACATTCCTGGGTGCACCCTGAGGTGGGTAGGGAAGATGAGATGGACACATGAGGACAGAGGCGCTGAAAGACGGTGCAGGAGGTTGGTGAATGGGACACATTATCAGAATGAGATATGAGACCTGTTCAGAGACACAGCAGCTGCAGAGAAATTAGCACATGCCATGGCTTAACATGGACGCAAGAAATACTGGGGCTTGGAAATTGTGCCAAAAAAATATTATGGTCCGGAAGCATTTTTATATCGACTGCAATGATGATGACAAGAGCGGCGGTGATGATGATAATGTAGTCAAAGGTGATGGTTTCACTCCACATAATGATCACCGGTGCATCACAGTGATGAAACATGCCACTGCGCTTTACTGTTACTGCAACGGCAGGTGACTAATGGGCGACATGCTCCCGTAAAGAGGCAGTCATTCTGTTTATAGCAACAGTCGTACAGAGGTTGAGTAGACGTAAATATTCATACGTCACTACACACTACATTTGGAGCACTTAGTGGCCTAGCGGTTAAAGAAAACAGACTTTTGTCTGCAAGGCTCCCAGTTCGAATCCCCATACCGCCAATAGTTACCGCTGAGGTGTCCTGAGCATGGTATAATTTCCCGAAGGATACTCCGTAGGAATTAATAAAATTCTAAAAAAAAATCCTACTGAATATTTGATTGTTTTTTGGCATTTTTTTGGTCTTGTTTCATCCTGCACTCTACCCTCTAGATGTCACTATTGCTTACACAGTGCACCTCCACGTGTCATCTTTCTGCATTGGCCCTTTTCTAAGTTTATAAATATGGCACCAAAACTGCTGATCGTCATCATCTTGCAAATTTGTCCTCACTTTTTTTGTGTGTGTGTGACTGATGCAATGTTGCCACCATCTTAGTTTTATTTTCTTCATTTCTGTCAAATTACTGTCGGCCGCTCCCAATTAGCCGTGCTGAGAGTTTAATGAGACTTAATGGCCACAACATGCTGCCAATCAGATGTGAGGATGGACAAGAATGTATCATTAGCTAAAAAAAAAAAAAAAGGATGGCTTTATCTTAAGGGGTGGTAAGGAAATACAAGGGAACTTAAAAAAAAAAAAAAAATCTGCTTTTTTTGTGTATATGATTATACTTTTTGATGTAATATTCAGGCTCCTTTGCTGTTGTTGACTTTATTTGATTTGTTTTCTCCTTGGTCCGGTTTCAGGCGTGCATTTTGGGAATTGACAAAATAAAAACTCCAAACATCAGCAACTGTTCACATTTATAAACATATAAAAAATACTAAGAAAAAGTTTTTATCCTGAGATGTGCTGTCTTTAAAACTGTCATCAAGACACTTCTTCCTCCTTATCCTTTTCTCTGTGATAGATAAATAGATAGATAGATGGGTAGATAGGTAGGTAGGTAGGTAGGTAGGTAGGTAGGTAGGTAGGTAGGTAGCTAGGTAGCGGCAATAAAGAACTTTGAACTTTGGACCTGAGGAAGTATCCTTCGGGATATTATGGAAGTGAACATTGGGCAGCTTTGGAGTGCCTGGGGAACTGTGAGTGGGGACGGTGCCATGCTCAGTGGACCTCAGTGGTGGGATTCGTACCAGGGACCTTGCAGACCCAAGCCCACTTCCTTAACCACTAGACCACCAACTACCCTAAATTACCCTAGTCTCTGTTTGAATTTCCGAGAAATAAATCAACTTTCTGATGGCTGGTTGCTTGTTTGGTTTCCATTAGTAACCCAGCGAAAGGTGTTGTCGTCACCAATCCATCCTGGATGACAAAACGACACAGGACCCCTGCGCCATGTATCATTAATTAGTTCATGCGTGTTACGCCACTACTGCAGCTGCACGCCAGCGCCGTAGGCACGCCATGTCGGAGAAAGGTGGAGCATGGAGATGTAACACCTGCCTTATAAATCACCCAGGCTCTCCCTCTGGTACTGCACCCCAGAGAGGACAACCCTGTCTGCTAATCCACTAACATGGTGGATGTGAGCGGGCCTCAATGGTGAGCAGTGCTGTGTATCCAGCGGAGGGAGTCGTTCAACCTGTGCCTGCGTTGTTATAGTCAATCAGAGGTAATCGGCGCCACTGAACCTCTGGGACCTAATGAAATCGGATGTGTTTGAAGACACACACCTGCCTGTGTTGCGACTGTGTGTGTGTTGTGGGTTTTCACATTATAGAAATCTTCCGGTTGGTGATTCTGCGAGTGTGATTTAATGTCTGAGACGCTGATTTACACATATTGTATATGCTGCGCTACGTCAATCCGTCGTAGATTTGCATATAGATGGCATGCAAACATGAATTTGCACAGATCTGCGGCTTCATGTTCGGCAATGACTGAAGTATTTGTTGTAACCTATGGAGCTTCACATTTTTAATTTGCAGTAAAAGACCAGGCAAATACTCGACTGCTAGTAGAATATATATTATCTGTCGAAATGTGTTTTTTTTGGAACGAAAACAGGAAACTTTTGGCATTTTAATTGGAACAGAAATTAAGCAAGTTGGCAGTAGTGGCCTAGTGGTTAAAGAAAGCCAACTGCTGTCCGCAAGGTTTCAGGTTCAAATCCACCAGCTGCCAGTTTGAATGGCAACGTCACAGCAAACAAACCATCAGCAAGGCTATTACAATATGGTGTAATGTGATTTGGAAACCTGGAACGAAACAAAATTTTTTTTTATTTTTTTTGTTCCCTAAAAGAAAGACTTTTATAAAAAAAATAATGACCATTAGTTTTTTTTTTTTTTTGTTTGTTTTTTTAAATCCAGTCACTGGTCTCCTAGTCTGGTCTATGATAGTCTTCAATGACCTGATGAGGTTGACTTCCTGTGACGTTCACTGACTGTGTGGTCCACCCACAGAGTGGGTGGACCATCAGACTATATGGGGAGGACTGACTACCAACTACTGTCACATCACAAAGACAACAATACGAGGTCAATATTGGAGTCTGTCAATGTATGCCGGGCCATCAGTCTCCACAGCTGTCACCCAAATCACAATGCACTGCACTCTACCTTCCTGAGTGCACTGAAAGTTAACCATCCTGGCAGGGATTTCAAGATATCGATATCAATATATTTGTCTATGTTAATGAAGGGCTGGTCAACATCAAATATTGAAAATGGGTACAAATGTAATATAAAAGACCTGTCTGCTATCAAACAGCTGACACGGAACATAATAAATGTTTCACATTTTTTTTTTTTTTTGTTCCAGATGGTTTGGCACGTCAATTTTATGATGGAAGCCAAAACCAGAAATGCTAAAATACTGTTTCTGTTTGCAACCAACCAAGCGCCAAAAAATAAAAATAAAAAATTCTGGTCCAAAGCCTTGATATAATGATATACTAACAATAACTATAAGCACCAGTATTTTTTTTATTGATAACTGTCAATTAATCAAGATCATTACTTCATCTTAAATTAATCATAATTGATCCTGATCACTCAAGAAAAAAAAAAAGACTGAACATATAACGCATATAAATATATATTTCAATCAATCAATCAATTTTTATTTATATAGCCCACATTTACAAAACAAGTTTGTCACATAGGGCTTTACAGGGTTGGTAACATCCTCTGTCCTTAGACCAGCCCCCCCCCCCCAAGGAAAGACTACAGAGGAAAAAAAAAACCTTTAAACGGGGAAAAGAAAACCGGTAGTAACCTAGGGAGAACCGCTGGAGAGGGATTCACTCCCTGGACAGACAGTGCAATGGATGTTACCAGAGCATAAAAATACAATAAAATATAACAAATACAAAAGATACAACAAATTAGTCAAAATTTTTAAATCTAGTTTTCCAATAGCCATATTTATATGAAACTTATAACATATTAATATTTGAAATATTTTAAAGTTTCTTA
>JAFBJS010057482.1:0-30267 GCA_016785265.1 Paraplagusia blochii | reverse complement strand
AAGCTAGAGAAGACAGATTGAGATGGTTTGGACATGTTCAGAGGAGGGACAGTGGATACATTGGTCGAAGAATGATTCTAGAGATGGAGCTACCAGGTAGGAGACAAAGAGGAGATTGATGGATGCAGTGAGGGAGGACATGGAGGTAGATAGAGTCAGAGCAGAGGATACAGAGGACAAGGGGAGATGGAATTTGTTGACTCAATGTGACAACCCCTGAAAAAGGGAAAAGCCGAAAGGAGGAGAAGAAGAAAGAAGATATTGTGGACATGTAATGGCAGGCCAGCTCTTATACTGAAGTGATATGAACTCCTGGGCTAAATATGACAACACTAGGGGCCAAGGTTGGCCTGCAGACCTGAGTTTGATCACTAGCCATAGAATTAAGTAAGAAATAATCAGTAAATAGATAGTAATCGTGTAAGAATAACACAGAATGAACAACAGGGGTGTACCTGTACTGTTAGCTGTGTCGGTGTTTCTGAGTGCATGCTGTGCGGCTACATTCTTCAGGTTCACAGTGGAACACACGTCAGGGCAGTAGCTGTAGATGAAGCCCTGAAGCCCCTTGACTCCCATGTCTGCAGTAAAGACGAGCAGAATACCGGAACTAACGACCACGAACATCAACCTCACTGTGACGTAAAAATAAAAATACGGCATCTCACCTGAGTGGCTCGGCTCACAGAGACGATGCTAACAGTTAGCGCAGCCTCCAGCTATTAAGATCCACGAATCTCTCCGTAGCTGCGCAGTCATGTCTTCACGGACAAACGCTAACACCAAGTTACACCTGTGTGCGCGTTTCTTGTCCAGAATGTGTAAAATCTTAAGACAAACCAAAATCAGAAGGACAATTTCTTTCTGTTATGCTATCAACTATAGCATCCATTGAAAACAAAAGTTACTTCCGGCTTACGTCCGGCGTGTTGCGTCATCACGTGAGTAAACAGAGCCCTCGTGCTCGACTGTCAGGTCGAATTAGGACCTGTTTGAGGAGAATAAGAGATTTTTAGTCAAATATATTGACTTAATTGTGTAAATCTAAGCGTCCGATGAAATAATTTTGGGTTCACAAGAATCTGTCTGTTTGGGTAATGATATGATACTAACAAAAATAATGAATTAGTAAAAGAAAACTAAGACTTTAAAACAAATTGTTTTAAATCGCCATTATATGATATAAAATGTGCTATTTTGTATCTAAATCAAATAAATTACAAATAAGGACTTATACAAATAAATTATACATGTTGGATGTGAATTGTAGATGCCTTTCAAGATTAAAAAAAATAAAGTATGCTTCTTCTCGTTTTTTTTCCATCTCAACCGGTCCTCAGCATCTTCTACTCTGACTCCAACTACCTCCATGTGCACCCTAATGTATCCATCAATCTCCTCTTTGTTTCCTACCTGGTAGCTCCATCTCTAGGACCATTCTTCTATACCAATGTATCCACTGTCCCTCCTCTAAACATGTCCAAACCATCTCAATGTGTCTTCTCTAGCTTTTCTCCAAACCTTCCTGTCTGTGTTGTCCCTCTAATCACCTCATTCCTGATCCTGTCCATCCTCAGCATCTTTAACTTTGCCACCTCCAGCTCTGCCTCCTGTCTACTGCAAACAAAAAAACACAAATAATTTGTTGTGATATAAAACATCATTACACAACAACAAACCTTTACTTTGGACATTAGCATTAGTACTACTCAGGATCCCGTTGTATAAACAAACATTCTTTCGTGTCATGAATGAGAATGAACATTTGGAGGTTTTGTGGGTTCCATCCTGCAGTAATAACTCTCCAGGCTAGGATCAGAGGCAGCCTAATTGCTCTCCAAGCTCTTCTGGAGAATGGAGGGTCACAAGCTATTAGGTCTACCTTCTTAACACAAAGCACCCCCGTCCCTTCAGTTCTATTGTCTAAGCAGAGCTGGAATAAAGAAAGGGGACATATGCTGGCTGTCAGTCCAGCTGTCAGCATCTGTCGTTCCCCAGCCAGATGCTCTATGGACTGGGAGGACAATCCACCCCTCCTGGACAACTGATCCTCAGGAAGGGTGGAGCTTAGTTGTAAATGTGCACTGAATGATTGTATTGAAAAGTTATGACCAACAGACTGGTGAAGACCACATGGACTCAGAACTTGGCCCACAAATTGCTGAGGCTCTTCTTTGTCAGGACTATTTTAAGTCCTACTTTTTTAGGGAACCAAGGGCATACAGATGTCTGGTCAACATCTGCTCCTGTTAGTATTCTTTGTACTGTGTGTCCACAAAGCCACAGATAATATCAAGATCAACTTGGCTGAAATATGTGAGTAGTTATTTAGATACAACTCTTTAGTACATATTGTATTAGCCAAAAGTACAGCAGTGGAAAAAGATTTTCAGACCCTTCATAGAGCTCTACTGCATCAAACTGACAGAACTCATAGATATTAATTTAGTTTTTTGTTGGATTTGATACAAACAATGCTGAGAACTATCAAGAATGTTATAAGAATAAATTGAATATTTAAACAAATATATAATTTGTATTAATTTGTGTCGGTTTAACAAAGCCAGACCTTTTGAAACATAAAATAATTAATGACATTATTGCGTAAAACTTTCAGGTTGTCTGAGAACTTTATTTAACCACTGTATGCTGCGTACAATCTTGTTCAGATAAACAACGCTAACAGCAATGATTCACTGATATGAAGGAACACTGCACTGTTTGAGTATTGGTGATATCCTAGAAATTATCTTCTAAATAATCTTAAAAATCCTTAGTTCTTACTTTTAAAACCCATAGTCATGTTATCTGACAGCAGTGGTTTACACTGAGTATTAACGACAGATATCACCATGTAATAAAAACCTCTCACTTTGACTCATAAATCCTCAGTTTTTATAAACACCAACTGGGAATGATATTGGAGTTATGTCATCCTGCAGCCAATGTGCAGTTGTCAGTGTTTGGGTTTCTTGACTGAAGACATTGAACCTTTTTAATATCAACCCCCTCAAACTCTGAGCCATCCTTCTCTTCTTTAATCTCCTCCTTCTTTTTGGGCTCCTCACCCCCCTGTTGCCTCCCCTATCTCCCTCTCTCCCTCCCCTCCCTGCTCTTCCTGACCAAAGCTTGACTCAGGAGAAACAGAGGCAGATGTTCCAGGACCACAGGACTGCCCTCGGCCCTACCCCCAATACCTCCCATTTGTACTGGATCAGCAGTTAACCCCCGGAAAGAATTGACCATACAAGCATGCACACACACTCATACAAAGAGCACTGCTGCCCATATCTGTAGCTGGCTCAACAGTTGTCTGACTGAATGAACAACACTCAAATTCACACTGAGCGCTGCCCAGATCCCCTCAGTGTCCCTGATAGTAGCCACCCTGGGGTCAGGCCTTGTGTCAGTGTCCAGCACCCAGGGTCTCTCTGGGCAGCTGGTCTGGCTAATCCTGCTGCTGGAGGCCACTGGTTCTCAAACTAAAGGCTAAGGACCCCCGGGGGGACACAAAGCAGGAGCTCAAAGCGGGCAGTGCATGGTTTGTTCTGAGTATGGATTCTTGTTTGTTTGAGTCAAATTAAACATTGGTTGATGTTGGGGAGCGGTCACTATGACAGATCAGAGGAAACTTTCTGCTGGTCAGTCAGTAGGTGCTGCAGGTGAACTGTATAAACACAGGCCTGTGGTTTGAGAAGTCACCTTCACATGTATGAGAACATAGATAAAACCCTTACACCTCTTTCCAGCTGCACCAGGTTTTGTGCGAGACGCATGTGCAAGTAAAAAAATGTTTTAATTATATTGTAAGATAAAAATTGCCTTGACTCTACAGTCCATCTGTCAATCATGGTCTCCTGTCTCCTGTTGAGGACCACTGCTTTGAACCATTATCATGAGTCAAACTTAAAATGTATTTTTCCTCCTATCCCTGTTCTAGATCTGAAATTCAGATTTTTCATTTGGAAATATACATATTTTTGTGTGAACTGACTGTAAATCAATCTAAACTTAATATAAATATATATAAAACACCTGAGAAATTACAGTAAATTTGACATAAGGGTTTTATTGATTTCTTATTAGAACTCATTATCTGTAGCTTTTCCAATTCCTTCATCGAGGCAATATTTATTTTCTTAGTCCAACTTGGACTGCTACAACTACAATTCCTGCCAGTGTAACTGTAGGTTCTATAAACTGTGGGGCCAATTCTACTCTAGTACATATTCTATATGATGGGTCAGATACAGTTACACCACGGGCCATATTTGGTCCCCGGGCCGGAGTTTGATGTAATGTTTTGTGAAAAACAAATACCCTTAAAAATATATATATTGTTTTGTTGGTAAAAGATGAAGCTGAAGACAGTGTTGTGTTGAGTTACTACATCACAGACCTGTTACCTTCAGGTGTTGGACATTGAACTGAGGTCTGAGACAGTTGTTTAAAACACTGTTTTCCTCCCATTCATTGATTTTCAATATGTCGATGATCAAATTAGTCTTAATTGAGGCAACAGTTGTTTTCAGTCCAATCAAATGATCCAGAGTGGACCTTCAGCTGACCAGGCCTGAGGCTGCAGCCCGAGTGTGTGTGTGATGGGGATGATTTGGAGGTTCCCACGACGGCCATCCATCCCTTCCTTGGCACACACACACACACACACACACACACACACCATATGGCCATCTTCTAGCCACTGCATGCCTCCACTGTGATTTGGCTCAGGATGCGTAGACATTCACCTCCGCAAACGTTAGTTTGTGTTTTCTTGGACAGTGCGGAGAGTCGAGTGATGAAGAGGAGGAGGAGGGAGAGGAGGTGCAGGAGTAAGGAAGGAGAAGGAGCCGAGGCTGCAGCGCAGATGAAGGAGATCTCGGAGTCACGGAGGTGTGGGTATGTGGTTGATGTTGTGGTGTTTTGGGGAGCAGATGGTCGGGACTCAAGGAGGGGCGTGTTCTGTCCTCGCGACCCTTCACAAATCACACGGTTCTCCCCTGAGGGGCTCGCGCCTCGGTCTTCAATAAGAATCAATGGGAATTACTGCGCGAGAGAAAGGGATGAATGGGCGGCGGGGCGCGAGACCTCTTCCTTTGTTGTGCCCCCCCCAGCCCCCCTTTAATCCCCCTCCCCTGTGTGTTTCAGAGCTGCGCGCACACACACACAAACACTAACCAAACACACGTATATACACACAAACACACGCACGCACGCAGTTACTCATACACACATATAGACAATAGAGGAGCACTCCAGTTAAACAATCGACCTCCAGTTAAACAATTTCTGCACCACACACACACACACACACACACGAGTACACACACATTTACAAACATGTTTGCACAGCCATTCTTGTTGGGACTTCCACACAGCTCCAAGAAATGTCCTCCTTATTTTATCACAAGTAGTTAGAGGCTAATCTGACAGCAGATTATATAATCTGGTCCTCAAATCTCAGCAGCTATCAATACTTACTGAGAGGAAATACACAACGAAGTTCAAGAGATCTTTAGGAATCACCTGCCTTATGGACTGTAATGTTCTATGTTTTGGACTCGTCCCTGAAGGACGGCCAGAAAATATTTGTTTAATATTTTACCAGTGGCAGGAAAAAAGACAAGAGACATGAGACTCCAACATTAAACATGTGGATGACACCACAATGGAGCAACAAACTTTTCTATTCTATTCTATTCTATTCTATTCTATTCTATATATACTGTAGAATAGGGATTTTAGCAGCACAAATTGACTACAAGACAGATTTATTTGTTTCATGATCGATTTTCCATTACTAAAAAAGGACATTAATGCTAAAAATCTACAACAATAGAAATATTCTACATGATGTATATGCAACTGTATGTCAATAAAAAAGTAAATAAAAAATAATTTCTGCTATATCTATCTATCTATCTATCTATCTATCTATCTATCTATCTATCTATCTATCTATCTATCTATCTATCTATCTCCACCTTCTCTGGTTGAAGGACCTGACCTGATCATCAAGTTCTGTAAATGTCAGCCTATCAGGCTAGAGATAAACCCACATGGTTTATTTTAACCAGAGGTGCCCATGGTGTTCAAGGGTGTCCAATGATCAACAACATATTAACTCCTATGACTAGAATACTTCTTTATTGTCATTGTACTGTGGGACTAGGGGGGAATTGAGGACATGAATAAACTCTACATATGTACCTGATATGTTGATTAAATGTGTGCAGATGCATGGGTCCAAATGAGTCCATGGTTGTATCTGCTGTACCATCCAATCTGGAGTACGTTTAGATTTCAAAATAAATGTCAAAACATTTGGAAACATCTGTGAACAATAGTGATGTAACATCTGACACCAGGGGAGTGTTTACACTGGTACGATGAAGGATTCTGATCAACTTGTATTTCATCTCTCAACAACCCAGACTCTATTCCAGGAATCGTCCTTGGAATGGGCTGAAGGTTTCACCATCAGAATGTTTTCATTCTAATAACTTTACAACTCAACGGGCAGTGGACGCCATTTTTAGGGACTGAGGTGAAGACTGACTCTGAAAATGTGTTAATTCACTTCTGGGCCAGTGTTGAGGTTCTGCCTCAGTAGAAGCGGAGGAAGCGTTGACAAGGTGAGTGGTTCTGTCAGAAGGGCTGACAAAACCAACTGCGCTCACAAAGAGATCAAGGGGCGGAGTTCCCCGGTTTCCTTTGGAGACAATTAGATAATCTGCTGGCATAAATTATGTTTTAGGGCAAAATGTCATCTCGCTGGTGAATGAGGAAGAGAAAGAAGAAGGGGGTCACTTTCCATCTCACCATGCCTCTCAGTCACGGTTTGCTGGCCTAATCAGAAAATGTGTGCCACGTCATGGTGATGAATGACTGATGGTATATTGACCTAATCCAGGGAGGGGGAAAGAGCAGCTCTGAAAGTTGCTATGAGTGTAAATAACAGGCCTGAAGAGAAGAAGGATTTTACGCCACGCCACATATCGCAGCATTGTGGGCCATTGAGGCGGAGGTGGGAGGAGGTTTGGAAATCAACTGGTGGAGAGAAATGAGCGTCCGTCCAACTGCTAAACACACATACTGGTATGTGGGAAGACCGTGGCTGCCAGGGATAATGGTGTTAATGCTGAAGGTTAAAGGCCCTTCAATCAGTCTCAAGGGCTGTGAAGAGCGTGTTAGACATCGGCTCCTCATTTATCCATATACACTGACCCAGAGGGAATTACAGCCCAGCTAGGTCAACAAAGTTCTGCAGTGACGGTGGCACACCACCAGCTCTCCTGCAGCAGTGTTGACATGAAGGTCCTTTGTCACAGGATTAGAATGTAACAGAAGCAGCGATTTGAGCTGCTGTTTATCCACTGCCTGTGCTTTATACTTGGAAATGTTATGCGCATCCAGAAGACTATTGAGATGCTACAACTTTTTCCTCTTTTCCCCGATCTGATTGTGATTGTGCAGGTTTGGCTGATTGATGAGTGCGTAAAGATAAAATCCCCGTCTCCTCATGGTGTGCGCCGCCTACAGGTCACTGTAAAGATAAGTGACGGTGTGAACTGTGAAAACAGAAATTTAACACACTGTTTTCAGAAGTAATTTAAAAAATCTAAACTAAAAGTAGTGTGTTTTTGATTAATAAATAAATATACAATACATCTCTGCTATGACTCAAAGCAAAAAAAAATCCAGAATTTTTGGGTTATATTTGAGAACAATCTATATATAAGAAACCAATAATTATAACTAGATAAACCAGCAAAATCACAAATATTTTTAACCAGGAAGGGGATAGAGATAGACACAGAACCAAGTCTATCAAAATACCAAAATTAATAAATCAACGGATGGACAGACAGACAGACAGATAAACAGATAAATAGATAGACAGACAGACAGACAGACAGACAGACAGACAGACAGACAGATAGATAGATAGATAGATAGATAGATAGATAGATAGATAGATTGGTGGATAACCTCCAAATGACATCATCAAGTCAACAAGCGCTACTTTCCTTCATCATTATTGTCCGCACGTGCGCGCGCGCGCACTTTTACAGGGTCTACAGTTGTATGAACTATTCTATCATAAAGTGAGGTTGATGTTGATGTTCATCCTCTCTCTCTCTCTCTCTCTCTCTCCCTGCTCGTGTATTATTATTGTGGGAGAGCAGGTGCTGCCGGCCCCAATTACCATACAGCTGAAAGCACAAAGAAAAAAACTTTACTCCCTCTGCGCCTCCTCCCTCTCCTCCTCCTCGTCCTCCACCTCCTCCTCCACCTCCCTCCACTCCTCCTACGTCTCCACAAAGTCCCTTAATGACAGCCACGCGAGTGACACGCCACCAAGTCTCGTTTTACAGCCCGCACCAAAACGCGGAGGTGAAATACACAAACTGCAGCAAGAAGCAGAAAAGCTCCGAAAGTCTGCGGCCGCCGACGGCGTCAGCTCCGCCGACACTGACGCACCGACGTCAAGGGAAAGTGGTGTAAAGCAGCGGGAGCCCGCGCTCCATTCACACCCTGTTACATACATGTTTACATTTTTAATGAAATCCACACATAACAAGTTCCCATGGTTGACATTTAGAGCCACAGATGCAGAGATTAGGGATTACTGGAATGGGATTAACTGGAGATCTGCAGTTAGGGACAATTTTCTCTGTACCTGAAAACACTGCAGAATATGTGACAAGGTCCCGAGTTCAGTCCATGACACGGCATCGAGATTTGGTTAAATAAACTAAAGTGGTTAATATGAAAATAAATATAAATAAATAAGGGGAAAAAATAATAAATAAACTTGACTAAATGTTGAGACTAAGGCAGTTTAGTACAAAAGAAGGAAGTGAAAAATATTATAAATGAAATATGTATTTATACCAAAAATGATTGTGATTCGACATTTTTTCCACTTTTCCTGTTGAATCCTTGAGAAATTCTCCACCAACCCAGTGTTGACGTGACTGTGGAAACACTGATGACTTCACACGTGGACAAACACGACACATGACACGAAGGAATAAAGAAATAAAGATAAGGTAATAGGAACAGATCGACTTGTTTTGAGGGGGGAACCACGGCGGGGGGAACACCATAGGAATGCGACGGAGCAGATGGTCGTCGTTGTGCCACAGTTGGAGCGGCTGGCCAGGCATGACGCATCCACCCATCCATGGATGGGATGCTGCGCCAACAGGCCTGATCTCCATCACATCTGATGGAGGGGCGAACGGTGGTCGATGCTGGGGTCTTAAAAATAGCTCTGCAGAGGTTTGAAGGAATTTGTCGGGATGTACAAACGGTGGTGCAGCGTGTTGTGTTGTGAGGAAGGGAGGGTGGGGGTGTGGGGGTTGAGGTGGTGGTGGTGGTGGGGGGTGCATCAGGGGAAGAAGTGGGGTTGTTGCACATTTAACAGCTCAGTAGCCATTTGGTCTGTCCCCCTTTGAGAGAGAAAGAGAGAGGAGTGGGGGCGGGTTCATAGAAAAGTTGTGCCCCCACCCCATCCCTCCCCACCCTCCCTCTCTCGCCATCCTGCTCTTTCTTTGTGATTGCTCCGGGGCGGACTTGTGGCGGTGGTGGAGGAGGGAGGAGGAGAAGGAGATGAGGAGCAGGGGCTCATTTGCATCCTATTACCCTGCGCCTGTTGGCCCGGTATAAAACCCAGAGCTGGGCAGTTCAGCCTCAGACAAACACACACTGTACAACACTGAGACAAGCGCGCGCGCGCTCCCGAGACTGTTCTCAGATTGATCCATTATGACCCAGGTGGGAGAATAAAACAAACACACAGAGGTGCTCGACTCTCCTGCTGCCGATTTGGAATTATCTGATTTTTTGGGATTTCCCGTCACCGAGGAGGATCCTTCTCCTGAGGATTAATCTCATTTGCTGAACGGAACCTGCAGGTTTGGGAAGAGGCTTCACTGCGTAGAGCCGTCGCTCTTTCTTCCTGTGCTTTAACACTTCATCAGGACTGTGACTCACCGGGAAACTTTTGGAAACTTTTCTCCATGATTGCTTGAGACCTGTGGAGCTTTTCAAGGTCTGCTTGTTGAAGGACCGGCTGTCAACGCAATGGGACGCCGTATATCTCTGCTCCTGGTGGTCTCCCTCTCCATCACCTGTCAGGTAAACGCACTGAACACGACCCCTAGTGGTTCATTTTTCTCATTTCTTTCTTCTGGCCAATCTTTGGCGTTTCCTTGAAAGCTCAACAAACCCACCTGTGTCCTCCAGGTTCTGGGCTCTGGAGTCTTCGAGCTGAAGCTGCAGGAGTTCCTGAACAAGAAGACTCTCCAGGGAAACAACAACTGCTGCCCGACCGGAGGTGCAACTCAGCCGCAGAGCCACCAGCAGTGCGAATGCAAGACGTTCTTTAGGATTTGTCTCAAGCACTACCAGGCCAACGTCTCCCCGGAGCCTCCCTGCACCTACGGCGGGGCCGTGACACCCGTGCTCGGCTCCAACTCCTTCCAAGTCCCGGAGACGAACGCTGACAGCTTTACGAACCCCGTGCGTTTTCCCTTTGGATTCACATGGCCGGTAAGAGGATCGAATTATTCTGATGTCAACAATTAGAAGATGTGTTTATTTATTTTATTTTATTTTATTTACAATATTTCACTCGGGCTGCAGTTGACTGGGAAGTTGTGGTCATTGTCTTCTGGAACATCTGAGCTCTTTGATGAGCACGAAACGCAACAGATGCTCTTAACACTTGTGAGGGTCTGTGTGTGTGTGTGTGTGTGAGTGGGGCCATTGTGGAGAAGAGAGGAGGAGGCGGAGGAGCGTGGTGTGTCCCCCAAACGCCTCACCCCCCACCCTCCTCCCGGCCTCCCCCCTCTTCTCTCTCCTCGGACCATGCAGCCGTGGTGGGAAATTTAACATCCTCTTGAGTTGGCATATCATTGGCAGCGCAGCGTGAAATTCCGCCTCGTTTGGTTTTACGGCGCAGAGTGAGTGCGATAGTGGCGGGGTGTGAAGAAGGGAGCAGGTAGTGGCCCTTATTAGGCCCCTCATCAACAGGGGAATTAGGCTGCGTAGTTTATTGTGAGGCCACCTAATGGCCCTGTGCTGCTGAAGGTGGAGGGATGGACTGAGGGAGGAGTGGAGGGAGGGACGGAGGGAGGGATGGAGGGATGGATGAAGTGAGGCCTCCAGGCCAAGCAGCTGTTGACTCTGTCTCTCCTTTTCAATCTCCTCAGGGAACGTTTTCACTGATCATTGAAGCTCTGCACACTGACTCCCTGGACGACCTGACAACAGGTGGGTGGCAGCCCCGGCAGACAGCAGTGTAACTCAAAGACCGGCCAGAAGGCTGATAGTGGCCTGGTTTTCTTTCACTGACATCTTCTCACTCCAGTCTTCATAAATAAGACATACAAAGTCTTTCAGACCGGTTTCCCTTTTACATCTGGCCACTTAAGAAGTAACCGTACCCCCACGTCCTCCCCCCCGTCCCCTCACGCTCCATCTTCATGTCACCAGTCCGACTTTGTTTGGTGGTGTCTTCACACCGACAACAATAGATGATCATATTTCTACATTGAAAACCAAAGTGTAGTCAAAGGTTGGAGGTGTCCATCAGTAGGACAACTAGTTCAAGTCTGTGAAAAACAACCCATTGTTCAAAGAGTTCAACATGGATGTTTAAAAAACTTCATTTCCAGCTGGTTTCTTCACTGCCACACACAGAGAAAAGGTCACATACTTCTGCAGGTGCTCGGAGGAGGATTGTTCCCCTTATCTTTATAGCCTCCTGTTATCACTGCACTCATTTGTAGCACCACAAAATACTTGACCATGTGAAAGATTGATGAGTTAATTGCCTTTTTTATCTGGTTAATGATGCTTCACATCCTCGAGGCTTGAGATAGTCCCGTGAGCGGCAGGTTTTCTAAAACAGCGAAGTAAATGAACAACATCTGCGAGATCTTCATCTCATAAAACTTTTATTTTCCTTCCAGATAACCCTGATCGCCTGATCAGCAGGATCACCACGCAGCGCCACCTCTCTGTGGGAGAGGAATGGTTCAAAGACATGCAGACATCAGGCAGGACAGAGCTGCGGTACTCGTACCGCTTCCTGTGTGACGAGCACTACTACGGCGAGGGTTGCTCCGTCTTCTGTCGACCCCGAGACGACGCCTTCGGACACTTTACCTGTGGCGAACGTGGAGAGATCATATGCAACTCTGGCTGGAAAGGACAGTACTGCACTGAACGTAAGTGGGTTTGGGTTCTACACAGAATATGAAAGTGATACTGGGCTTTGGCCGCCACTGATTGGATAGTTCCTCAACCGCTGACAAGAACCCAGTAACCAATCACATGTCGTTTACGGTAGACTTAGCCTGAACCAGATGACAGGATGCAACAATTTAAGGGGCCTAAATTAGCTCTGATGAGGTAATGACTCAGAAGTTTCCAAAACTGCTTTAAAAGTTAATTTCCCCATCAGTCAGATGCCTATCATTATTCTTCAGGGACTTTTTCCACCTCCTAATGCGGGGCCCGTGTGCAACAGGCGTCAGTTAGTTATCCCATTGCACCAGAGGCCTCCATTCTAATGAGCCACACTGGCTCCTCAGTAATTCACACGCCGCGTGCCTTCCATTAGACCACTGCGGCCTCCTTTGCCCCAAACCTCCTCCCCGATTGGCCAAGTGGGGGTCGGGTATTGTTGATGCCTGTGCTGTTGATTGGCTGAGCAGGGTTGTGTATTGTTGTGGAGGGGGCAGCTGCTTGGTGAGAGGAGACAATGGAGCAGCTGTCTGGTGGTTAGCTCCACACAGACCAGCTGGCCCTAGGGGGGAGGAGTGGGGGAGGCAGTTGGGGTGTGAGGAGAGACCAGAGGAGCAAACCAGATCGTAGGAGCGCAAGAGAGGAGGAAGAGGAGAAGATACAGGATAGGTGAATGGTAGAGGAAGAGCAGAGGATCAGAAGGAGGAGGGTAGGAAGGGAGGAGGGCAAGGGTGAGAGAAGGGGACTTCTGACCCACAGTCAAGGGGGAGAAAGGAGGCTTTGTGTGGGATGCTTTTGTGTTGGAGTGCGACCAAAAAGTGTGTTTGTTGGCTGGTTCTCCACTAAAGTTAGTTTTTCAGGTTGGATTCTGCTTCTGAAGGAGACTGAACATGATGAGAATTATGTTTCATCTTTCACCCAGTTCACCTGTTGGTTTTTCTCTGGTCTCTACAGCAATCTGTCTTCCCGGCTGTGATGAAGAACATGGCTTCTGTGAAAAACCAGGAGAGTGCAAGTAAGTAGAAAAAATCAAGCCATGGGTGGAGGAACAAAACCCTTTCACTTATTTTCTTGAGAATGACGAAAAATCTGAATTGCATTTTTTTTCTTTGAATTTTTAGCAGTGTCTAATTATTTCTGTGTCAACAGATGTCGTGTGGGCTTCAGTGGACGTTACTGCGATGACTGCATCCGTTACCCAGGCTGCCTCCATGGCACCTGCCAACAGCCCTGGCAGTGTAACTGTCAGGAGGGCTGGGGCGGCCTCTTCTGCAACCAGGGTGAGTTTACTGTGGATTTGGATTCTTTGTAGCACTGACCCATATTTGTAATCTCTTTGTGGACCAGTTGTGAACCCAGGCTTTGTCTTTGCTGTTTTCAGATCTGAACTACTGTACTCACCATAAGCCCTGTCTGAACGGAGCCACGTGTACAAACACTGGTCAGGGCAGCTACACCTGCTCGTGTGCGCCCGGATTCACAGGTGCCAGCTGTGAGACCCAGGTCAACGAGTGCTCCGGAGACCCCTGTCGTAACGGAGGCAGCTGCACGGTAAGGGACAGATTCCAAAATGAATAAAGTCCAAATTGTGGAGTTGGATCTGAACAGGAAAAGTAACTTTTGTTGCTTTGCAGGACGGCGATAATGGATACAAATGCACCTGTCCTCCGGGATTTTACGGCAGTAACTGCGAGCTCAGTGCCAGCACCTGCGCAGATGGACCTTGTCTGAATGGTGGACACTGTGTGGACAACCCTGAAGGTGGATACTTCTGTCAGTGCCCAATGGGATACGCAGGATTCACCTGCGAGAAGAAAATAGACCACTGCTCCTCCAACCCCTGCTTAAATGGTACATTTAAGACTTCTGTGACCAGAACCGTGAAGTAGTTACAGATCTCCAGAATCAAACTTCATCTTAATCTCAACTTTCTTCCCTGCAACAGGTGCAGAATGTGTAGATCTGGTCAACTCCTACCTCTGTCACTGCTCTGAAGGGTTTTCTGGTCCCAACTGTGAAGACAGCCTCACTGGCATCTCGGGCCAATGTCTGTTCTTTCCTTGTCAGAATGGAGGGACGTGTCAAGAAGGAGAAAATGGCTACACCTGCACCTGCCCTCCAGGTATTGTATGGTGAAAAGGATTCTTCTTGCAACAGAATCATCATCAGTTATGAGAGTTTTGTTTTCTAATCAACTGCATTCTTCGTCTTCTGCAGGATACACCGGCAAAAACTGCAGCTCCCCCATATCTCGATGCTCTCACAACCCCTGTCACAACGGCGCCACCTGCCATGAGCGAGGCGGGCGGTACGTTTGCGCCTGTGTGCCTGGCTATGGCGGTCACAACTGCCAGTTCCTCCTGCCCAAGGTTCCAAAGGGTCAGCCTGTGGTTGATGGTCCAGATCGGCGATATTCCTCAGAAAACATGGATGCTGAAGACGACGAGGACGGTGTAGGTGGCTTCCCCTGGACGGCCGTCTGTGCAGGTGTCTTCCTGGTGCTCGTGATCCTGATCGGATGCTCCGTTACCGTTGTCTTCGTTCGCGTCAAACTACAAGAACGTCAGAGTCACCGCAGCGACAGTGTTCACAGCGATAGCCGTGAAACCATGAACAATCTGACCACTACCAACAACTGCCTTCGCAGTGACAAAGACCTGGGGTCGATGATGACCACGTCCGTCAAAAACACAAACAAGAAGGTGGACTACCATTCAGACCTTGCGGGATCTCTGGGTGGTCTTAGTGGAGTCAGTGGGCTAAATGGGTCAGAGAAGAATGGATTCAAGGCTCGCTACTCCAGCGTGGAGTACAACCTGGTCCACGAGCTCCGACCTGAAGACCTCAACGAGCCGGAAGTCAAATGCGAAATGCTGGATGAGTTTGAGTCCGAGGAGGGATACAGGAAGAGACACAAAAGGTAAAAACTCACAGATTGTCATGACGACCTGAAATTCTCTTATTTGACGCATTTCTAAACTGGTTTCTAATCTTCATCTTCTCTTCATCCCAAAGTGAAGTGTCAGAGAACAAACTGGAGGAGGAGGTACCGAGCTGCAGCGACGCCAAGTACCAGTCCAGCAGCGAGCTCAACTATCACGCAGCATGTGATTCAAAGTACCAGTCCACCAGTGACATTAAATACCAGTCCAGCAGTGACGTCAAATACCAGTCCACCAGTGACGTCAAATACCAGTCCACCAGTGATGTCAAATACCAGTCCAGCAGTGACGTCAAATACCAGTCCACTGCTGATGTCGAGTACCACTGTAACAGTGACAACGTGTACCAGTGCACACCTGACAACAAGTACCAGTCCGTCTACGTCATATCGGACCAGAAAGACGAGTGTATCATAGCTACAGAGGTGAGTAGGAAACAGACGTGTCCGACTCTAAACAAACATCTGAAGCTCCAGTTTCAACGACACTGACTTTTCTCTTTTCTCTTCTCAGGTATGATAGAAGACACGACTAACTTGTGGTCCATGATGGTCCACAAAGACCAGCCCTGAGCAGCGGAGCTCAGCTTTAATCCAGGAGTTATTCCTCCTGCTGTTTGCTGTTGCTGTTCTGGGCCTTGACCAGGAGCTACGATGCTGCTGCTGCTGCTGCTGCTCCTGTGCACTGACACGGTGCTGCGTTAGGACTCTGCAGTGCCATGTTGAATAAGAAGACATTTTTGACCCTCTACATAAGAACTGAAGCTGACTCAGTCCAGTGGAGAAAGTACCAAAAGACAGTTGGAGCGTCCTTGCACAGAGAAGGTGCTTAACTGAAGAACGGGGCTAAAGAACCCATACAGAACTGGCAGTAATGGATGAAGTACTGCTGGTTCCGGGACAAACATTGAAGTACTGACTTTGAAGTATGGATTATTGTAGTACCATGGTGTACCTGTTTGGAATGACCTGTTATAAGTACCTTTGGAGTACTGAGACCGTTTTAAGTACTGTTGTAGTACTGTTGTATGTTCAGTGTAAATGCTGTCTTAAATATGGAACGGTTCTGTGCAGCGCTGCAGAGCGGACAGTGAAGCGGTCGCCATTTTTTTTGCAGTTGAGTAAAAACTGCGGACGCCAAGGATTCGCCTGAAACTCTGCAGCACTGACCAGACCGTGTCGGCTGAGCTGGTTCTCAGCGGAACGTAAGGAAACTGAAGATTCCAGTAGTGACTGCAGATGGATCCAGCTCGGATCCTGTTGGGCCATACTGGCCTGTGAGCTCTGGTGGTTCTGATCCACGGGGCCATGTTTTTGGGGGCAGGGGAACTCAGGAAACACAGTCATTATTAGAGCAAAGGAAAACAAATAGGGCAGAGTTTGTTTAAATTGTTTCGATTGAAAGTTCAGCCAACAAATGTAACCGTAAATCAGGGGTGGGCAAACTAAGGCCCGGGGGCCATAAGCGGCCCGTTGAGCTTTTTAATGCGGCCCGCCATCCATGTCCAAATTAAATAATTTATTTTATAATTATACTTCTGTCTTTTCCCTGCGATGCCTGCATTTCCCCAGTAGATGACGTCTTAAAAGCTATTAGAAATTTAGCATTTTGGGTTTTACGCATGACTTTTACGTGCCATTTATCGTAGTTCAAAGGAAACCTCCATCTTTCTGCTCTTGACTCGGCCTTGTGTCCAATTTTAGGATAAATTGTTTGCCCACCCCGGCCTTAAATTGACCTTCACCATACTGTTGCGTTTCCAAGTGAGCTGCATCCAACTAGTCTTAACAACCAGACCTCACTGCACTATAGAGGTGTGTGTGTGTGGATGAGTGTGTGTGTGTGCATGGGTGTGTGTGTTTTCTTTCTTCTCTAATATGCCGTTAGATGTATGCACTGCCCATTCCTGTTGACTCCTAGTCTTCCGATGTTAGCCAGTTGAAGGACACCATCACCTTGCCATTAGTTTGCATTATTTGTCTGGATGTTTTTATTTTATTTTATTTGTTATATAAAGACAGATGTATTCCTTTAATTTAATGATGTAATTATTTGCGTTTTTTTAATTTTTTCGTGGTGATGATTTTGTTTTTGTTATAATTTAAGTTGGACTCTTATCATTGGCAGATAATGTATGTGAGTATGGATGTATGTAAGAATGCATGTATGTAAGGCACTTGAGACCACTGTGACTGTGTTGTATTTAAGAGAGAAGACATATGTACAGAGCCTGTCATTTTTATTACTGGAAAACGACACAATATTTTTTTCCAAAATAAAAAAAGGAATGAAATATAAAACTTTTGCCTTTGGTTTTCTCTCACATGAAGTCTGTGATCGTTATTGTCATTTTAGCACCACCGCCAGGTCTTAAGGTGTAAATTAAGGTGTTTAACTACGTAAACGTATCTGTGACAAAGTTGACAAGACCTTAAATCTTCTTCTCTTTTCAGCTTACCATCTCCCCCTGTCCTCTGTATCTTCTACTCTGACTCCAACTACATCCATGTCCTCCATGTCCTCCATGTCCTCCCTCACTACATCCATAAATCTCCTATTTGGCCTTTGACAAGACCTTAAATCAAACTTTCTAAAAGGAAATATAAAGTTTCTGTTCCGTTGGTTTGTTTGTCCAACATAACCCAACCACAACAAACCCAAGCTCTATATGACTGATCATCAAAGGAATTCAGTGAACAAGTAGAAAAAATAATTATCAATAGATTCTGGAGTTACTAGATATATTTGTGCTCTGGAAATTATTAATTTATTTGTTCATATAAATACAGTAAATTTATATGTTACAAATAAGAAGACCAGAAATGGTAAATTGAAATGGAGAAATGGAATGGTGAGGTTACAAGGAGCAGAGAAGGAGAAGGTGGAGGAGTTTAGATACTGAGGATCATCTGTTCAGAGCAGTGGAGACTGTGGAGGAGACTGAGGAGAAGAATAGAGTGGAGTCAGGATGGAACAACTGGAGAAAAGAGTCAGCAGTGATCTGAGATAGAAGAGAGTCAACTAAGGTGGAGGGACGGTGGAGAGACCAGACATGATGGATGGATTAGAGACACTAGGAATAGACAGAAGACAATAGACAGAGTTTGAGGTGGGAAGATTGGAGAAGAAGATCGAGAAGACATACTGAGATATGTAATTAATTACATATTAATAAATCATAGACTTACTAATCTATATTGATGTTTTGTTATTTTTAATGTGTGAAAAGTTAATCAACACTGCTGCTGTGGAAGAGAATAAACTTATATCCAGGGGTTTCACTGTATAAGTAGGACAAACTAAGGCTGGGGGGCCTGATGCAGGCCGTTTGTAATCCGGACCTTTAGCCTTTTGCATGACTTTTAGATATAATTTATTTTAGTTTGCTTAAATTCTCGTCCTGACCTGGCATCCCAGGACCAACTGTGGACAGCGAGTCAACAAGTTTGTCCATGACTGTTAGCTAGAAAATGACTGATATCTGTTTATGAAGTGTAGAGATAAGAACTGACCGGAGGAAACCGACGATGGTAACACTCACTTTTCACAATGGGGTCGACTGAAGAGGCTTGTTACTGTTTTTTTATCCTGTCATGTTTTCTCAGGGGGCGCTGTTCCCCTCAGATACAGAGGGACGTTTGGTCTTTTGTCTTTTTTTTCCACTGATGTCATCCTGTGACCTCACTCCTCCATCAGTGAAGGACACGGTGTGAACCCTGCCTTCAAGTCACTGTTATGTTCAAAGACGGCGGGGAAAAAAAAGTACAATCACAGAGGTTCAGTGCTTTAGTGTTGGTGAGTGTATACGTCCACCAGAGTGTGTGTGCGTGTGTGTGTGTGTGTTTGTCTGACGCAGCAGAAGACTGTCTCCTCGTGGAACCACTAAATGAGACAAAGACACACCCCATAATCATAGACTGCTTAGCTCCACTCCTCTGAGGCCAGGGCCATCTCTTTGTGTGTGTGTGTGTGTTTGTGTGGGTGTGTGTGGGTGAGAGAGGGGTGAAGCCAGAAAAAGCAAGAAAGAGTGGGGACGGAGACGAGGGGACAGTAATGAAGATGTCCAAAGCAACTCATGATTGGTTTGAGAGGACGATCTTTGCTACAACCTTCACTAATGTCTCTCTCTCCCTGCCTCTCTATGTCTCTCTTTCTCCATTTGTGTGTTTCTATGTGTGTGTGTGTGTGTGTGTGTGTGTGTAACAATCTAGTTTTAGGCTGAGGGGTATTTATAGACGGGGAGAGAAACCACCAGTCTGGATTTAGTCCCAGTTGCCCCTGCCTGACTACTCTGTGTATGATTTTATGTGTGTGTGTGATTTCGACCAATGGGAGTGGAGTTTGTCATCAAAGACACTCACAGTTTTATGGCCTCACACACACATCAGTCACTGGATGATCAATATTGATAACACCAAACCACAGATGAAGCAGAAACACCTCCTCTACTCCATAAAACTCTATTTTCCTCAGACTGGTTTCTTTTTGTTCCGTAAAAACCCTGTGTATCCTATAATCTAAGTCATTTGTCTCGTAAAAAGTCTACGGTAACCTGGGCAAAAAACAAAACAGAGACAATATTTTATTATTTTGGTTTTTGTTTCCACCATGAGGGTTTAGAGCAAATAATATAACTTCAGGAGCTTTTCAGGAGACAAATGACTTTATTGGAAGCTACAAAGTTTTTTTAGAGTGAAAAATAAAACTGGTATCAAGCATTATCATTATTTTCAGATAAGTGATTCTATTCCAGAAAAAAAAAAAATCTGCTCCAACTGAAATGCCAAATGTCTCTGGTTTTTGTTCCCTGAACCGATTCCAGGCCCTTCTTCAAATTAAATTTATTACATCAAGAAATACAAAATTATAGTCATCAAGTTTAAATTAACTCATAAATTATTTAAAGTTCATCCTGTTTAGTTGAAGATGGAGGTGGTGAACTTGCAGGAATTGAAGAAAGACACAGATCTTATGACATTTAGTGTTTTTCTTTTTTAAATCAATCTGCTGCCATCTACAGAAAGGGCATGTAATTGTTCTTCCTGTCACACATTGACCAAAACTATTATTCCTTAATCCAGGCAAACTCGCAGATCACATTTGGTCAAGAGCAGAAAGATGGAGCTTCCAGAATCAGATCAGCCTTCTCCTAGCCATCAATATAGAAAATGATAGATTGCAGGAAAAAGGCAAAAAAATCATTTAAATGCAAATGATATTATTTGGACATGTTTGGCAGGCTGGATTACTAATCTTAATTTGTTTACCTGTGCCTTAATAAGACCAATATAATCTAAATTTAAAAAAAAATTGGTACCCTAGTGCTCTTGGATTTTTTGGGGGTTTAGAACCCTGCTCTACAGGATGCATTCTGGACTTCTAGCAGTTGTTGTTTGCTTTCCATGACACGGAATTTCCCTGCTTATGAAGTTTTGTTGAGAGTTTGTGTAAAGTTTCCTCAAATAATAACTTAGTATCATTAAGATGCTCACACACTTTTTTGCAAGTTTCAATGATGTCTAAGCAACAATCGAAGAAACTATTGTTGACAAAGTTCCAGTTCTGGACTCCCATGTCGTACAGATCACAAAAACGTTTAAGATTTACAAACGCCACGTGCAGCCAGAGCCACAGTGGACGATCAAAGCGTCCTCAACATTTCCACCTGCGCTGGACAGATTGTAGCCGCCCGTCACCCGTCCATTTGGTGCAGACAAAGGGGTCAGTTTCCCCTGTCCAACGACTGCAACTGTGACTGCTTCAAAAAAAAATCTATTTGTTTGCATTACCGCGGCAGAGAGCAGTTGTTAGCACATACCATGCTAAGCTTTTTAACTTAACTTTTTTCCGCGGCCACAATGGCTTTTTCGCTGAGTTGGAAAATCACAGGAGACAGGCTTAAAGCTGGTCTTTTGTTGTGGCCAGGCCTGTCCTGCAGCCACTGAACAGTCGCACGATCCTGCATCCTCCCTCTGAGCTGCCCGCTGGTGTCAATGGTCAGACAAAGCCCTGGTCAGTGGCTGCCATATGCTGCCCTGTTGCTCATGAGGAAAAACAACTCTTTGAACTTTCTGCAGGAAGCACTCAAACACATTCACACGTGTTGGTGGGCTCTTCTCCCTGGTGTCCACAAGTTTTCTCTACACCATGTCCACCTTTTGACGCATCGGACAGAGGTTCAGAAATATTTCTTTGTAAATAACCACAGAATTATGTTAATTTTTTGCCCTCCTGCTCAAATCATCCCAACGTGAGTTACTTTGTCAGGACAACAAGTCTTGTTGAGGGACGTCCTCTATAAACCTTTCCTTAATATCCAATATGCAAATATCTGCAACACTTTTCCACATTTCAAATTAGATTCAGAAACCAACCAACACCAATATATGCAGCTGATTTGACACAAAAATTGTGATAAAAATCTTTGAACCCTATAGGCCATACGTATCAAACTCAAGGCCGGGGGGCCAAATCTGGCCCGCAAAATCATCTTGTGTGGCCCGCGGTAACAGTTTAGATCAGGCCGGGGCAATTATTTTGTCTTGTGGGCCACATGTGGTGCTAAAATTTGAGTGACAGACTAGGTCAAGATCAGAAAGATTGAGTATTTGTGTGAACTAAGATGAATGATGAATAAAGTATTGAATAAAGACAATTCCTTTGGCCTCTTTGAGAATATCTATTGGGGAAATACTGGATTTGCAGGGAAAAGGCGGAAGGAAAACACTAATATAGATAAAAAGTATATTTTGGACAAGTTGGGCGGGCCAGATTAAAACGGGCCGCATGCAGCCCCCGAGCCTTAGTTTGCCCAGGTCTGGTTTAGATAGTCTAAAGAGCAGAGTACTTTACATTATCGAGTAGTGACATCAGTACAGTCTTCCATTTACATCTGGCCCCTCAAGGAAACTGTGTTGTCGATGTTGCCCACTGGTAAAAATTAGTTGACATCTATGCTATCGGCAATCCTAGCATAGTTGGCGTAAAATTGCATTATCATAAGTGGACGTAAAATCAATAAAACATTTTACAATATTTTGCCATAAGAACATTTAGCTGATTATATTGTACATCCCGACAATTGTAAATACTTTCTCGGTAAATACCATAAAAGTGAATCACATGAGCTATGACCGATGTTACACACTATATAATGTTGAGTAGAGCTGATGATTTCTGCCCGGCCCCTTTGCCCTCACGCCTAAAATCACATTTTTTATTTTGACAGGGAGTAGGTTGGACCATATCTAATCCATAGAAAAGACTGTTTAAGTGTGTCTCTGCCGTAATCTGATTAATCTGTCCATTCATGCCCTTCTCTCCTCCTCCTCCTCATCTGAGTAAAAGAATAGAGAACAGCTAACGCTCACTACTCAGAACAGAGTGAATGTTGGAAATGGACAGGATATTGGGACAAGGACAGGGACAGTTCCTGAAGACAACAATTATAACCAAACAAGACAAAAACTCAAATCTATTTTCTCTCTGCACCTCCAGTTCTAAAAATGCAGATAATTTCATGACATTTGAAGTCATTTGTCTTGCTGCACCACCCCCAACCTCCTGTAAAGGCTCCCCCAAGGGAGGACCCGCCCCCTACTTTGGGAACCACTGATGTACTCTAACTTCTGGTGGAGGAGGAGGCCAAGAGGAGCTACTCTGGTGTCACCAAAATGGCTAAAATAAATGCATAAAGGAGCTTCTCAGATGGAGCAGGGAACTGGTTCCAAAGAACTTAATGAATGGATGACATTTTTGTGTTTTGTTTGAGTTCATTTGTTCACTTGAACTGGAAAGCAAGACTTTAAAGAAAGTTTAGGGAATAGAAAAAAACATTCAAAATTATAGTGAGTGGAGAGACTCACTAAATGACAAGTTCTCTCTTCTCACCTCAATGCGAGAGATAAAAATTTGGGAAAGACAGATCTTCAAATCAGGTCGTGAAACAAATTACACATTAGAAAAATCTCATGGAACACGATCAAGCGGAATGTCACGGCATTTATTATGTCTTTCATTTAATGATCTTATTGTTGCAGTTTATTCACAACTGACTCACTTGGTCTGAAGCCTGGGCCTGTTTAGTTGAACACAATACTGACCTACTCACAGGAATTGAAGAAAGACATATCAGGAAAAAAAAATGTAAAAATGTTAAAAGTTAATTAAAAATTGACTAATTGAAATGATATTAATTGAGTTTCCCATGAAGTGAGCAACCAGGTATTGTAGCGTTGCTCCCGACACCAAACATCACGTCCTCCACTCTCAACAGCGGAAACACGATTGTTCAGAATCTCCTCAACCTTTCAAGTCCAGTTTAGCACTCAACATCAAAGGCCCTTAGTCCCTTGATGTCGTTGTGCTGAGTTGCAGTTTCCAGCGAGCAAACATCATTGTAACAGTGACTCACCCACTTTATTCTCCTGCCTGTGTTCGTTATTAGCATCTCAACGGTGAGCATCACTGACTAGTGATTTTTGGGCTGAATCTGGTGGGAAAACACACATTTCTCCCTCGACCCCCCCCTCCTTTGTTGTGTTTGAACAAACGATGTGACCACAGCAGTCCGACTCGCACAATGACAGACAGCTTATTCAGCTACTTCATCTGTTGCAGCTCCCCAGGGACCGGGCTTGCATCTTTTCCCACTGATCAATCTCTCCCTCTCTCTCTCTCTTTCTCTCTTCCTCCCTCTCTCCATCTCCTGCTCGCTCCTCTTCCTCGATGCCTGCTGCTGACGGTCAAACTAATTAAACCTCTCTCTTTGTGGCCAATGTTTTTTTGTTTTTATTTTCCTTATTGTGGCCACTCCCTGGGGGTTTTAGCGCTCTAAAAAGAGACTCATTCCTTCAGAGACACCAGCTCCCATCAGTGCCTTCTGGCCATTACTGGTGCATTGTGGGAACAGCTTGGCGAGGACAATGATTGGCTAGAACAATGAAACTCGAGGGCAACATAAAGGACACGCCCACTTTAAGATGGGAAAGAGAGAAGGAGGAAGCAGATGTTGCCACTGAGGACACACAGGAGGGGAATTTATTTTCTTCAACTCCCTGGCAACAGGTGACGTCAGAGGATAAAGGTTTTTACCTGCTTTTAATCAAATATTCCTCTGGCTCTGTTCCCATAGATCTTGTCACCAAACCATGTCATCATCTTCTAAACTTAGGTCCATATTGGTTATAGATATAGATATATATTTATATATCTACCATATACTATATATATATAAATATATATATATACAGTATATATATATACAGTATATATATACAGTATATCCTAACTTTTTGCCTATGTGCGGCATATATATTATATATATATGAATATATAAATATATATATAATTACGTTGACATATAATTAGACAGACACACACACAATTGTATATATATAACTATATATTTGTAACTATATGTAACGTATAGTTACAAATATATATATTTATATATATAAATATATATTAAATATATACTAAATATATAGTTATATATTTATAACTATATATTTATACAATGACATATATATGTATATGTACACACACAATTGTAAAAATAGTTATATATACATAACTATATATATTTATATATGTATTATAAACACAGATTATACAGGTTATTCTCAAACACGAGTTGTAAGATAGATTCAAGGCATTGGTTAGAAATATTGATTTGTATTTGAATTTTTTTTTTCCATCAAACACATCATAAAATGAGGACAGTGGACTGATAGTTGATAGAAATGGACCTTCATACATGTATGTAGATATTGGACCAAAAACCAGAACAGTTACAGCTACAATAGTCATTTACCACATCACCAATGGATAGAGTGGATTTCCTGTTACTTCAAAAATTAAAGTGACCCCAAACTTTGACGGTTGTGTACATACATCCATATTTATCCACATATATGCATATATATTCTTACATTATTGGTTATTGATGATTGATCCACTGAAACTTCAACATTGTTCATGTTAATTAAACTCCTTAAAACAAAAAAAAGAGACATTTGACTGATGCTACACAACAAATGGAAACAGCATCGAGAAACTGAAGCCATTTGTTTTGATTCCTTAAATTAACGTTGATCTGTTTAGAGGAAAATAGCAGGTAAAGCCTGGAAACACCTTCCTGGAGAAACCAGTCCTCCAGCTCTTTAAGGACATTGTCTCCTACAAGACAGTATTTAGATATAATAAAGCAAAGGTAAACCCAGTAGGACAGTCTTCACTGAGGGGTTCTGGGGGGTGGGGGGTTGACCTATATATTAATATTCTGTTCTTCATGCAGATTTCTGTTTCTGCACATGCACTGGTACAAATCCTCTACTGACTCTTTTTCTTTTCCTTGGATCAGGTCTCAAAGAGGTTAATTTTCAATATTTTATGCATGAAAAAAAATCCTAATTTGGGGGAGGGTCTTTAATGTCTGCATTAACGTCTTCCCTCTCGTTTACAAATGCTATTATTCTGCTCTCACGTCTCCGCAGTCAGCGTCCCCTCCATTTGAGGGGTTTTTAATCAAATTCAGGGGCAGAATAAATTTGTACCTTCCAAACTCTGACATAATTTGCCATTGTCCTCACCGTCTGCGGCATGCTTAGCCGCTTGGCCTTTACATACTATTCTTATTTTTACAAGGTTGTCGGTTCATGGGAATACACGCCTCTCCTCAATATGCCCATTCACGATGGCTAGACAAATTAGACGGCAAATTCAAGCGATAATGCTCAGCAATTCAGCCCAACGCAGACAAAAAGGCAGAACGTCTGATGGGAACAAATCTTCCAGCACGGTTCCACTGTGTCACAGGGGAACGGGGGTCTCATTAACGCCAACGCAGAGGCACGAAAAATAATAGGTGGGCCGATTTGATATTCTGATATCTGGGCGAGCAGGTCTGACCCACCGAGACAACAGGTGGAGACGAGATGTTGGGCTGTGCGGTTGTAGGCGGCGAGTGTGACTATGTGTGCGTACGCTCTTTGTTTTCATCCTTGTGGCCTGTATGTGTGGGAATGGACCCTGGTCTGACTTGTTGATTAATGGCCAGTGTGTGTATGTGTGAAACGGCTCCTGGTCCTGTTTCTATGCTAATGAGTACCAGCAGATGGGAGAGAGGAGGCCGGACCAACAATGAACAAACACCAGCAGCCGCACAACACCCAGAAAGACCAAAGAGACACTGGTGTGGTTCTGTTTCCACACACAGACGTACGATTAAAGTGGCGATTGTACTTTTCAGTGGGACGATGGCGTCAACACCGAGAAGTCAACGGTTGAGTGTTGGACTTCTACAATACAGGAAGTCCAAGTCTGGGCGCAGGGACAACTTTCGGCACTAGAACTGTTGAAGGAGACCATTGACAACCAGAAAATACAGTTTAATGGTTTTAGCCAGCAGTGGTCATCCTATGGAAGCCTTTATGCAACTTGGTTGACTCTTGTCTTAGTATATTTTGGGGGTTTTATTATCGCTCACTATTTTGGTTGTGTAGGTATAAAGTTGGCAGCAGCGATGACTCAGTGGTTAAGGAAGCGGATTTGGGTCAGCAAGGCTTCAGGTTCGAATCCACCAACTACCAGGTTGCTACCAAGGTGCTCTGATCATAGCACCGTCCCGGCCAACATAACTTCTTGTGGGCTCTCCACCAACAGGAAGGCTGACAGTGTGGTGCAGTGTGATTTGGGTGGTGCCACCCGCCCCTGCCACCCAGCAACAGGGTATATAAATTACCATATTGTTGCCTTTACATCAGACATTGGATCAAAAATAAAAAAGTAGGAAATATTTACAACAATATTAATACAACAAAGCCTTATTGGTGCCTTGAATAAATTGGGGGCTGTGGTGGCCTAGTGGTTAAGGAACTGGACTTGTTTCCAGAGGGTTCCAGGTTCAAATCCACCAACACTTCTTGTTCTGTCAGTTACGGCAGTGGTTAAGGAACCAGACTTGGATCTGGACGATTCCAGGGTTCAAGGTTTGAATCCACCAACTGCTAGTTATCACTGAGGTCCACATGGCACTGTCCCCACCCACCGGTCCACCAGTTCTCAAAGCTGCCCACTGTTCACTTTGGTGATGGGTTAAATACAGAGATCACAATGACAAGGAGATTCCTTTCCATCCGTTTTTTTCCAATAAAAAAATAACTTGATAGACCAGTTGGTTATTGAACTATATATTTGTGAAATAGGAATTGATAAAATGTTATTTCCTAATTTCCTGTCATTTTTTATGAAAGACTTGAGCAATTTGAGCTCTCACTCACTAATTTATTTGTTTTTGCCAAACAAATATGGAGTTTATTAAAAGTGAACACTATAGGTCATTGAATTAATTCCTGAGTTTGTCTGTCTGCACTGTTTTTATTATACATCCAACCCCATTAGACGAATGTTGTAAAGTTTTCCTTCCTACTTCCTCCTCGTAAGCAGCGTGCCACAAAATCTGTATGGGAAAATAACAGCACAAAGTCTCCGTCCTGGCTGTTATTTTAGTGTTAGGGAGAAAAGCTCTGTTTGAATGAATGACAAACATATGAGTTACAGGAGAGGAGTGCTGACGAGGGAAACCTCTGCCAACACAAACCCACGGCCCGAGTCAAAAGAAAACAAATCACACAGAGTGAGATATCAGCCAAACAGGTCACGAGGAACACGAACACTCCACCACAGACAAACTCCTGAGGAATGTATTAAGTGCTCTAGTAGCTGTGAACAGGAAATGGATTCCCAGAGACAGGAAGTAACTCTGTGGAGAGAGGAAGCGTTTGCCTGTATCCGCCCTCTGTCTGCTGGACGGGAGGAAGAAAGAGAGAGAGAGGGAGGGAGAGGGGCGTTGGGGCAGGTGGGTTCAATCAGAGGGTTGATTTACAAAAAGACAGAAAAGGCAACAGTGTGAGGGGGACAGAGAGGACACCTGATCTGATATTAACAACAAATAATGTCATTAAAAACATAGATACGTTTAGATTTATCCTTCGTCACACAGGAAGCATCAAGGATGTTTGGATGTTGATCTTTGAAAATGATGGGCTTGTGTAAAAGGTGTTTTTCGGAGGAGCACAGACTAATCTGTTAATCTTTTTCAAGATTTGTCCATTTAATGTTTCTCAAACTCTTCAAAAACCAAATTAAATTAAATTTGTTTCAAAAATATAGATAATCTTAAATCAAAACAAAAATCAATTTGACTTCTTTATACCAACTTTTCCGCATAAAAGGTTAAATTAACAACTTTGTCGTCATTCTCCTCCTAACAGAAAGGGGGAGCACTGACAGACTTAAAAGCATAAACCTCCTGTGAATCATTAACTGGCTGAACAAAATAATTATTTATCAATCTATGGTTTATTTTTATGACATTCCTTCATATTCTAACTGTTGTAAACTGTATGGACAATTAAAAGTGTGTGAATGTGTGTGTGTGTGTGTACGGAGGACACCGGATGGACAGATGGTCCATTGTGACTCTTGACACCTGCCAGCTGCTGCCGTGCTCCTCTTCACCTCCTCTCCTCTTTGCTCCCTCACCTCCTCTTTTCTCTCCTCCTCACCTGTTACCTGTTGTTGTTGTTCTCCTCTCTCCTCCACCCTCCTGACCTCCAACTGTAGCCAACGTTCTCTGAAAACTGAACTGTTGCACTGGACATAAATAGATCAGCCTTGAAGACAAAAAAAAGTAATAAATAATAAAATTTCAGGAAAAGAGAAACCATCTGGAGAGAACCACCCTTCAGCATTATGAGTAAAAAAGTCACTGTTTATAAATGTGTCATATTTGCATTAATGTATATACAATATACATAAAATCATAATAATGATCCTCTTCTAATAACCCCGTAACACAATGCTAGGGTTTCTCCAATTAATGTGAAACCCTATGAATATTGGGGAAAAACAGCTGTATGTTAAAGCAAAGGCCACTAGATGGCAGCATTGCAGTTAATTCTATAAATATATACCTTTTATATTTAGAATTATTTGTTATCTTTTTATACAGTATAAAGGTTGTCCGATAATTACTTTTTATTCAATTCAACAATGTTGCCTAAAACAGGCTGTTGTCCAAAAACTTATTTTGTAATTCTAATATAAGCTGATTGGCCTGATAATATTTATCAATATTATTTATAAAAATCTGTGGTGCCTCAGTTTTCAAACTTAGTCCTGTCCAGGTTGGTGGTCGAGGTCTGAATTATTTTTTCCCATAAGAAATGATTCAATAAAAAGCCGCACTGGTCGTAGGTTTGTTCGTGTTGAATTCTGAATCAGAAAGAATGCACGGGGATTTGCTTAACTCGCCGAGCGCGGCTGCCTGAATGCTCTCTCGGCTTGACTTGGCTTGACATGGGCCGTTCGGAAGCTGAAATTCAGTAGAAAGTGAAGGCAAATTTTTCTCAAAGATTTTGGTCCAGGGTCGAGTTGGTCGAGGGCTGAGGCACCACTGTATTAGTATGAGATCAAATAAATGAGCTGCAATGCTGCCATCTAGTGAATTTAACTGCAATATACAGCCAATTATCAAAAAGCATTTGTTTCCCCTAATACATTTGACAAATCTTAAACACCATCAGTTATCATTACCAGAGGTAAAATATTAACAATGATGGTTGGACGGATGGACAGACAGAAAAAAATTCTACAGCAATTTTACAATAAAGAACTTCAACCCCACTTCTCTGCAGAATTACCCTCTCCCAGTGGACACAGGTGGGACGATTCCTCTTCCTCCCTCATGAGAGTGATTTAAGGTAGTGAAGACCAACGTGGACGCACACATGGACGGACACTCTGCTGCGGTGTGTGTGTGGGTTTCCCTGCTGTGTAACACGTGGGTTTGTAAAGTCAGAGTGAATTCCTGCCTGAGAAAACAATGGCAGCGTGTCAGTCTGCCTGACAACCACTCTCACCTTCGCTCGGCCAGGCAGCGAGGACAGCTGGCGGCTGAGACACTGGATCTGTGGATCTGTGTTGGTGAGGACCGGGCTTTATGTCTGTGTGTGTGTGTGTGTGTGTGTGTGTGTGTGTGATCCTAAGAGGTTAGGGGTGA
>JAFBJS010057481.1:0-30618 GCA_016785265.1 Paraplagusia blochii | reverse complement strand
ACAACGCAAACTGCTTTCCTGTTTCTTAAGATAACTGCAGAGGCGTCTTTCCCATGAGGCCGTGAGGCCTATATTTATATAAAACCATAAAACTGAAGAATCTGGGACCGAGAGGAGAGTCTTTGGCTTAATACTCAGTATTCTCCATATGACAGGCTTCGAAGAGGGAGAAACTCCAGGGAACTTTGTCACAGTCGATGGGTGTCAAATTACAATTATTGCAGCCAACACCAGAGATTCTATCATCTGGTGTTTACTTTAACACTTACTTAGAACTGTGTACTACTACAAGAAAATTTACAAATACCTTGTGGCAATACTTTTCCTTCAGGAATACTGATTTTCAGTTGTCTAGACTCGAAACCACACAAGGACAAATCATTAAACATCACCACAGGAGCTGCCATTAGCATTTTAGTGTCTGACCAGTGGTGTTCTTAACTACAACACACTGTGAACAGATGTCATCAACAAGTGCGAGCAGACTGAACAACTGTCTGGTGGACAAGGGCTGAGTCATGGTGTGTTTTGTCCATAGAGACAGACCTGCAAATGGTTGAGACTGCTCGATTATTCTAAATCAATACCACTAATCAATTCTGGGAAAAACACTGCTTTAATGCATCTAAAGAACAGCAAATATCTGTTATTTTGGTAAATAACATCAGCAGTCCAATAATCTTCAATGTTCAATAAGTCTACAAGGTTTATAAATAAAATATATGCATTAACATTTGAAGAAATACTCTATACATGTATAAATTAAAAGGTTACACTCATTCGTATGACTTAAAATGGACAAAGTTATTAGGGCAAAAAAATATATTTGCTCACATTTCACCATTCCATTTCTACGATGGATTAGGGGAAGGGACAGTGCCGAGACCTCAGCCCCACTGACCTACTTTCAGCATCATAAAATATGAAGTATCTGACTGAGTAAATATGCAGCATAGTCACCTGATTCAGTTAAGGCGCAGATGTCAGTCTCTCTCTCTAAAGTGGGTAACTTCAGTAACTGGAGAATGAAGAATCCCAGGGGAGTTACTTCTCTCTGGTTCTTCAGTTCCTCGTTCATTTATTACCAATGAACAATAATCTCCTATACATACAGATGTGTCATTGACACTGAAACATTGTGGTCTAAAACATTGCAAGTGTGTTCTGCCTTTCACCCAAAATCAGGCAACCTCGTATACTTCTGCCTTTTCCTTGCAATAGTATGTTTCCCCAGTAGATGGCGTTAAAAAAGGTATTAGAAATGTAAGATTTTAGGTTTAATACGTGCCATTTTCATGCCATTTGACCAATTGTGGCCCGCGAGTCAAATATTTTGTCTATGCCTACACTAAATGCTTTGTTGCCTTGATCTGGATCATATGTCACACTCTTACCTTTACACTCAAGAGTTCAAGTTACCAGGTTGACTTGCGCGTTACCTTCAGGTGATGAATTTTGGGCTGAAAGATTTTTTATTACAGCCAGGAGTCACATGACCGGCATCAAAGATACCATTTATTTATATTAATAACATTATCTTTATCTAGGAGACTTTCCTGTTTCCTAAAGTCAAGCTAAAGTGCCTTTAGTTGGTTTGTTAAAATTCAATATAATTCCATGTTCTTAGTATATTCTTAAATGTAATATAAATTTCCTGCAGGATACTCTCTTCAATTTCCTGAAGGATACTGCTGGGTCTCAATAAAATTCTATCCACCCATAAAGTAAAGATTAGAACAAGAAGATACGATTATGGTCAATTCGGTTAAATCAATAATCCAGAGGGACCAACCTAAAATAATAAGAGCACAGCAGGGAAAAAAAATTGCAGTCTATCTATTATATTTGAACTGAATGGAATTTCATGAAACTAACAAAAGATTCTGTGTGGTATTGGTTGGATGGTTAGTGGTTAAGCGTTAATAAATAAAACACTGAATGGAGACAACACCACCGCCTGGCCTCCTCCTGCGCTTCGCCTGAAACCATTAAACTCAACAAAACGTGTCGCTGCTCTTTTGAGCTTTGACAACAGATGGGCCAACGGACACCGTCACCTGACTCCCTCTGCCTTTACACTGCTGTGTAGGGTTTAAGGGCTGATCACAGACACATTATATATATATATACATATCTATGTATATATATATATATATATCACCACTGGCATGACACAAAAGGTCCATAGACGCTGAGGAGTGAAATCAAAGAGAGAGAAAACACAAAGACGTTTGTGTTTCATCAGTAAAATCACATCATTAGCTCCTTCACAGCAACTACTACAAACGAATTAAAGATCCACAGATCTCTAACCTACCTAGTCAATAACATAAACCATTAGTCTAATCCTGGGATCAAGGCCAGGCCTCTGACAATGGGAGTTCATGAATGCCTTTGGGGCCGACTGCACTCAGAGGAATACAACAAGCTTATGTTGGCCTCATCCCTAAACAGGTGCTTCTAAAAACTCGCAGCAGTTAGAAGTAGTGTAGTTTTTATGATTTTACATGTTACCATGGCGACTTATTTGATATATAACACATTCATTACTGAGCTGTTTGTGATCACTGTTTATGCCACTTAGAGCAGAGCTCTGTGTCAGTACAACGATAAATAAAAACAAACCAACCATTGACAGTGTAACAACATCAGGAAGCTTTTAATAGTTTATTGCTAAAGAACACCTTCATAAAATTGTTGTTAATGTGATATAGATCACCAATAAGGGCCCTGCCTATGACTTATTTCTGCTCCTACCTAAACAACACCCAAAAGGCAAATTCCAACTTAGCAACCCTTACATTCCAACCAACTATAACAATATAAAGCTGCTAAGACTTATAAAAAGAGAAAACAAGTAAAACAGTTTCAGCCTGTTCCAGACTGAAGCCTGAACTTGTTCTGCTGGATGAGAAATACCACAAAGCATTGTCGGCTTGCAAACAGTATTTTCAGAGTGAATTACAATTTTGCAAAATGAGAACTTGAGCCAACGAGAATACTTTGGTTCAAACACGACGCTGTCTGCCTTACAGATGGAAAAACTGATCATAAACGTTACACATTAAAATCTTCTTTTGCTGCTTCTATCGCTTTAAGTCAGAAAGTTAAACAAGGACATGGTAATATTTCATTCCTTGACCTACGGGAATAAATACCTCTCTCTGTACTCCTGGCTGTTGCCAGCACTGGAGACCAGGTTCCTTCACATGCACAGATGTTTTGCCGGTCAAGTGTCAACCACGCCTGTTGTAAATTTATAGAAAATAAAATGTAAAAGAAAGAAGGCAAAGGAGAATGCTGGGAAGGGTTACTGCGGCAGAGATACTACAGCCTAAAGTAGAAAAAATGAATGAATCAAATTCTGCAGAAATGTTGGAGTTTACTGTATTGCACAATACAGTAGATATATGAATTAACAAATATACATAGTATATATCTCAAGGTATACTTCAGATATACTCCAAGTGGAGGTCTCTTCAAATACCACTTCTGTGCAACAACTAAATCGTGATGCCGATTCATCAAGACTACGAAAACACATAAAAAAAGTATTATTAGAAACCATGTTGAAGGAAAATTAGATTTCTGGCATTAGCTACAAATCTTTCTTGGGAAAGTACCAGAGCTGATTCAGCAAAAAAAATGTTGCTCTACCACAGTTGCGCTACTGCTTTTAACAGACATCTCCTAAATAGTGGTAAGGAGACAGGGAATAATGAAACAACTATGATTTCCCAAGAAGCGTCACACCAGGGTGCGCGTGAAATACCATTCACCTGACGTACACACCCCGCACCCAATGAATGGCAGCACAGCGCTGCAGTCTCACCTGAGAGAGTAGGTATAGCCGGTGTTGTCCGGAGCACACTGCGGCGGCGTGTATGTGTGCAGCTGTGAAAAATCCATTGTCATTCTTCTTGGGTTAGACTGTAAAAATCCAAGACGGAAAGGAACAGGACTCTTTAAGCCAAAGCCGACATGTGAGAGTGGGATAAAAAACACAAACACAAACGTCCATGCACGGACACTTATGAGCACACGCTGCCAGGTTTAGCCTCGTCTCCTCAAACTAAAGACATTCTGCTAATGAGCTCAAACCTCGCCACCACGTTACAACTGGACAAGAGTGAACTGTTTCTAAATATTGCCTCTAGTGCAACACTGATAAATTCCCTGCTTCCTCCATAATCAATCCAAGCCCCAGTCCCTGGGCTGCTCTCCAGGAAGCACAACAACCAGTTATTGCTACGCAGTTGAGTCATGTCAGAATGCCCAGCCCCTCCTGGGAGCTGCTGGACATTCCTTTTTCCCTGGAACACAACAATGCTACTATGGACAAGAGCTATCCAACCTCTTCCTGCATGTTGGCTCTGGATGGAAGCTGACGGAGGCCACATATGCCAGTAAAAGCTGTCATGAATGACTCGTTTCTTCTCTCGCTGTCGACAAAAAGCCGGCAACTGACGGATGAGGCTGGTGGAGACAGGACAGTAAGAGCCCCGGCCTTTTCTCTCCGCTGTAACAGACTCCACCAGGACAGCTACAACTCCTCCACTGACTGCTGAACAGGCTCCACACGCACTGGAGGCTGCGTTACGAAACCTAGTGCAACAGCGAGGGGTTGGGCCGAGTTTTAGGCAATGGGCGGGAAAACTATTGGCCTGAGCATTGCTACACTGATAGTATTATTTGAATTGTGTGAAACAGCTGTGCAAAATGGCAAGTTACCATAGAGAGATAACAGTTGCCGGTGCAATTATGGTGCAACAAAAATACTTGTTGTAATAATATAACGGACATTAAGCATTTATCGTTAGTTAAAAAAGTTGTACTAAAAATAGACACTTGCGCTGGAACTCAACATGATTTGAGTATGAGAGTAGCTCAAGATCAAGCTAACCTGGTACTCCGCACGAACAATTAGAACTAAAGAAGCCTTTTGGACAATGACAAAACCTTGACAATGACCTGGATGACAGAGAATCTTAAGACCTTTGATTCAATAATCCAACCCCACTATAAATACATCTTCTATGTATTCCTAGTCCTGTTTCAAATACAAGTACATGGCCAATCAAATACTGTAAAAGGATAGACATATGCATATCCAAAAGCCATGGATGTTTTCCCTCCTCCAGCAAGAGGTTTATGACTAGCCATAAATCAGAATGTGTTAGTGATTTCAATATGGAGCAACACTTAACATCTGCATTCCTGGCTGTGAGTTATTTGAGGAGACAGGTTAAACACTGGCAGTACTTTACATGTGCGATACGTCCAAACGTGTACAGTAGAAACATATACGCAAGAATTGGAATTATTAGGTAGTGCAACGGATCCTTAGCTCAGACCAGAGAGAGGAACGTTATCTTACAAGAAATGCTGTCGTTTTCCATTTCACCCTGTTCTCTGTATCTTCTACTGACTCCAACTACCTCCATGTCCTCCCTCACTGCATCCACCAATCTCCTCTTTGTCTCCTACCTGGTAGCTCCATCTCTAAGATCATTCTCCTACCAATGTATCCACTGTCCCTCCTCTGTCCAAACCATCTCAATCTGTCTTCTCTAGCTTTTTCTCCCAACCTTCTTGTCTGTGTTGTCCCTCTAATGACCTCATTCCTGAGCCTGTCCATCCTTGTCTCTCCTAAAATGCATCTTTAACTCCTCCACCTCCAGCTCTGCCTCCTGTCTTCTGCCTATTGCTAGTGTCTCAAATCCATCCATCATGACTGGTCCTATAAACCTTCCCCTTCACCTTAGCTGACTTTCTTCTATCACAGATCACTCCTGACACTTTTTTCCAGATGTTCCATCCTGCCTATACTTGATTCTTCTCCTCTCTTTCACAGTCTCCACTGCTCTCACCAGTTGATCCTCAGTTTTTTGTTTTTTGTAACCTCATTCCTATGTCCTCCTTTTCAAAGATGACCTATAAATTAATCGAGGTCAAATGCATGGTTTCAATCTCACATTTAAGATCTTTATACCACAATATCTTCTGAGATAAAACAGCCTTTGGAGTCGACCCTCATGAAAGTTATTGGTTTCCCATGAATATTATTATTATTATTGATTATTATTATTATTATTGTTATTAACAATTTTTGACACAATGGTCCAAGGCCAGATCAGTGCTCAAGTAGAATTAAGGAACGCTACACTAAAAATGTAATCTCGACATTTACTCCTGGTTGTTCCTCGGGGTGGTCTGGTCTAAACTAGGGAACCCGGGACCTGAAGTAGCTCGGAGCGCCCCTGCTCACACCGTCAACATTCTCACCTCACATGTGTTTTGCCGACTGCTCAACACACGAGACTACCTGGAGGACTGTCGAGTCTACGGTGCTGGTAAAAACAGCGCACATTATTAAATACTTTGAAATGAACTCTAACAACGACTGCAGACTGTCACATAAGCCGTCACATTCTCACGTCTCCCACCGCTAAATTTAGACGCCATGTAATCGCTCAACGCCGTCATACGCGAAAACGCTGATCGGCTGAGACGCAACAAACAAACGTCCTCGATATCTGCGAACGATTACGGCCAATTCACGGAACCGCGTCGCTGATTCGAGTCGTCGAACGTCATTTATTCTGCGTACGTTGGTAAATAAATAAGGCCCCAGGCTGCGTTCGCTGTCACTGAGCCACTGTGCGTAAAAGAACCCGGTCGGGGCAGAGTAAGAACCCAATAAACGACACGTTAACGACATATTACCGCAGCTACGTCAACACACTGAGTCACAGTCATGAAAACATGTCAACTTGCCCGCGTGGTTTGCGTCCATGAATGTTGTTATTATTTAGGAGCGTAATCCAAAGGGACGAGATCCACTGACAGGGAAGATGCGCCAAGTTCCGCCAGCATCCCGACGCACGGAAACCGACTGAAAATAACCGACTGTGCGCCTCCGAATACCTCCACTCTGAGTTATTCACTTCAAAAAAAAATAAGAAATTAAGAAAAGTTCCCAATACGAGCGACTGTTATGCTGGTGCACAACTAACAGAATTCCAAAATGGCTTCCCTGGTTCAACAAAGCCAGGAGCTGATCCTCCCACTCTCAGGCCTTCCATTGTCGGTCAGAGCGCACACTTTAAATCCATTGGACGAACGCGGCGCTGCCATAACTGCAGGCAACACAGTCTGTGGCCGGTCTACAGCTGCCGCACTCACAGTCCGCACTATTGTGTGAAGTTGACACCCATTCCCTGGAGGATTAAACTGATACTGAAGGAATTACGTGCAAGAAAATCCTACAATATTCACTGACGCCAATGTCTATTATTATTAGGTTATAATAATATTTTATATGAATATTCAGAGATTATGTATGTTTTACATATTATAATAACACCAATCACTGTGGTAGGAAAAAAAAATATTTATGTTACTGGTTATTTCTATGTTATACTATAGATTCCCGTTCACTATATTTTCCTGTAGAGGTCACCAATGGCATGACATGAGTCACCAATTCATGTCACTGCACACAACGAAATGTCAACTCTGTTTTTAACCCATCACCAAAGTGAACAGTGAACAGCTTTGAGCAGTGTGTAGGGACAGTGCCATGCTCAGTGGTAACTTGGCAGTTGGTGGATTCCAACCAGGAACCCTCCGGAGCCCAGTCCGGTCCAGTTCCTTAACCACTAGGCCACCACTGCACCACTTATAATGAATGGAACACAAAAGGAAGGAAACCAAACTCTTCATTGTGATACACACACCAGCACACAACGAAATGTGATCTCTGCTTTTAACCCATATGTGTCAAACTCAAGGCCCGGGGGCTAAATGTGGCCCGCCAAGTCATCTTGTATGGCCCGGGAGAGCCAATGCTGCACAGTTTCTTAACCTGATAAATTAAAAATGGTTTTATTACCCAGCTATGAACACTATTAGTTATGCATTACAACTGGCCCTTTAAGGAATTCATGATCTTGACGTGCCCCCAAGTAAAAATTATTTTGATACCACTGATTTTACCCATCACCAAAGTGAATAGTGAGCATCTATACAGTAAGTGCCTTGGGAGCAGTGTGTGTGGACGGTGCCATGCTCAGTGGCTGGCAGACTCAAGCCTGAAACCCTCCTGGCCCAAGTCAGGTTCCTTAGCCACTAAGCTGCCACTTAGATCTACAGGGTCGCCACAGAAGAGTTAATATAAATATTTCATACAGCATTTTGAAGATGGTGTCAAGCAACAGGGCTGGCCTAGCGGTTACGATGGTGGATTTGGAGTCTAACCACAGGCTGCTAGGTTGCCAGGTGGAGCACAACACCGTCCCGACCAACATAATTTCCTGTCATACTCAGCAGACCTCAGTGGTAATTGCAGCTGGTGGATTTGAACCCAAGACCCTCCAGACCCAAGTCTGGTTCCTTAATCACTAAGCCATTGCTGTCCTAGGATGTTGCAGTGTGATCTGGGTGGCAGTCGTCGAGAGTGTTGCCCTTACTACATGGTAACTGATGATGAAGATTAATGAATTATGATGTGACAAAGACAGACACTGACAACTGGACAGATCAAAAACCTTGACTAAACCACTCAAAACAATGGACATCGCACAGAAAGAGTTCAAGAACAGGGTGGGGCTGTGGTTAAATGGGTGGTGAAGAGTGTGATGGTGTGTGACAGATGAGTAGAAGCAGGGAGACCTGATGTAATCTATCTGCTTGAGACGGTGGGACTATATATAGAGAGGAAGCTCGTGTGGTGGACAGGGTTAGAGATACTGAGATTTTATTGGGTGAGATATCTCTATGGACATGTCTAAAATTAGTATTTAATACTGTACAGTAGTCTCTCACTAGTACATGGTGTTACGTTTGTAAGAAATGTAGTGCTGTTCTGCTATTTGAGTTACCACTCAAAACAATGGACATCGCACAGAAAGAGTTCAAGAACAGGGTGGGGCTGTGGTTAAATGGGTGGTGAAGAGTGTGAGTGTGATGGTGTGTGACAGACGAGTAGAAGCAGGGAGACCTGATGTAATCTATCTGCTTGAGACGGTGGGACTATATATAGAGAGGAAGCTCGTGTGGTGGACAGGGTTAGAGATACTGAGATTTTATTGGGTGAGATATCTCTATGGACATGTCTAAAATTAGTATTTAATACTGTACAGTAGTCTCTCACTAGTACGTGGTGCTACGTTTCTAAGAAATGTAGTGCTGTTCTGCTACCATAAAAAAAAAAAACACACTTATATTTGAGTTAAAAAAGACAAATGTTCATGCAAAATATAAAAAGAACGAAAGTAGTACTTAAATTATCCTAATTAGAAAAATTGGTAGTTAATATAACTGCTGTTAACAGGCTGCCCCTGACAAGGACCGGCAGTTGTGGTAGCAACGGCTATGTAGATGAAGATGAATCAATCAATCATACAAACTAAAAGTAAACAAATTTTCCAACTACCCAAATGACATGTAACAAAACTTAATTAAAGTGTTGGAAAGACCAAATTATCACATGTGGGTCATAATGATACAAAATGATCTGCAGATGGTGTGACCAACTGCAATAGGAAACGCCATTCATGGAAGCTGTTGAAAACTCCCCTAAATGTAAAAAAAAAAAAGTCAAAATAGTGCTTTGGAAATTAGTCAAAAACAAAAAACTGACTAGAATTGAACCATAATGGTGTAAATTTTGTTTGTTTTGTGTTGTATGTCTATCCTACAGTATGAGGGTGAACGCATTTGTCGTTTTTTTCCTTCAGTGGCAGAAATTAAAAACATTTAAATTGATTGGTGGAGATAAACGAGCGCGTCGCAACTAAAGCGGAAGAGAGCAGAAGGGAACCCTCTTGCTGTTTAACGTCTTAAAACCTCAATAATACGAGGCTTTACTTAAAGCAGAGGCATAGTTTATATTATTAGTCAATAAAATGTCAGCTGTTAAAGAGTTACATTCTGAGTGTTTCCCGTATCCAGAAGATAGAATACATTACAAAGAAAATATGGAAAGTGGTATGTAGTAAAAGTTGACAGCACACGTGGATCTAAATGCATAATTATCACAGGTTATTACAGGTCTTTGAACAACTCACGTGGTCCAATGAAATATATCGTCGGTTTCTTGACCAGTCGTATCCCCGGGAGAAAGACGGACATTTGTTCAGTTTACTTCTGCTTCCATCAAAAGCGGATCTCGATCCACAATTCGCCTTTCCCGCACCCAGTCATATTTTCCGTTGAGAATCAACGTCACATCCGTTTTTGTCTTTATAAGGAGCTAAAGACCAAATATAGCGTTTGCCGCAACGGTCGTCAAAGCAAATTTCCAAATGGGAACAGCGTCGCTCCGCGGCCACTACTGGAAACCCAGTCTGTGTGTGAGTCCACGGCTCGACGAGCTAATGTCAAGGACTAACTAATGTTACTGCTCTTTTTGATATATTAAAGGAGTCAAAGTTCTTTGTTGGTCAAAGGCTGTTCCCGTTTTTACACAAATCCATCGGTCTGTATGGTTTCAGTTGAAATAAAGGAGTTTCAGTTCCTTTAAGTTTCTGAAATCTGTCTAAAATTATCTTAATATCTTTGTTTTCTAACAAGAAAATGATGATTAAATGTCATTCTGACTGCATTTAATGAATAAACATATGATTAAATCATTAAGAAACAGTTATTTTATTTTACTTTTTTAAGTTAAAACAACATGTCAATCACGTGACTTAGTTATTCATGTAAAATCCATTAAGAAACTCAAGCTGCTACTAACTGTCAGAGTATTTTCCTACCCATAATATTTTCCTACCCGAAGCAAAAAATCTATAGCCATATATAGTTTTTTCCTACTTATATTTTTCTATCCTCTGTTTTAAAGGTGGCAGCATATTTTTATATACCCGTATTATGTATTTAACACCTTTAAAAGAGAGTGTAGGTAGATATTATGGGTATAGGAATAAAAGTAAAAAATTAGTCCTGCTTCCACATATTTAAGTTTCTTCTTCATCAACCTCAGACCCCTCCTGGTGGCGAGGCCCGGGGCTGCAAGCCCATTTTGTTAATACGGCCTAAATGTATTATTTTAATTAAAATCTATGTATACTGTTAAATAGATCCTCTATATTTAAAAGTATATATTTATTTTGTGAAGTATTATTAAAAAATAAATAATAGTCTGGTATTGTAAGTATTTCATATATCCCTGAAAAATTTGGGAAGTGAACCCATTTGCTGTTTGTCACACAGAACAACAACAAATAAAGATCAGAAGAATGTGTACATTGAGTATTGCAGTGATGGACACCTGTCCTAGATGGTTAGTAATCAGTCAATCAGACTTAGGGCAGTATTTTTCGACAGTGGGACAAAACCTGAATAACTGGACCAGTGCCATTTATGGAATGGTGGTGATGTGATCCATTGTCCCTGAGGTCACGTGTTGACGTTATGCGAGACAGGATTTTTACCTGGCTGAGAGACATTCGTTCACCTCACCACTGTCTGGCCAGCTGTCCCTGATTATGGAGCTTTTCTTTCTTTTACTGAGTACAGGTTTATTCCTGTCTGTGCAGCCGACAGAGATAGATCGCAGTAAGTACGCAGTGCTAATCCGATCCTATCAGTACAGTACACATACCTCTGCTGCTGTTAATGTTTTTTCTTTCTTTTAATCAGATACGTATTGTGAGAGTTGTCTCGCAGTTTCACGAGGTAGGGTGGAGTTTGTGAGTGTGCTCAAAATTCTAAAAAACAGATGACAATAAATCAGGAAACTACACGTTCACTTGTGCAGAACATCTAAATACATGTAGCATTTTTATTTATCCTGTCATGAAGGTATGAGAAGTTGGGATAAGAAAAGAACTGTTCTGTCTTTCAGTGATTGCAACAGCCATAAAGGAGGCTCCATCAGAGAAGAGACTGAAAATAGTTGACAAACTCCTCACTGGTGGCCTCTGTACAAGAGTAACCTCCTTAAACAATGATCTTGAAGCCAATAACAAACTGAAATCTGCATGCATCCACTTGATGGGTAAGGTCCAAAGAATGCAATAACTGATTTATTTCACAATATAGGTTTTCATTTAATGAAACATTCTCTTACGATCTTCGTAGATTCTCAAGCTAAAAAATTCCGTGCTGTTTTGCTGAGCGGAGAAACGACCAATCTGGATGTAGTGCTGTGTTATGAACAGTCAGCAGCATGTGTTGGAGTCAAACACCAGTCTTTTGAGGTAAGGCTTTTTCCCTTTTAGAGATGAATAGCTTTCATTGCAAAATTGAGAAAGAGACATAGATAAATAGATCTCTTTGTTTGTGTATAAATGACAACGTATTGTGCTGGGTTTTGTGAGTTGTTCCTAAGAAGCTCTCTCTAAATATCCACTTTTTTGTAGGATTCCAAAGCCCCATTCAAAGAGATTGCCCTTGATGACTTAATAAAGAAGAACAAAGACAATCTACGAATGACTCGGCCTGTACAGTCTGATACAACAAAACATTTGCGTGATGAACTGTGAAATATTGTTTATTGTGTTTTAAAACGACTGGACATCTTTACTCCAGCTTTTCTTTCCACAAGTTTTTCATGTAAAACAATCAAAATATTAATAAAAATGAGTAATAATATGGTTTGTTGGTGTTTTTGTGAAGTGAGTGGTAGTCAGAAATCGATCTTAGTAAAGAAAATGTTTTATAATAAGTGTATAATTGTAATAAAATAAAAAAAATCTCAATTATAAAATTGATTGTTGTACTAAAGAGGCCAGAGGGAGCAGGTTCCATAAATGTCTTGATTAAAATGTTGCTCAAGGTGTTAGTATTCAGTCCCGCAGCACGGGGGCGCTGTTGGGACCGGGAGGAAAAGCGACGGTTTGAAAACGAAGAGGATGATGTTGAATGGCAGACCCGGGATTTAGAGGTAGCAGCAGGGCAGGGTCCTCACGCTGTAGCCGCCGCTTTATTTTCTTTTATTTGTGACAGTCGTGGATGTTAAACGTCTGGAATACTGGGCGGAAGAAGTGTTTTTATGCCTCTTTCTCTGCGGTGAAGGTAAGAAAATGTCACGGCGGGCTTAGTAGCGGGGTCCGCGCCAAAGCACATCTGGCTGTAACGTCTTTGTGGCTGATAAAGAAGACGTTTATGTTGAGCTGTCACCGGGAAAACTGTCATTAAAATGGCGTTTTTTACATTTCTGTGAAATAATACGCGAATTAAACCTTGACTGAGCTTTTACTGTGTATTCAACGCATGCTATTGTAACAGAAAGCACGTTACGAAGCGACAAGATGTAAAAAACAGACTTGTCACTAACAATAGCAATTGACGTAACGGGCTGTATTTGATTTTTACGGGGTTTAACAAGATAAAAATGTTAATTTAACATGTTATAATTTCATTACACACCATTAGTGGGTGTCTTTGTTAACTCTCGGTCCAGTTGACCCTCGGTCCCTACCGAGGGTCTTCATCCCTATCATTTTTTTTCTGGTGGACCTTTCCAGAACATCGACAATATCGATCCGGATTGTGTTTCGTCCACACACGGAAATAGAAGTCAGGAACAACAGACTGTGTACATAGAAAGGAATGACTGGAATTTGATGAGTGCGATAAAACAGTGCAGGAGGACAGAGACGCTTTGTTTTTGCCCTAATTATTGGAGAAAGATGGCGACCAACACCCAGATACCAGGTTCACCATAACTCCTAATAATAATGCTATTAATAAAGCAAGACGCCAGGTGGTTTGTATGTGTGGACAGGGTCCATAATTGACCACATAGAGGTCAATAGATGACCATATGTGATCCATTTCCTGCCAGAGTAAACCCTATATTTAGAACCCAGTGAATCGAAAACAACCAAAACAAACAGTAATAATAACTATCTGTAGTATAACGCAATGTCCCACTTTTAATAGTAGTACCAGGTACTCTAAGTTGATATTCACAAATCCAGGAAAAACCTTTTAAAGGTGTGATTTATTGAAATATTGACAGTTGTGAGACCAGAGCATGATCTATGGATTAGAGACATTAAGAATAGGTAGATGACAGGAGACAGAGCTGGAGGTGGAGGACGTAAAGATGCTGAGATTCTCTTTAGGAGAGACAAGGATGGACTGGGTCAGGGATGAGGTGATTAGAGGGACAACACAGACAGGAAGGTTTGGTGAAAAAGCTTCAGAAGACAGATTGAGACGGTTTGGACATGTTCAGAGGAGGGACAGTGGATACATTGGTAGAAAAATGATCCTAGAGATGGAGCTACCAAGTAGGAGACACAGATGAGATTGATGGATGCAGTGAGGACATGGATGTAGTCAGAGGAAATGGACAAGTCGAAAAGAAAGAAAGATTTATTTAAAAGATAAATTATCATTTTCTAAAGAGTTACTTCATCAAACAAGAACATTTTTCGTAGTTCAATGGAAGCTGCCACACTGTTTTATCTAAACCTTTGCTGTTGACAGATACACGGGGGTGTGGAATTCAAAGAAGATAAGACAACAAAATAATACAAGTTACCATTTACTTTTTAGGCAAGAATGGCAACCTTTCATTGACAAATGTATGCATTTATTTAATAAGTAAACAGTTAAGGTTAGTTGCTTTCTAAATTTAACCCTTAATTACATGTTTTTTTTATAGTAAATGTATAATAATGTTGAGAATAAACTAATTTTGTGGAAGGAATAGTAATATTTAACATATCATTTTTCTTAGAATGAAATAGTAGCAATTCTGCCCATCAAATGTAGTTGTCAAGTGTTTTTTTTGTAGTATTTTTTTTGCTTCTTCAGTCTGGAACAAGAACAACATTTCTCAGTCAATCTAATTGTGTAAACTAATTAAACCGCTGTTGCGGTCAATAGGTTGCAGCCCCTGATAGTCCTTCAGAGGACACTCAACCTTCGGGAATTTAACCCTCCACTCCAATTTTTTTTTGGCTGGAATATTTGAGCCATGTGAACATGAATAAATGATAACCAAACAACAGACTTGTTGATATGCCCTTCAGCTGTGGGGTTTGTTTGTGTGTGTTTTTTTTTAAACGTCATGTTGCAGTCACATGTTGATCTGCTGGTGGAAGAGGAAGCTGCATGACGTTATGTATTAGTCAGAGGAGGTGTATTAATGTATTCTTTTGTATTAAAACACAAAATTCAAATTTGCATCAGTTTGACCCGGCTAAGCTGTTTACATCCAAAGATATTTGTGTTGTCATAGTTATATTTTTTATAAATATATATTTGGGTTAGTTTATTACCATTTAAAAGTGTATCAAAGATTTGACTTTTAGGCAGACTGCTGAATCATGATTTATTGGAACAAGAACTGTGTTTGTGCTAAGAAATGAATGGCATATTTCCAATGATTCAGAGTCAAAATTTTACTGCAGTCTTACATTATATGCGGATATTAAGTTGCTGATTCTGTCCTCTGCACTGATTTATAAACCCCATGTTCTCATTTTGATTTGACAGCTGGGGGCTACATGGTGGAGTGCGGATGTGTGGGTGTCCAGAGATGGAGAGCTACGAGGAGTTCTGCCTGCGGAGTCTGGCCATTCTGCAGGAGCAGGGGAAATTTAAGAAGATGACATGTGAACCCATGCATTCCCTGAAAGCTTGCTCTGCCATTCGATTTTATGGGAGGGCTGTGCTTTCACCACTGGTAGGAACAGAAAAATAACAGATAATTAAAAAATCTACATTACATTCTGCTACTGAAGTTTCCTTTTCTTATATTTATTAAAAGTCATGTTCAATTCAATGCTCTGTGGTTTTATTGAGGTATCCAGATGGATTGAAGTGTGACCCAACGTTTCTCCCGCAGAAATATTTCTCCGTTTACTGTCAGTGTTTGATTGGTTACCATAGTGGGCATATAATGTGTCACCATGAGCCCGTTGTGTCTGTGGTTTTGTTTCTGAGTGTTGCATAGAAACAGGGAAACATCACCAGGTGGTGAAACAATGCTGTGATATACAGGTTCACATAAATGTGCTAAAAGGTTTTTACTCGCAGTCGATGCTCTCAGAATTTACATCTGGGTGAAACACCCTTATTTTATATATTTTTGACCGGTACCACACCTATGGACCGGTACCGGTCCCCGACCCAGTGGTTGGGGAACACTGGTCTAGAGGTGTAGAACTACTAGAATCCCCTCTTACAACCAGAAACTGATGAAGTTCCTCAGTTGAGGAACGAAACATCTTTCAACTCCAGTTGCTTACAACTAAACTATTTTTGGAGAATTTCATACATTCTTGATGTGTCTTTTTGTTAACCTCCACATACTTAACTCACTGTGATGCCACTTTAACAAATTCATTCATTATGTTTTAACATCTTTTTGGTCTTTAGTAAAATAGAAATTAAAAAATGACTGATGCCATAAAGTTGGGAATTTGAAGATTGTGTTTATGAAACGAATGCTGCGGAGGAAGCATGGAGTGTTTCATCGAAAGGAGCAGTAAATTTAAACAAAATTTAGTATGTGTATATGTATTGGTTTAATCAGCTGATGACCTTCACTTGACTACGTATGTATATATAGGAAATGACAGTGAATAATTTACAACTCTTTTAAGTTAGTAACCTAGAAAACATAGTTGGTCACTTAAATTAAAAATATGAGGAAAACGAATGTAACCAAAGAAATAAAGTGAAATCATTATTTTTTTCTTACCTTCTTTGTGTATAATTGAGTTTGTCTTTTCTTTTGTAGCTCAGTGATGAGCGGCGCACCGAGATGTGTGACCACAGAGAAAGAGCGGTCCAGCGGGAAGTGGACCGACAGAACCAACAGAGGAACAAGCTTTTAGCTCAAGTACAGGACGTCCTGGACCAATCTGAGGTCAGTGGAAAATATGTAGAGAAAAAAAAATGATAAAAGTGCTGTTTTTAAAACTTAGAAAAGTTAAATTCTGCTGTTTGACTTTTGCAAACTGACGCTGGGCAGATGAATTCTCACAGTGTGTGAGACCCACAGTGTTCTGTCACACACAACTTTAATTACAGTCTCTCTGTCCCAGAATCCTCCGTCTTAGACTTAATTACCAGTCGTGTGATGATAAGGATGGTGGTCCTTTTTGGTTCTCCAATTGTTCTCCAAAAAAAGACATTTGTCTCTGACAGCAAACACTTTCCTCTTTTGTTTCTGCATCAGTTTGCTCAAGTTTGGTGATCTTATGTTATGGTTTTAACTTCTGTTTTGTGATTCATTATTCCCTATTTTCCTGGTACAGACAAACAAATTTCAGATTGAAGAAGTCCAGAAGCAGCAAGTCTGTAAATCCCCAGTCAACAGCTACACATTGGTGACTGACTCGCCTGGACGTCCGTTAAACACTAGTTTTGAGCTTCAAAAAAATGATCTGCCCCCAACCACACAGTCTTTGACTCCCACACTCAATAGTTCCAGTGCAGTCGAAGAAGTTAAGATTAGAGAAGACGAGAAAAGTGAAGACGAAGAAGAGGACGAGGACGTTGACGACATCAGTCTGGATAGCCTTCTTAAAAAATCCAGAGAATATGTGAAAAGAGAGCAGAGTCAGCAGACGTCGAAGGCCGACCACACAACCGACAAGGAATCTGTCTCCGACTGTGACAATAAACGATTGAGTCCTGCTGGAAATTCAGGCGTAGAGTTTGGATTCAGTCTCCATCATAGTCCTGCTACCACACCTCAGACTCAAACACCGCAGCAAACTTTGTTGGAACCCAGCGTCCATCACTCGGACCAATACACTCGCCTACCCAGCCCAGAGTTTAGCCTTAGTCCCTGCGTTCGGAGACGCAAACCACGTCCAGTTTCTACAGGCAACATCCATATATCATTTCCCATCACCCCTGAAGACCTCATCCCACGAAGTCCTGTAAGATCGGGGGAAGGAGCCTGCATGGCAGACTGGGGAGACGGCAAAATGTTTTCAGACCACTGGGACACATGGGAAAGTGAAAGTGGGTGTGGTTTCAGCGGCGGTTTAACCAATCATCGATGCAGTAATAACGCTACAAGTTCACCTCTAGGGGGCTGCAGCCCCATAAGCACCACAGTGCCCAGCCCCATGTCCCACCACAACCGTCCCGCTGCTGCTGCTAGCTTCCGCCGGCGCTGCCACACTATGGACAGTCAGTTAAATAACTTCCAACCTGAAGATGAACATATAGACCGTAGCCAGGAGAGACTCCCACGGTTCATGGCAGGAGTGGCTTTGTTAGGAACAAATCGCCGTTCCTTAAACCAGTCGTTTGTAATAGAGAATCCTTCACCGTCTCTAATGAGGCCACACATCACTGCAGATATGGCTCATGGTCCAGTCAAGCAGGTGTCTGAAGATGTTCAAGGGGCAAACGGCGGAAGGACGGCTTCAAAAGTGCTCACGAACGCAACTGAAGCACAAGCCGGGAATTCAGGTGAATCACTCTGAAAAATGTTTTTAGTAGAACTGAAATATTCTTCCTCTTCTTCTCCTCCTTCTTCTTCTTCTCCTTTTTCTTCTTCTCCTTCTCCTTTGGCTTGTCCCTTGTTTCAGTTGTTGTCACAGCGAGTCAACAATTTCCATCTCCCCCTGTCCTCTGTATCTTCTACTCCAACTACCTCCACGTCCTCCCTCACTGCATCCATCAATCTCCTCTTTGACTCCTACCTGGTAGCTCCATCTCTAGGATCATTCTTCTACCAATTTATCCACTGTCCCTCCTCTGAACATGTCCAAACCATCTCAATCAGTCTTCTCCATCTTTTTCTCCAAACCTTCCTGTCTGTGTTGTCCCTCCAATCACCTCATTCCTGATCCTGTCCATCTCAGCAGAATCTCAGAATCTTCAACTCCTCCACCTCCAGCTCCACTTCCTGTCTTCTACCTATACCTCGTGTCTCTAATTCGTCCTTCATGATAGTTCTGAAATAGATCAACGTCCAGCCATCAGAGCCTTTGGTGTGATATGTACTAAATTCTCGTCCCTCTGTTTGTTCCCATCAGTAGAGCAGCCCCAGAGGCGAGCACAGACTCTAGAGGACATGCAAAGACGTCTGGAGGAGGAGCATGCTATGCAGATGTCTCTGCTTTTGGCTGAACAGGAGAAAGAGCAGCAGTGCCTCCGTCTGGTCAGTGAGCAGAATCTCACACAGGCAGTCGTGATACCTGAAAGGCTTGAATGAATGAATTCTGCTGTGATATTTTTTCAGGAACTGGAGGAAACGGGGAGGAAACTGAAGGATCAGGCCTGTGTGCGTCCTCTGAGCGCAGACAGTTATGGGTGGAGCCTGAAGACAGGAAGTGACAGCTGTCCATCTGTCAGCCCCTGTTTCCCAGTACTAAGTCCTGCCCGCACTCCCTTAGAGCAGTCGTCTGGACACAGCCTAGGTGCCATTTAAGGACATGTGTGATTGTTGTGTGAAGAGAAACTGATTTAAAGATCACATGAGCTTATTTTTTCTTTAATTGGACTTACTGCCACCTGCTGGCTGCAGTTTATACAAAGGTTTTTAACAGAACAAAGCAATAAATCCTTGAAATATCAATAATCTTTCTGTAATGAAATTTATATATATTCATTATTAAGCTAAATTCTTTTCTTCTCCTTAGGGTTTCCAAGCCCTGTTAGTCCTAGTGTCTGTCCTCCGTCCCTCCAGTCTCCAGTTTATATATGGGGGTCGTCCCGAGCAGGTGGCAAACCTCGAGGAAGGCTAAGTTTGGTAGGTATGCCGCCACTAAATCTCACCACTGCCGTGCTTTTCTTACTAGTTGTTTTGACGACGTGCCAAGTTTATGATGAGGCTGGCACTGGACCAAGGGGTGATCAGATGGACTCGGTGGACATTTTGGACCATCATGACCTCATAAATATTACGTTTACACACAGTGGGTGTCCTGGTGTGGTCCAAATGAACACAATGATTACGGATACAAAGCTGGTAAATTTATTTATCTGAGATTGTAGTCGAAGAATGTTTTTTATTTCCAGGTCCTGACGGCAGAGCAGCAGAAGATCTTCAGTCGGATTGCAGCCGTGACTCGTGGTTTCCTCACACGCAGGCTGCTCCAGACGGAGAAGATCAAACAGCTGCGTCAGACCATAGTTGTGAGTTAAAACACACAGGAAAGGAGAAGGTCAAATATGCTTTATTCAGTAAGTTTTTAATTTGGACATGTTTACATCGGTGTGTAGGACACACAGGAGTTCATCCGCTCGTTCCAGTCTGATGGTCCACAGAAGAAAAGCAGCCTCACAGCTCAAGACCTCTCCCTGCAAGAGAGAGTCAAAGCCCAGGTATGAGCGTGAACTTCCTCCCCGCAGACAGCAGGGGTCAATGTTGCTTAGCGTTTCTGAAAATCATGTATTTCTCTAATCCCTCAGTTGAGAGCAGCTCTTTACGACATCCACGACATCTTCTTTGAGATGCCCCTGGAGGATCGATTAGCTCTGCTGCAGCAGGACAGGGAGCTGAGGACAGAGAGGAAGCTGCGAGACTTGGTAACTAAAAAAAACACATAATTCTTCTTCTTCTTCTTATCGTCCAACTTCTTCTCCTACTTCTTCTCGTTCTGCTCTGTCTTCTCCTCCTTTGGGCTTGTCCTTTTTTTCAGGGATGCAATGAGTCAACAATTTCCATTTCACCCCCTGTCCTCAGTATCCTCTACTCCAACTACCTCCATGTCCTCCCTCACTGCATACATCAGTCTCCTCTTTGTCTCCTACCTGGTAGCTCCATCTACAGGATCATTCTTCTACCAATGTATCCAGCACCACCTTCTGTCTTCTGCCTATTCCTAGTGTCTCTAATCCATCCGTCACGGCTGGTCTCACAACTGTCCTCCAACCTTTTCCCTTCACCTTAGCTGAAGCTCTTCTATCAAAAAAAACACACATATATCAGAAGAAGAAATCTTTAATATATGTTTATTTTATTAAACGTACTATATTTTTATAGATTTTTTTTATTGCTCTGGATGGTTGTGCAAGTGTAAGGCATTTGTCGTTAACAAAATTGTCATGTGATCTCGTCAAACCTGCAGGACAAAAATAAGAACTCCAAGGAGAGAGCGGTTCTCTCTGCCGCCACCCAGAGGTCACTGGACAGAAAGAAGCGGTAGAGACTCCAACCACCATAATTTATTATAATGGCTCTTACATTCTTGTATCAAAAGCCTTTTTATTATGACTCATAGTGAACTCTTAGCTGAAGTTTTATCCAATTCCTCCAGGATCAGCGATTCCTCCGTACAGTCCAAGAAGATGCACGTGAAGCCCAAAAGCCCAACAACTAACAGGTGTTTATTTAACCTCACCTTGACTCCAGGCTCGGTTCTAATGTCTCATGCTCCCAGAATAACTACTTTTTTTTTTTCTAAGTGCATTCTTGATTTTTACTTTCCAAGAGTCCTGAAGCCGAGTCAATGCCAAAATTCTCAGGTTCTGGGCCAACTGAGCCGCCAAGGGTGAGTCTACGCACAAGTGCATCTACTCCTCTACTCGTTTCATCGTGCATTTGTTTTATTATAAATTTTCTTTTAAAAAAATGTTGCAGGCCATAAACATAAACACACAAATGTTCCATAATAACCTTACATCACGTTCTATATATTTCTTAGGAGTTGGAACCGTAAGACCCCTGAGGAGCGAGTGAAACGCTCGGAGAACCTGAAGAAGCAGCACTCCCTGGGTTGACATGTGACTCCAGGTATCCTCATCTGTGAACTTGAAGTTTTCTTCTTCTTTTTTTTTTAATGCAACCGTGAAACTCCAGAAACTGCTGCTAAACAATGTGATGTTTTTATTCTGCCTTTTAAATTGTAAATTATTGTATAAGCCAACACAGTACTAACAGTTACGGCTGCCCAGTGAATCTTAAAATCTAAAAAAAACAACTTGACGTCAGGTCAACTAAGGATTAGTGACTGTAAACACCGGAGGTTCTATGTATATTTTTAAAAAGAAACAAAGAATAAGTGAAGTTATTGAGTTTTATCAGCTCACAAAGTATTTAAATTGGCCACACATAGAGAATTATTTCTAAGGATTAGTTACTAAATGTGGTAATATGTTTCAGATAATAATTCAAAGATGTGGTGGCCTAGTGGTTGAGGAAGCGGACTTGGGTTCGCAGAGCTCGAGGTTCGAATCCATCAGCTGCCAGGTTGCCACTGAGGTGCTCTGAGCATAGCACAGTCCCAAACCATATAACTTCCTGTGGGCTCACCACCCACAGGAAGGCTCACGATATGGTGCAATGTGATTAGGGTGGTGCCAACTGCCCCTGTGACCCAGCAACAGACAAGCAGAAGAAGATGGAGGAATGAGTGAGCCCTTAAAATACAGTGGTCATCCTCATCCTTTTCCCAGATCTCTCCAAGTGCCACAACCACAGTCAGTCAGTTTTTAACTGAGATACAGTGAGAAGGAAATGTAGTTCAACGTGTCATTTTTGTTACTTTTGTTAAAGGGCTCTGAAAAACCTACCTGTGCTTTATTTTTACATTTTGGTGCTGGGTTTACAGTGTTAAAAGTTAAAGATAAAAGTGTGAGATTGAACTTTTGCTGAAGTTAAACAGAAGTGTCAGTAAAAACAACAACAAAACCAACAAATTCACATTTGTTTACAGCTCACAATGGAAGCAACAGTATCAAAGCTGTGTATATGACGTAGCCATAAACAATCGAGACATGTACATTTGAAATATGCATGACCATTTTACCATTATTTTATCCACTTTTACTGCAAAGTCAGTATAAAAACATAGTATTAGACACTGAAAACCTGAATAGTAGCTGTATTCTTGCATTTTCTGACTTTATATTGCATTTTTGTGGCCTTCCCAGCTGCATTTAGAAATATTGCCTTCTGTTCTTTACAGCCTTTTCTGCTTTTTTTTTTCCACCACTTGTTTCTCCACTGTGTTGCCACGTTGTCTTTTATGCTTTTGTTGTTATCGTAGTGTTTAGTAATGATTGTGTTTGTGTGTTTTGGTTTTATTTATTTTTATTTAATTTTTCTGAAATGTCAGTGACCAATAAATTCAGAAGTCTTATGTCTTTTATATATTTACCACACAATTGGTGTATATTTACCTGCACTGTGAAATGTGTAAGAGGTATTACCTAGGTAAACATAAAGAAGTTTTAATATTGTATTGCAAGCAAAACATTGTATTCATTCAATGCAGTGGTGCAATACATCAACATTGGCAATAGAGGGCGTATTCTTCTGCCAATGTATCCACTGCCCCCTCTCTGAACATGTCCAAACTGCAGACGTAGAGTCATTGATACAAGATTCTAACTTTTTATACCGGTCTGGTAGCAGAAAATTATAGGCTGTGTGCACTTGAGAAATCTTTGTTGTGTGCATATACAGTTAATTCGGGTAGGAAGATTTTATAGGTAGGAAAATATTTCAGAACATCGGAAATTAAATTTTATTAAGGGGTATTTATCTGCCACAACTTAACGACCGGTCCATGAAAATAGTACAGGACATTTAACTGATCCGTGACGCAAAAAATGTTGAGGAACATTGGTCTAAACCTTTCTCTTTTAGCTGACACTCCTGTATCTCAGATCTCTCCTGCGCCTCCACCATCTCTGCTCCTTCAAACCTCCCCTTTCCACTAGTGTCCTACAGTATCCCTGTCTTTAAAGGGAAAATCTTCACTTTACTGAAAGGACGTAACCCACTTGTCTCCGTATCAGCAATAAATATTGAGAGGTTTTTGTAATAGATTTGCGTAAGATTTGGCGTCTTATGAGTCTTAAAACCAAGATATATATATTTAATTTATCATCACCCTGTTCACCTGCCTCCACTTCCAAGCCAAGCTTACCAGACCTTTCCATGACCCTGCTCAGTGGTGACAGCTGCACGCAGCCTTTAAGGAACACCACACCATCCCAGAATCAACAGAACAATGGTTCTTTCAAGACCCTGGGACAGACGGACCTGGTCTTGAGCACGACCTGCCTCGGTCCCAGCCACCCAGGTGTGCCCTGCTCACCCTGGCAAAACAACTCTTCTATTTATCAAGTATTTACCTCACTTTACCTCATTTCCCTGCTCTATATTTTTAGTCCTACTGGGCAGTCAGGGGATTTTCCTGTTGACAGATTTATTCTCAAACCCCAGAGAAGCCAGAAAAACAAATTTACGGTCAACCTGACCCCGGATGTAGGAATTAGTGAACAACAAGATCTCAGTGGAGAGTACAGAGTGAAGGAAAGCCGCAAAGATGAGAGGGGCAATTAATACTTTACATAGGGTGGTGAACCTGTAGACCTTTTTCCGAAAATATATAAATTCTGCCAACCTATAGTACACCTGTGTTTTTTTTGCCGCAGCACAGTGTGCGTCTGTGTTTCCTTATAGTTTGTACAGCGACTTCTTCTGCCCATAAAAGGCAAATAGGAAGTGATGAGCCCCAAAAAAAGTCGAGATGTGCGAAATTATAACCTAAATCATACATCAATGGGATGCATATTCATTTTTCTAAAAAATAATAACAGAAAATATGTAATTTTTTGATGATAAGAATCCAGGAGTACGGTGGCCCTGAGGTGCAAAATGAATTTTACAAAAAAGAGAAACACTTTTACAAAGCTGTGGACAAATTTACATTTTGGAAAACATTTTTAAAAATCCAAATAATATTGCCAGAAACATTCACAAGTTCCACAAGAGTTATAATTTCATTCGTGAAAACAAATTTACAAGACTGGAAACACTTTTACAAACGGCAGAAACATTTTTACAAAGTTGTGGAAAAATTTGCATTTTAGAAAACATTTTTACAAATCCAAAAACAAAATTATATTGCTGTAACGCATTTACAAGTCCCACGAGAGACAAAATTACAAGACTGGAAACACTTTTACACACCCCGGAAACAGTTTTTACAATCCCCAAGAAAAAATTACAAGTGATGAAATACTTTTACAAAGTTGTGGACAAATTTAAATATTAGAAAAAATTTTTACAAATCCAAAAACAAAGTTAGATTGCCAGAACACATTTATACAAGCAACAAAATAACATTTGTGAAAACAAATTTACAAGACTCAAACCATTTTTACAAACCCCAGAAACAATTTTTACTAACATAAAGACAAATTTACAAGTGATGAAACACTTTTACAATTGAAACGGTTAAATCGCAAGTATCTTCTCCAACCAGAAAATAAATATAGCAATACCCAACATGGACTAATGTGGTTTTCTGTTTTGTGTGTGGTTGGCCTTTGAATTTTTAAATGCCAAACTTGTAAAGCGTTTCTCATTTTTGTAAAGGTTTTCTCAGTTTGTAAAATAGTTTTGCACGTCAGGGCCAATATACAGGAGCATCCACACTGCTCCTCAGTTGTACCATTCTTTAATTGCCTGGTATTGAGGTCAATTATCCATGAATTATCTCCTCTGTAAACCTAATCCTTGCTGATGTAGGTATCTCAGGGGAAGGAAGTCCGAGTTAATGACTAGTTAAGGTCTGAGACCATCAGACGGGACCGGAGGTTCCTCCTGTGTCGAGGACATCTGTGTGCGAGGCAAGCATCTACGGAATGAAGCGTGAGAGGATGGCTCTGGTTTATGAGGCTCTGAGGGAAAAAAGCTTGATAAGTGAGGAGGTTTCAAACATTTCGTCCTGTTATAGAAACAATTGTTACCTGGAAACCAAACATGGCCACTCACAAGGAAGCCCAGGAGGCTTAGGAGAAGAAGACAAACAGGGTTAGGATAAATCCAAATGCCTCTTTCTCCCCTCCTTCATTCATTATCTGCTTGTTTTTCATTCTACCCTGGGTTTCGGGCCATAAAAGGAAGGGTGTCGCGTGATGGATGGCGGTGGCGTCTCTGAATGAACAGGGAGCCGCGGTGCCACTCTGAAGAGCTCCTGCAGTTTCTCCATTCAGTCCCATTCACTAAAGACAACACAGAGGAAACCCCCCTCCCCTACTGAGCAGAAACACCACAGTCCCTCACTCCCCCTCTACCCCAATGGTCCTCACATCCAGACCCTGTAACTCTGCTGTATTTTTATAGTGTTTGACAAACTGCTTCTTAGCAACCAGACCTAAAGCCCAGGGAGGCCCATGTCCCCCGTCGTACTCTTAAAGTTACTTCAATGGACACTCCAGAGGTAAAAACAACACCAATTTACAGGTTTTCTGTGTAATGAAAAGTATTTTAGAACTGCGCTGACACACAGCTGCGGTCGAAGTCAATCCTAAGTGTCGGAAAACAGGAATGAAATAACAAAAATACAACTTTTTTTGATTTATTGGTCTGTAAATGTTCTAGAAAGGGTTGGTCTAATAAAAGCACAGATGATAAATCAGGGAAGGCTCTCGCTAAATGTTAAACTTTTTCCTGGAGCTTTGACAGAAATTGCGACTTTAATATCGCCTAAATTAGAACGTGATGTCAGTTTTATAAACTCTGATCCTATTTAGTGGAAAATTACAACTTTGAGCTCTTATTGAGCGTCCTGGGTGATGATCCCATCAGCCACATGTCACATCAAGCAATCACTTCCACTAGATTTAGCAAAAGCGTAAATTTTTTTTTGTACATTTTTTTGTGTTTCCTTTTATTTCTTACTCTCCTTAAAATACATAATCTGACTAATCTGCTAATCTAATCTGCCACGCCCCCAAAATACTATAGGAAATCAAAGAAATGCAACTTCTACATTTAATCACTCCCTACTTGAACAGTGGGCAGCTTTGAGCACCCAGGGTGCAGTGTGAGGGGACGGTGCCTTGCTCAGTGGACCTTAGGGCTAACCTAGCAGCTTGTGGATTTGAACCTGAAACCCTAAAGACCCAAGTTTGCTTCCTTAACCAGTAGTGCCTAGTATCTGTCTGTGGCCTCATTGTCTTGCCTCAGTATTGATGGTGGGAAACAGAAAGATCATTCGATGCCTTGCTCATCAACAGGGACACTTGTGTTTCCTTTCTGGTGCAGGTAATCAGGGAGTTTCTCCTGGAGCTGGAAACATTTACTAGTGGAAAAGTCTGTGTGGACTTACCCTCCTCCTGGTCATCATCCTCTTGCCTCCCTATTTTTTTTTTTTTCCCAGTCAGACTCCGGTCTGGATGGACGTCTGAGCTGCTTCTGTTGACAGCTGGTGTCTCGCACAGTGGAAAAGCCACAGCGCACACAGACGCAGCGCGGCCGTGAGCAAACAGACTGACTAATGTTGACGGATGTGAGGCTTCCCCTCTGCTCTGCGGGGACTTTAGGAAAGTTGACAACGTACTGTTTCCGTTCCCTCCAACGTTTGATGCCTCGACACCTTTTATTCCTCCTGGCTCCGACAAATTCATTTACAAGTTTGTGTTGATTTAACATTTACTGATGCCACTTAGCACAAAGTGTGCTGCCAGTCTTATGGGACAACCCAGCCCCATGTGTCTCCATGTGGCTGGATCCCAGTCTGAGGTTGAGTCTCCTGGGGTGGAAGAACTCAGGTGTGGTGGGAAAAAACCTCTAGAACCTTCTTTGGTGCCTTTGAGCAACCTTTAAATATGGTAAACGTTCATTTAGGTTTGTAAGGGTAATCAAAAGCATTCTCAGTTGGATTATACACATTCATGTTGCACAGCATTTGTAATAATATTTGGTCATTTTTTTATTACTCTGTATTTATTCGATCGACCCACTCAACCGATTATTCGTTACCTGGTCACGGGGGCAGCAGTCTCCACAATTGCCACCCAAATCACATCGCCCTGTACCATATCTTCCTGTAGGTGGTGAGCCCACATTTATTATTTGTGGTAATTTTAAGTAGTTTTTATCTAATTTACTTGTTTGTTATAGTTTTTTTTGTCTAGATTTACCTGCAGTTATTATTTGGACTGTCCTTTAACTACCCTCTGGGCTAACTCTTAGCTATCTTTTTGGCTTTTTCTTAGTTTTATTGTAGGAGGGACAGTAATTATATTGGTAGAAGAATGCTAGCGATGCAGCTAACAGGTGGGAGACGCAGAGGAGATTGATGGATGCAGTGAGGGAGGACATGGAGGTAAAGTTGAAGATACAAAGGACAGGAGGAGATGGAAAATGTTGACTCCCTGTGGCAACCCCTGAATGCTACTAATTCGGTAATATCTGGCTATTTCTCTGCTAGCTTACTAACACATTTTTATTACCTCTGTTCCTCGAGTGTTTTGTTAAGCGTCTTTACAAAAATCCTGCTCCGTACAAGGCCAACGTTTACTCCTGATCCACTACTGTGTTGGGGTTTCCAGGGTTTTGATTTCCCAAACTGTGTCAGTTTGGAATTTTAATTTGTATCTGGACTGAACAGAGTGTGACGAAGAACCAAGGAGAAGAGACAGGTGCGGAAGGCTCCATTCTTCCAGTGTGTGGACGTAGGAGCAGTTGACCGTGTGAGGCACAATTTATGTTCCTCCCTGACCCCGGGTGCGACGATGCTTGAAAAACAAAAGGGCGGTGCTCTGCGCTAGTAAATGCACCGTATTAGATTTCAGCCTCGTAACGTGAATTTGACCTTGTGGCATCAACAATAATAATTTTTTGAGGAACCGGACTTGGGTCCGCAAGGCTTTGGGTATGAATGCACCAGCTGCCAGGTTGCCACTGGAGGTGCTGTGATCATAGCACCGTCCCGACCCACATATCTTCCAGTGAGCTCACCACCCACAGACAAGGCCCGAATAACAGAATGAGCTAAAGAGGCTGCTGCGCCAGGCCTCGCCAACAGGTGGGGCCTTAGGTTGCTGATGTCAAAGAACTAAAATTAGTTATTAAAATAAAAAATAATGATGATAAAAAATAGATATACGCTAACACCTTTACGACAGAGGGTAGGAAAATATTATGGCTAGAGAAAAAAACCTGACATAGCTTTAAATTTTCGCCACCGGTAGGAAAATATTTTGGATAGGAAAAATCTTCAGGTCAATGAAAATCGTTCATCAAGAAAATCAGCATCCAGCATCAGGGCACGATCTGTAGGACCTTATCCGAGCTAAGATACATAACATGTTAAATTCTTGCATATGCAAGGCTAAAATTCTTTGAGACTATTGAGATCTATTGGTGAAATGTTGGCATTGCATTGAAAAGTCAGAAAAAATAATGATAATATAAATTAATAGCAGCATTTGGACAACTTTTAAGGGCTGGATAAAATGTCAAATGTGCCTCATCTGGCCCCCGGGCCTTATGTTGCTAAGATCTGATCTGGAATCTATTCTTCAACGTTTTAACATTTTATTATCTTTATCTCCAAGATGATCTCTTCGGCCCAATAAGTCAAGTCATTTTAACGAAACTCCTTCTCCTTGAGAACTGGCAGGGTTCTGTGTCGTCTCTTCTTAGATTGTTATTTAGTGAAGCCACAGAAAAACTTATTTGGTCGGACTCCTGACCACCAAACATTCCCTTGGATTTGTCAGGCTGCCTGGCTCTTCATTGCCTCCTAATGACTGATGGTTTTATTAAAGCTCCTGCTTTGGCACAAGGATGAAGGGAAGGAATGACAAGGTTGAAAGATGGAGAACAGAGCGAGGCAGCGAGGCTGAAACACTATCAAAGTTTAAGGACGCATAAAAAAAAAACAAAAAAAAAAAACTCTGTCTTCTGTGAGAGCGTCAGGATGTTGAGATGAAGTCAATACCTCTATTCACTCCTGCTGTAGGTTAACACAGAGAACCAATCCAGAAGGATTCAAGAATGGAATATTTTACACACACACAAACTAACAAAGTACTGACTACTGTGTTCTTCACAGAAGTCCTTGTTTTAATGCTGAGGCCGTGTTGATATTTATTTTTGGTTTTATTTAAAAACTTTCCAATCTGCCCTGAAACGTGTTTTAGGAAAAATTAAATCTTGTCCCTGAGTGAATGGACTTTCTTTCACTTCGATATTATTGACAGACTAATGGAAAGGCTGACACAGACTCACGGTCTATTCCTGCTCCTGTGTTTAGACTCCTGGGCAGCAATTTACTCAGATCGATGAAGCCGTTACGTTCTAAATGACCTATAGAGGGCGCAAGACAACCAGTCATAAACATAGAAAGTGAAGCCAAGAAGATTAAGGCTCCTTAAAAAGAACATTTATCTTGTTATAAATGTATAGAGAGAGTAAAAAATATTATTTTTGGAGCAACTTAGATGGTGACAGAAGAATAGAGTGGAGACAGGATGGAAGATCTGGAATAAAGTGATCTGTGATAGAAGAGAGTCAGCTAAGGTGAAGAGAAAGGTTTACAGGACGGTTGTGACACCAGCTATGATGGACGGATTAGAGACACTAGGAATAGGTAGAAGACAGGAGACAGAGCTGGAGGTGGAGGAGTTAAAGATACTGAGATTCTCTTTAGGAGAGACAAGGATGGACAGGAGCAGGAATGAGGTCATTAGGGGGACAACACAGACAGGAAGGTTCGGAAAAAAAGCTGGAGAAGACAGATTGAGATGGTTTGGACATGTTCAGAGGAGGGAATGATCCTACAGATGGAGCTACCTAGTAGGAGATAAAGAGGAGATTGATGGATGCAGTGAGGGAGGACATGGAGTTAGAGTAGAAGATACAGAGGACAGGGGGAGATGGGAGACATTGATTTGCTGTGGACCCCCTGAAGAAGGAGATACATTTCAGGCCAA
>JAFBJS010057480.1:0-22925 GCA_016785265.1 Paraplagusia blochii | reverse complement strand
CAGGGCAGATCCTTGATGAAGTCCCACCTCCACCTTAAAGTCCTTTGTCCTTCCAACAGCGCACCTCACCACCGTTGTGCTGTTCTCATACATATCTTGCACCAATCTAACATACTTCTCAGCCACTCCTGACTTCCTCATACAAAACCACAGTTCCTCCCTTGGAACCCCGGCGTTCTAAATCCACAAAAACACAATGAAGCTCCTTCTGACCCTCTCTGTACTTCTCCATCAACATCCTCAAGGCAGATATTGCTTCTGTGGTACTCTTTCTCGGCATAAAACCATACTGTTGTTCGCAAATCTCTACCTCTTTCCTCAACCGAGCCTCAACTACTCTTTCCCAAATCTTCATGGTATGGCTCATCAACTTTATCACTCTGTAATTACTACAGCTCTGCACATCACTCTTGTAAATTGGTACAAGAAAACTTTTCCTCCACTCGTCAGGCATCTTGTCGGTCTCCAAAATTCTATTCCATTTCTACCTTCACACACTTCAACCTGTCTGACACCCGTTTCACATCCACCACATTACTTGCATACTTTTCCCCGATGATCACACCAACTCCATTTCTCTTCCCATCTAATCCATGGTAGAATAACTTAAAACCTCCCCCAATATTTCTGGCCCTGCTGCCCTTCCACCTGGTCTCCTTTACACACAACACGTCCACTATTCTTCTCTCCATCATGTCAGCTAGCTCCCTACATTTCCCTGTCATTGTACCTACATTCAGGGTTCCCACTTTCAGACCAACACTTCTAACCTTCCTTTTTTAACAATAATAATAATAATAATAATAAATTTTATTTATAGCCGCCTTTCTGGACACTCACCATACACAAGGCAAGAAAATACAGTAAAAACATTAAAACATCATGAACAGTGTGAAACAGTTAAAGCAATTAAACTAAAATAAATAAGTTAATTAATTCAAAGTCTGGGGGGTGCTATAGGCGGGAAGGTTATGTTGAAACACAAGTCAGGGGTGATAGGGCAGGCGCGTTGCTTGAATCAGAGGGAATATGCAGTTTTGAATAGATGTGTTTTGAGTTGTGATTTGGAGTGGGGGAGTGAATCAATGTTCCTCAGTGACAGTGGAAGGGAATTCCAGAGGCGGGAGCAGAGCAACTGAAATCTCTGCTCCCCATAGTGATGAGGCGGGCGGGGGAACAGACAGGACGATGGTGGAGGAGGATCTGAGGGAGTGGGAGTGAGTGGGATAAACAAGGAGGTCAGACAGGTAAGGGGGGGCAAGGTTATGTATTGTCTTGAATGTCAGCAGGAGGACTTTGTATTGGATGCGGAAGTGAATGGGGAGCCACTGTAGCTGTTGGAGGACAGGGGTGACGTGATGGATAGAGGGGGTTCGAGTAATGATGTGAGCAGCTGAATTTTGGACCAGTTGAAGTTTATGGAGGGATTTGTGGGCGAGACCAATGAAGAGTGAGTTGCAGTAGTCCAGACGGGAGGTGACAAGGCTGTGGACAAGGATGACAGTGGTGTGGGGTGTGAGGGAGGGGCGGAGTCGATTGATGTTCCTGAGGTGAAAGTAGGCAGACCGGGTAATGTTGTTGATGTGGCCTTGGAAGGAGAGTGTGTTGTCAAGGGTGACACCCAGACTCTTTACCTGGGGGGAGGGTAAGATGGAGGAGCCGTCGATGGTAAGTAAGAGACTGTTCGCTTTGGAAAGTGTATTTTTAGTTCCAATGAGGAGGACCTCGGTTTTATTGCTGTTTAGTTGAAGGAAGTTTTGTGTGAAACATATTTTTATTTCAGAAATGCCGTCTGTAAGAGAGGTGGGCGGGATTGATGATGAGGGTTTTGTGGTGAGGTAGAGCTGGGTGTCATCGGCATAGCAGTGGAATTGAATGTTGAATTTGCGAAGGATATTGCCAAGGGAAGGAGATATATGATGAAGAGGAGGGGCCCCAGGACGGAGCCGTGGGCCACACCACAGGCGACGGGGGAGGGGGTGGATTTTAGGGACCTGAGCTGTATGAACTGAGTGCGGCCGGAGAGGTATGAGGTGAACCAGTCAAGGGGAGTGTTGGAGATGCCAATCAAGGATAGCCTACTGAGAAGGGTGGTGTGACAGATGGTGTCAAAAGCTGCGGACAGGTCGAGGAGGATGAGGATGAGGATGGTGAGGAGTCCAGAGTCAGAAGCCATGAGGAGGTCGTTTGTGATTTTTGTGAGTGCTGTTTCAGTGCTGTGGAGTGGGCGTGAACCAGACTGGAACTGTTCATACAGGTTATTGTAGGATAGGTGAGAGTAGAGCTGAGATACAACTGTTTTTTCGAGGATTTTGGAAATGAAGGGTAGATTGGAGATGGGACGGAAGTTGTTGAGGTTAGAGGGGTCAGCACCAGGTTTTTTTTTTTTTTAATTGGGGTAATTGCGGCCGTTTTGAGAGATGAAGGGACAGTACCAGTGGTGAGAGAGGAGGGGATGATCGCAGTGATGAGGGGGGCCAGAGAGGGGAGGCAGATTTTAACAAGTTGAGTGGGGAGGAGGTCTAGTTGACAGGTGGAAGGTTTGGATTTCTTAATCAGATCTGAGATTTCTGTAAGAGTGGGGAGGACAAATGAGGAAAGGCAGAGTATGGATGAGGGAGGGTCAGGTGGGGTGTTATGGTGAGGCAATGTACCAAGATTCTGGTGAATTATATTGATTTTCCCATTGAAAAATGACATGATGGTGTTACAGAAGGATGTAGTGTAAAGGTGGGCAGGGAGAGAGTCCTGGGATTTGGTGTTCTTGTTAAGAATGTAGAAAAGTGACTTGGAGTTTCCTTTGTTGGCCGTGATTAGGTTGGAGTAGTATTGTGATTTGGTGGTATTAATGGAATGCTGATAACTTAGGAGATGATTATTGTACATTTCTTTGTGTATGGTGAGACCGGTTTTTCTGTATAGGCGTTCAAGCTGCCGACCTCTGGCTTTCATGAGCCGGAGTCAGGGGTGAACCAAGGAGCAGAGACGGTGAAGGAGACAGATTTGTTTTTAACGGGGCGAAAGAGTCAAGAATAGTATGAAGTTCAGTGTTATATGGGAGACCAGATCATCAGGGGTGGACAGACTATGAATGTTGAGAAGGGAGGAGGAGTTGATGGTTGTTGTCAGGGTGGTGGGGTTGATTCTCTTAACATTCCTGTAAGAGATGACACGAGGTGTTTTACGTATAGAGAGAGTGAGATTCACAGTGAAGGTGAGGAGGAAGTGATCTGTTATGGGGAGTTCATCAGCTGTTAGATCAAGGGGAGTGATGCCAGAACAGCAGACTAAGTCTAGAGTGTGTCCTTTGGAGTGGGTGGGAATGTTGGTATGCTGCTGACAGCCAAAACTCTGAAGGCAGGAAGTGAAATCCTTAGTGAGAGGCAGGTTGATGTTGTCCATGTGGATGTTGAAGTCACCCAGTCGGACCGAGCTAAGCAGGCTAGTACGTTATGGTTGACAGCCGGGTTGATGCAGCGTGGAGAGCGACGAATCCGCGGTCAAAGACTGGACCAGATGGACATGATCGCTGTGGAGCTGCCCTGCTGGAAATTCCGGCGAGACCCTCGGTGGATGTATCTACAGCGGTAGTGGAAAGTGATGTCCGAGTGTCGGAGGAGTGCCTGGCCAGTGGTAGCGTAGCCGTAGCATGTCAGAGGCCTCTTTGTCTTTATCAATCTTCCTCCTCTTCTTCTTTGTCTTCGACCAACAGTAGTGCAATTTCCAACAGTACCCTGTAGGTTAACAGCAGTGTTGGCGGTCGTTGTTAACCCGGGCCTCGACCGATCCGGTATGGAAATCTTTTTGTTGACTCGCATCATAGATGGCTACATGTTTTTATGCCGGATGCCCTTCCTGACGCAACCCTCACCATTTTTCTGGGCTCCGGACCGGCACTAAAAAAAACACTGGCTTGTGTTCCCTAGTGGCTGGGTTGTACAAAGTCCTCCTTTCTCAGCTAATATAATATCCAGAGCTAGCCTGTTCTCCAACACAGCTGGAGAAATATCAGTCAACTTTGATTCTATGGCTTCATGGTTGTAGTAAAGATAATTAATCCATTTTGTGTGTTCGCTAGAAGTTATACCTGACAAAAATGGAATACCACCTAATATCGACCATAATACTGGGTTTTTAATTGCCTGAAATTCAGGAGGAACACCACCTGGAACTCCGACACTCCCTGCCCTTTTTCTGGAATGATGACTGTGGTTCTTTCTGCCAACATAACTACTGCACATTCCTTATTGTTCCCGGGTTTGGTTCTCAAAGTTGCTTTCGGACCACATGCAAAGAAGGCGTCCGGTGTCCAGTCCAACTTGCCCAGGATTTCATTCAGCCATCTGCCTCTACCCATTTCATCTCTCGTTCCCATTCACTTTACACATTTCACGCAGTAGCTGTGGGGTAATACATTACCAGTGGAACCCATTTTGATACAAAAGAGCCTAACAGTTTTCACTACCGGGCACTCTGAACTGTGAGCTCCAGTTGCAGCTCCTGGTGTGGACTCAAGGGTTTGGGGCATTGTGTATTCCACACATGGTTCATGTAGTGAAAGTTCCTGTTTATCATGGACAGAATTATGCAGTCAATCAAGCAAACATTTTGAGAAACCACCTGGTAATATTTGTCAATGTGCACTATAAGGGTGCCAATCTCAGTAATCTCAACCTTGAAAAGTGATATAGCTTGCACATGTTTCATCTTCATCTGCAGCTACTCCCACAGCAACAATTTTTTTGCCTAGGTACAACACAAATGATACAGTCATCAGGTTTTAATCCCAGGTGTCGGACTATGTTTATCAAAGTTTAATTTCATTTAGTCTGAAATGAATCTAAGTTTGAATCTTCAATTTCATTTACATTTAGTTGTTGAGGAGTACGTAAAGGTGTTGGAGTACCAAAGGTGTTGGTATTATTTGGTCAGTTAGGGGGGTCGATGTATTTAATTCAATAATTGTATTATTGGTTAAAGGCTTATCACAATTGTTTGGAACTTTTACTTCTCGGGTGCCTTGAGGAAAGGTGATACATTTACAATAGACTGTTCCTTGCAACCGAAGGATTTTCCAGGTACAATTCAAAGTAATTTCCTTGTAATCATAATATCAAGGACCTGGAATTGTCTCAATACTCAAACTATATTTAGTTGCTGTTCCCGTGTTTGGTACATGTGTAGCAATTGTTTTTCTTGTGGTCCCCTCACATGGTTGAAGTTCTATTGACAAAAATGTAATCTTTCCCTTATTGTTTTTACAATAACATAAAAAAATAAATAAATCAAATGTTGTTGTGTGAAAATTATGTGGACATCTTTAGTTGATCGTTCACCACGTCCTACAGAGCTGTTGCTTTTAATTTGTGGAGGTTCCCAAAGGTACCATTTGAAAAGAAAAAGCAAAACAAAGGAAAAAGAAAGTCCCCAGCATCTAATTGCACACTGCAACCACTTAGGAGTCATTTTAGCAGAATCTCCAAGTCTTCTTTTAGACTTTATTAATTTAAATTTGCACTATTATCAGATTTTGTTTGGTCTTCTTTTTCTGATTCTTCAAATGATGATCTTTTTACAATGTGTCAAATGGATCCAAGTGGATCTTTCTGCTATTTTGACTGCTGTGGGTGTAGTTAGCAAAGCCTGGTAAGGTAATTCCCACTTGGGTGAATGCTCTACCAGTTGAATTTCCTGCTGGGAGTCTCAGAGTCAAGGTTCTGTTTTTGTTTTTCTAGCATTTCCCTCATATAATCTGCTAGATTAGATTCATTGTTAGTTTCCCAAATGCTTTTAAACTTTGGTAACCTATATGGTCCTACAAATATTGTTTCATAGGGAGTTAGTCCAGTAGTACTTGCAATGTTAATGTACATCTTAACCAAGTCTAAACATTGCTTCCATGGTCTTTTTGTTTCTTCCATGCATTTCTTTAGTCTGTTTTTTATTGTTCCATTTGTTTTTTCAACTAATCCTGCACTCTGAGGATAATATGCACAATGGTGTTTCAGGTCTATATGAAACATTTATCCAGTCCTTCTAACTACTTGGTTAACAAAGTGAGTGCCATTATCACAATAGATTTTGTCAGGAATTCCAAATCCAGGTATAATGTCTTTACATAGTGCTTTTGCTACTGTCAATGCATCTGGATTCTTAGTTGGAAATAGTTCTACCCATTTTGGGAATGCATCTACTATGACTAGACAATATTTTTTTTCCCTTCACTCTTGTTTAATTCAATAAAATCCATGTTAATGATTTGAAATGGATATTGTGATTTAGGAAACTTTCCTCTTCTTGGTCTCAGATTTCCCTGTGGATTATGTCTTGCATGCTCTGCAAAACTTTTTGGAATACAAGTTGAATCTATAGGCTGTATAATATTGATGTACTTGCCCTACCATCCCTCCTGTTGAGACATGGCTCAATATTGCTGCCCATTTGTAAAGATTTTTTGGTAGGATGGGTTTTCCTTCAGGACATACATAGATATTATTTTTTATTCAGCACCATTTCTTATCCAGTGATCTTTCTCTATTGGTAGGCTCTGTTGTTGCATGTCTTCAACTATTTCTACATCTACTATAGTCTTATTTGTGAATGAAAATACTTCAATTTCACCTGTTGCTGCTGCTTCAGCTGTTTTGTCAGCAAATGCATTACCCAAAGAAACATCATCTTTTCCTGATGTTTGAGCCACACATTTGCATACAGCTATCTGATTTGGTAACTGAACTGCGTTCAAAAGATCTGTCAAAAGACTAGCATGTGTTACTGGTTTACCTGTGGATGGTACCATGCCTCTATTTTTCCAGTGTTGTGCAAAAGTATGGACAGTGGCAAATGCATACTGACTGTCAGTATAGATACTTACATTTTTCCCTGTCATTACTTTACATGCTTCAGTTAAGGCTACCAATTCCGCAGCCTGTGCTGAATAATTTGACGGTAGAGATCCAGCTTTTAGCACTTTATTTTGTGTAACTACCGCATACCCAGTTTGTGTTTTACCAAACTAATTTTTCTTCAATGAGCTGTCTACAAACAGAATTGTCCCTGTTCCTAGGGGTTGGTCTTTTAGGTCAGCTCTTACTCTTTGTTCTGCCAGCTCTTGGCAGTCACGCTGTTCGCTATCCTCTGGGAGAGGCAGCAAGGTTGCAGAATTCAGCGTTGTGCATCTTTCTATGGTCAGATGGGGTTGTGACAATAGAGTTGCCATGCAGGATAAATGTCTAGCTGGCGACAGAAATGTCATATTAGTCTGTAAAAGTAATGCAGATACAATATGTGTTACTTTTAATGTTATTTGATGAAACAACACTATTGGAGAGCTTATTTCTACAGCCATAGAGGCATTACTGCTCTTACACAATGTGGTAACGCAAAAGCAACGTTGTCCAATTTGGATGAGAAATAAGCTTTTGGTTTTACCTTTGCACCGTATTGCTCCACTAGAACTGAGGTCATATAGTGTCCTTTGCAATCGACCATTTGCACAAAATGTTTATTGTAATCTGGCAATGCCAGTGCTGTGCTAGACACTAAGGCAGGGGTCGGGAACCTTTTTGACTGAGAGAGCCATAAATGCAAAATATTTGGAAATTTATTTCAGTGAGAGCCCTATAATATATTTTTAAGAATTAAATTAAGTTAAAATACGAGTAGATGTAAGTACAATAAGCCTTTATTCTTTTAATAATGTTGTCATTTAGAGGCAGTGGTTAAGTGTTAAGGAAGCGGACTTCGGTCCCGAAGGCCCAAGGTTCAAATCCTCCAACTATCAGATGAGATGCACTGAGCATGGCATCATCCTCAAGCACTGCTCCCCGGGCGCTGGCCGAAACAGCAGCCCACTGCTCACCTGTGATGATGATTTAAATGCAGAGAATGAATTTCCCGAAGGAACTCCCAAGGGATTAAAAAAGTTCAAAAATTAAAATAACACTTACCATTAATGTGACTTCTGCTGCTGCATGGATTTGCTAATTGCTTTGTAGTCTGGTTGGTACTTGGTGAGGTTGAGCTTCATGCAAGCGTTGAGGCTTTCATCCGTTAAACGAGATCGCAGGTTCGTCTTGATGTTTTTAAGATGTGAGAATGACTGCTCACATGCATAGGTGGATCCAAACATGGTCAATACAGCAATACTCACACGCTGCAGTGTGTGGTATGTGACAGGAAGTGAGTTCCAAGTTTTGATAATCAGCTGGTCTTCAGGTTGAAGTTTATTCATTTCTGTCCACTTGTGCTTGCTCGCCAAATCTGCTTTCTGTCGTGCCAGTCTTTCCAAATCTTCGTTCAGTGTCTTGAACTTATTCACCCACATGTCTGAGGCCTTGAGGTCAGCAACTTCTGTTTCAAAATCTCTGTTGGAGATACCAGGGATGTAACTCAGGTCGACTGTGTTAAGTGAACACTCGTTTGGATGGGTGATGAACTTAAAAAGTTGAGTGTGCTCACGAAACTCTCCAAAGCGTGCTTTGAATGACTGCAAGAGCCTGAATGTGAAGCCAGCCAGCTGCTGGAGATCAAAGTGTTGAGCGGGCTCACTTGCTGTGCATGCATCTTTAAATTGTCTTAGTTTTTCAAAATGCAGCAAACGACCTGTTTCAATATCCATGATAAAGAGCTCTAGCCTGTTTTCAAAAGCAAACACTGCTTGTTGAAGGGATAACACTGTATTTCCAATGCCCTGCATTTTCACATTAAGCTGGTTCAGATGTTCAGTGATATCAACAAGATAGTAAAACTTAAAGAGCCACTCAGTTTCTGCTAGCTCAGGATGCTCGACGCCTTTCATTCCAAGGAAAGTCCGGATTTCGTCCAGGCAAGCCGCAAAACGGCTAAGCACCTTCCCTCTCGACAACCAACGCACATTGCTGTGCAAAAGCAGACTGTGATAGTTATTTCCAACTTCTTCCAGCAGTGTTTTAAACTGGCGATCATTTAAAGCTCGGGCAACAATAAAATTGACCACACGAATGACCAATGACATCACTTCGCTAAGCTGCCCGTCACACATTTGAGCACAAAGTGCCTCCTGGTGTAGAATACAACGGAAATTTAGGATGGCTCTTTTTTCATGTTCACGGAGAAGCGCCACAAATCCTTTGTTTTTCCCCACCATACACGGAGCACCATCGGTACACACCGAAATAAGTTTATCCATGGGGAGATTTTTTTCTTGAGCGAACGCCATGAAAGACTTGAATAAATCCTCACCTCTTGTGGACCCTATTATTGGTAAAACAGCAAGACTTTCTTCGCGCAGTGTGTCACCTGCAGCATATCTTGCAATCACACTGAACTGTGTCAAATGGCTTACGCCGGTCGACTCATCCAAAGCCAGAGAAAAAAACGGCGCCGCATTTATGTCCTTCACTTGCGTTTCCTCGACGTGGTTTGCCATCATGATGGTACGATCATGAACAGTTTTTGCCGACAGAGGCATGTCTTGTATCCGTTTGATAATCTTATCTTTGTTCGTAAAATCATCAAAAAGTTCCTTGGCTACATCCAGCATGAAAGTTTTTACGTACTCGCCGTCTGTGAATGGTTTTCCGTTCCTCACTATTGCTAACGACCCAGCAAAGCTAGCAGAGTTATAGTCACCTTGGCGCGTCCAAACGCGGAGTTGCTGCTGGCTGGCTTGCACCCTGCTCAGTAGCTCTTGGCACGCTTTCTTTCTGCTGTCTCCCGCGGGGTATTTTGATGCGAAGGTAGCATGGTGTGTGTCGAAGTGCCGCTTTACATTCGACCGTTTCATCGATGCAATTTTGTCATTGCAAATTAGACACACCGCAGAACCCACTCTCTCAACAAAGGCAAATTCTTCTGTCCATTCCTCTTGGAATGAACGATACTCTTCTGTTTTTCTTTTCGCCATAGTCTCCGTTGGTGGGTTAGTTTACCGACTTCGCAGACTGATTAAAAAGTGGGCGGTTACCTGTTTATCTAGCAATCACCGATATAGGCTATTATTGGCCGATTAAAACAACGGACAGTTGATACAGCCAACTGCAGCCCTGAACAGGACAGGATCAGTGGAAAATCCATGGATTAAAAAAAATATATTTATTGATCAGAGAGAACAATTTCGTGGGTGGGAAGCTCCTGGCACTAAAACCACCAAAACTTTCTGTCAATAAACCTGGGCTTCAGCCCTATCTTACGTTTATTTTATGATTGATTGGCGAGCCATATGCAGTCATCAAAAGAGCCATATATGGCTCGCGAGCCATACGTTCCCGACCCCTGCACTAAGGCCTGTTTTATGTTACAGAAAGCTGTTTCTGCTTCTTCAGTCCATTTTAGGGGTGACAACATTTTTAAATCTTCATCATACATCATTGATCATCGTTGTAAAGGAGTTCTGATTTCCGCATAATTTGGAACCCAATTTCGACAGTAGTTAATGAGGACTTAAAATGACATCATATGTCTTTTAGTTGTGGTTTTGGTGCTTTCAAAATAGCTTTTTTTCTGTCTTCAACAATAGTGCGGCCTCCTGCACTTAGGTTATGACCTAGATATTTGACTTCAGCTCTACACAGTTGTAATTTGCATCATGCTGACTTTATGACCTTTATGACCTTCGTGAGCTAGGTGTTTCAAAAGTGCCAACGTGCTAACGTTTCTAAGTCATGTGATGCTTGTAATATATCATCTACATACAGTAGAATTTGACTTCAGCTGGCGGTTGAAATTTAGCCTTGCTAGCAGACATTACTTGAGAATAATTGTTGGACTCTCACAGTAACCCTGAGGTAATCTTATGTAAGTAGACATTTTCCTTTCAAAAGTAAAGGCAAACCAAAATTGTCTATCTTTATCTATTGATACTGAGAAAAATGCATTACTGATATCAACCACAGTTAACCCCTTAGCTTCGGGGTCTAAGGAATTTAAAAGTGTGTACGGGTCCGGCACGCATGGAGCTCTTTGTATTACTGCATTGTTTACAGCTTGCAGATCCTGTACAATACGCCATCCCACGGATGGAGCTTGTTTCTTTACAGGAAAAATGGGTGTATTACATGGTGATAGTCACATTGAACAAGCACTTGAGCTTTAATGAGATAATCTATCACTGGCTTTATACCTTCTCGTGCATCTGGTTTGAGAGGATACTGTTTAACACATGGTCTATATTCTGTTTTTGATATCTGAACTGGGAGTGCCCCATTAATCAATCCCACATCAGATGGTCCTTGGGACCACAGTTGTGTTGGGACTTCACTGAACCAGTTTTCTTGTTCTTTTGTTAGGACACTTGTCATTATTCTTTCTCAGTTTTTCCTTACCCTTGCACAGGAGTTTGCAAATGCAAACTCCTGTGCAAGGGTAAGGAAAAACTACCGAAACAAAAACCCCTTTTATCAGGGGAAAAATAAAGAAAGGAAGAAACCTCAGGGAGAACCACAGGTGACGGATCCACTCCCTGGACAGACAGAGGTGCAGTGGATGTTACTCAGAACATGCAGTTCACTATTTTAATACACAAAAAAAATTAGAAGAAAAAATTCAAGTCCTGGTTGGTCTTGGTCTTGTCGATGACCGAGTCCTCGTCTTGTGCTCGTCCCGTGCATTTGCGGCAGCAGAAACTGTAAAAGAGTGGGACCAGTTACTTAAGTGAGTACATGGTGGTAATGTGATTTTAGAACAGGCTAGAAGAATAGGACCATAAAATCAATGTACTCATTTTATGTGCGAGATGAAATGAAGAATCCCCCCAGGAGTCTAGCATCTCTTTAAGCTGTTCTACTTGAAGGAGGAGACAGAATCTGACCCTCTTACTGAGAGTGGCAGCTGGTTTCACAGGAGAAGAGCCGGGTAACTAAAAGTTCTACCACCTGTTCTATTTTTATTTATTTTAGGGATGACCAGTAGACTTGAATTTTGGGAGCGGAGAGATCTATTTGGTTGATAAGGGGTAATTAAATCACAGATATTCTGTTGGGCTTGATTATTTAGGGCCTTAAATGTGATTAGGAGTATTTTAAATTCAATTCTACTTTTTATTGGTAGCCAGTGTAGTGCAGCCAAGACAGGGGTTATATGTTTCCGTCTTCTGGTTCCAGTCAGAATACGTGCTGCCGCATTCTGGACCATTTGAAGGCTTCTTAGGGATTTATTTGGGCATCCTGACAGGTGGGAATTACAATAGTCTAGCCTTGAGGTTATAAAGGCATGGATTAACTTTTTGGAGTCTGGTCGTGAAAGTGATTTTCTAATTGTTTTAATGTTACGTAGGTGATAGAAGGCTGTTCTACAGGTTTGATTTATTTCTTCCTCTATGGACAAATCCTGATCAAACAGGACACCCAGGTTCCTTGCTTTAACTCAGGGGACTGTGGTAGTGCTACCTATGGTTATACTTACATTTGACAATGGTGCTCTTATATGTTTTGGCCCAAAAACTATGACTTCAGTTTTTCTGTGTTTAGCATCAGAAAATTCTGGGTCATCCGTGCCAGAATGTCTCTAAGACAATCTTGAGTTTAATTAAGGGGTTTGGGTCATCTGGCCGTACCGATATGTACAATTGTGTGTCGTCTGTATAGCAATGAAAATTTATGTTGTGCTTCCTGATGATGTTGCCTAGTGGCAGCATGTACAATGTGAAGAGAATTGGGCCAAGCACGGACCCCTGAGGAACTCCAACGCTCACTTTAGTGGGCATGGAGGATTCCACTTCTGGATTTAATGTTACCCCTGCAACAGCGGTATGTTCTGCATCGGAATACAGATAATTTATGGTGAGAGTTGTGAGTGTATCTCTTTTTAGTTTTCTCTCATAGTCTGTGTCTGGTCCTGGGCTTCTTTTATACCACATTGTAACATGTAGTTCATCTTCCAGCATCTTATGCTGTTCTTCTGAGATCATTTGTCTTCCTTCTGCCATAAGGGCAGAACCTGTGGATGTCCGGGGTTTGTTTGGTATGTCCAAAGAATAGTAGTAACAGGGTTGACCTATTCCTTGAATGGCATAAATGTCTCCTTTTAAGAGTTCTGATCTCCTCTTAACCACAAGTTGTCCACTAGGAGTAGTTACCAGGAGTAGTTACCAGCACTAAGCCTAGATCAACTAACACATCACACCCCAACAAGTTAACAGGACATCCTGGCATCATAAGCATTGTCAATTGGCACCATTCTCCTTTAGGATCTCTTATCCAGGCAGGTTCAGATTCAGGGATAATATTTTTGTTGCCATTGGCTGATCTCACTACAATCCGGTTATCCCCTGGTTTGTAATGTGGAAAAGGTTTTCTGCATGTGCTTCTACAAGCACCTGAATCACACAGAAAAGTAATTGCTTTACCATTAACATCAAGAACTATTTCTGGAAGGTCTTCTGCTGAATGCAGGATATCTTACAAGTTTTAGAGTACCTCGGAAGACTCAGACTTCAGTTAACAAGTTCCTTATGGGAAGTTCCTAGTCATGCTGCATAATAGTCACCATTTTGTTTTGTCGGCAATGTCTGGCCATATGTCCCAGTTTTCTACATTGCCAACAATCGACATTGGTGGATTGTCTCTTAGTTCTTGATCCTCTACCTCTTCCTCCCCAGCCTCTACCTCTCTGGCCTCTTCCCCTAAAACCTTCCGGGCATCTGCCATTTTGGTAGAAAATGTCTTTACTGGTATCATGAAAAAATGTGTTTGCAGTAACATTACTTTTCTTAATCTTTGTTACCTTCTCTGCATAGAGAGCATGGTTAATATATTCTTCCAAAGTACCTGTGGGCATGGCAATGTGATGTCTATCTACCCAATTGCGGATTCCTGTACTTGAGCCTGCATGGAGAGCATTTTTTTAACTGTTGTCTATCTGCTCCATTAGCATCGTTATTATCTTCTAAACCACTGTGTAGTTTAAATGCCTGTGTCATTCGAATCCGATACTCATCAAATGGTTCCTCATCTTTTTCTATCACCCGTCCAATTTCTGTGTAGTTAGCTCGTCTAGCAAAACGCATATGGACTCTTCCTGTGAGTGCTGTTAATCTAGCAATTAACTCTGCCGTATCATGACCTAGCACAATGTTGTTTTGCATGGGTTCCCAATCTCCTCTCCCATGATGCCAATCTGGGCCCAAAGCTGTCATCCAAATTTTTTGGACTTCTGTCCCATTTAAGTTATAAGTTCTTCTAACATCCCCCATACCATCTATAAAAAGGGTCACATCTTATTTATGGGAGGGTACGCGCTGCAAGGCCTTTTTAATATCTTTCATAGTCCATGTTCTATACACTAGTATGGTTAGGGATTGACCCACATCAGTATTAGGGTTAGCTACTTGGATCATAGGAAAAAATGTCTTCTGGGTATTGGGCTGGGGCATCATAAAAGATGTCAGTTTTCTTTACTTTTAATGGGTTAGGTGAAAAAACAGCTCCTAGTTTTTTTTAAACCATCTAGCTTCCTTTTTACCTTCACTATGGGATCTCGTCCTTGGTCCTTGGGAGCTCACAGACTCATATTCAGGGGGTGGACAATGGTTTGGTGATGGACTTTCAGGTAAGGAAGGATACAATCTGTTTGCACCTCTCACAGCTCCCTGTTTTTTTTCCTCTACCTGTGGCGTTCTGTTTCGTCTACTAACTGGTCCTGTCTCATCATCCTCTTTTCTATAAAACATTAATTGTTTTTCTACCTCGTCTTTTTTTATTCTACTTGGTCCCTCTTCTCTTTTGCTATTTGTTTCCAAAAATCTGTGTCTTCACAATGTGCTTTTTTCAATATTTTTGGATCATTTTTAGTTTTTTTTTTTCATTTTATCCTGTAGTTCTGTTATTTTTTGGGAGTTTAGTTGGCCATTAAATCCGTATTCAGTTATCCATTTATCTATCTAAGATTCTTTGGGGGTGACAAGGATGGACAGGATCAGGAACGAGTCAGGGGGACAACACAGACAGGAAGGTTTGGAGAAAAAGGTAGAAAAGCCAGATTAAGATGGTTTGGACATGTTCAGAGGAGGGACAGTTGTTATATTGGTAGAAGAATGCTAGACATGGAGCTACCAGGTAAGAGACAAAGAGGAAGGGCAAAGAGGAGATGTATGGATGCGGTGAGGGAGAACATGGAGGTGGTTGGAGTTGAGTATGCAGAGGTCAGGGTGAGATGGAAATTGTTGACATGCTGTGGCATCCCCTAAAAAAACGGGATAAGCCGAAAGAAGAAGAAAACGAAGACATTATAAATTCTCATCTCATCTTCTTCTGCTTGTCGGGTCACAGGGGTGGCGCCAGGGGCAGTTGATGCGACCCAAATCACATTGCACCATATTGTGAGCCTTCCTGTGGGTGGTGAGCCCACAAGAAGTGATGTGGGTTGGGACGGTGCTCTGCTCAGAGCACCTCAGTGGCAACCTGGCAGCTGGTGGATTCGAACCGGGGACCTTGCAGACCCAAGTCCGCTTCCTTAACCACTAGGCCACCACTGCCACTCACATTATAAATTACTCCCTTCAAATGGGCATCTTCCCTGACGCTTTCAAAAAAACAGTGGTAAGGCCCCTTTTGAAGAAGAAGAATTTTGACCCTGGCATGACCCTCCCATATCAAATGGGGTTAAGTCCATAGAGCTTTCACAGCGAAGAATTACAGTCAAACCTTACCTTTGTTAGTCATTCAGGAGGAGGGGCAGGTGGGAGTAGGGGGCGAGAGAGAAAAAGAAACGGTGAGAAGGAGGAGAAGCAGCAGGATATACTGGAAATTTCCACTTTCCTCTCGGCGCTCTGAAGTGGATCACAGGAGTTGGTGGAAAAGCTGAAATGTTATAAACTTATAAACCAAAGTTAAGGTAGTCTCCTCGTTTCTGTAAGGCACTTTGTCAGATCCACTGTGTCCACTGAGCGTCAGATCACATCCTGTCCATCCAAATCTGATATTCTAGATGGAGGAAATGCGATCTTAGTAAAACCACAGTTCTAAAAACTAGTTATACTAATGACTAAAGAGCCTAATGTGTTTCCCTAACAGACACATCCTAATTGTCTCTCTCAGATTAAAATGTTGGAATGGCTCCAGTGAAACTGTCATGACCATGAAAGTGAATAAAAATATATTCATGTAAATTAATTCATGGCTCTCAGCATTTTGTTGTATCTGTTTGAATAGTAATGTGATAGAAGAGTCTAGTCAGCTGTGGTCCTTTTCATCCCCATCATCAATGACTGTAATTAACTGTCCATTTTACTGACCCATGACCATTCCTCTGGTTCCTGATTGGAGAGCACCGTGGAGGCGGGGCAGTGGTTACTGCTCAGCTGCTGTGGCAGGGAAACTGGACGAGTGGCAATGCTGACCCCGCACCGGGCACAGGTAAGCGAAATTCCACAAATCAAAACTCTCCCTATATTAGTAGGAGCCGGGACTGCAGAGGGGGAGAGATCAGCTGAGACACTGTACCTGCTGAAGAGTACAGCCTCACAAAGAGACTTTCAATAAGTAATTGCCGACATGGGATGTGCCGTGACGGTCTCTCGTTGTAATAAAATCATTGAAACTGGTACAGCTGTCTGGGACTTTGTCTGGAGAACCCAACACACAACATTTTGGCGCCCAACTAAACCGGACAAATGACCGAGCAGAGGCAGATTGAGGCATTGGCGACGATTTTGGGAGAAATCTTGCATCTGGACCAGGTGGTGGCTCACAGAGAACAGCTGGCAAAACTGGAAGCACAGACAGGGTCTCTCACCCAGCAGTTGGCCAAGGCGGTGCAGGCGACGGCTTCCCCGACAGCCGGGATCCCCCTTGCAGAGATGTCCTTGCAGAGGGTAGGTCCAATGGATGACCCGCAGACATTCCTCAACGCCTTTGTTACTACTGCAATGGCGTGCGACTGGCCGCAGGAGGAGCCCTTTTACCATTGCTCTACGGGGAAGCGCAGACTGCAGCGCTGGTCCTTCCGGCGGCCACAAGGGGGGGTTACCTGGGGGACTAGGGGCCAGACCATTCACCTTCGCCCTGAAGCTGCGTGATTCAGCCGCTAGGTAGCTGCAGCTGGGGGAGTCAGTGGGGAATAGGGAATTGTGGTGGAGCAGTTCATCGGGGGCTTCCCCCCAGGACTGGTATAGGTGCCATCGACCGGACTGCCTGCGGGGGGAAGTCAGTTTGGCGAGGATCACCTGGTGGTTCATCCCCAGCAGCCAGGAGCGGGGGCAATAAAGCCGGAGGTCCGCCCAATGCCCCGAAAGAGGACAACGCCCTCTCCTTATTTCTACTACGCGGCCCCAGCTAGAACAGACTCCTCTCCTGTGTTACGGGTTCCGGGCGCCCGGGATGCTGTCTTACAGAGAGCCGCTCAGGCATCTGGGCAGGAGTGTTGGGGGTGTGGAAAGCTTGGACATGTGCGGTCTGAGTGTCTGTCCATGGAAGTGGGGCAGGTGATCTAAGTGGACAGACCCCAAAGCCCCTCCCCTTATCAAGAGGGACATACAGCGTTCCGGTAAGGATCCAGGGGTGTACATATCAGGCGACTGTGGATTCAGGCTGTCAGCAGTCTCTGATTCACAACAACCCGGGGCTTTGGATAATGGGGCTGTGGTGAAGGTGAAGTGTGACTGCGGGGATGGTACCCTGTATCCATTAGGGTCTATTATAAGGGGGAGGAGTGGTGTGTACGTTTCGCGGTCAGATCTCGACTGGCCCGCTCTGTGGTGTTAGGGACTGATTGGTGGGGATTCCATAATTTATTAGGGGATTGTTCCTGGTCATTTAGAAATTATAATGTGGGTACAGTGCTAAGCGCAAATTCAGAGCGGACACAGCGGGAGCGAGCAGAGCTAGTAGCAGCGGCTCTGCCCCTCTGTTTAGCCACACTGAGGATTTCCCACTAGAGCAGGCGGGTGACAGCACTTTGCGCGCCGTGTTGGATAGGGTGGCCAAAATTGAGTGAATTGAAAAAAGAGTGTGTCAGACAAGTGATGGCGTGAATGTGCTCAGCTGGGAGGTAACATTCCAGACTTCTCATCATCACCCAATGGCTGGGCACATGGTCTGCCAGAAAACCCTAGACTGCGTCACGGACGGGTTATACTGGCCTGGCATTCAAGTTTTGTGCATCGTGTTCTGAGTGCCAGAGGGTAAGCCCGCCCACCTGCCATGCCACGTACCCTGTGGCCACTGCCACTGATAGAGGTTTAGTGCACGAGGGTACCGGTTTGTTCATATAGCACTGTGTAACATCTGGCACTGTGTAACATCTCTGCATAGAGTGTTGCTTATGCACTTTTCCAGATGATCTTGCGGGTCAGGATCCCGAAGGAGATCCTGAGAGATCAAGGAACATCTTTTATGTCATGGACCATGAAAGAACTATACAGATTATTAGACATAAAATCTATTCGGACCAGCGTCAAATACCCTCAGACTGACGGGCTGGTGATCAGGAAGTTCATTAAGGAGGGCAGTCCAAGCTGGGATAAGTGGATAGACCCCTAGTTATTTGCAGTGCAGGTGGTCACACGGCGAGTCGATGATGTTGATTATGACGTGGAGCATTCAGATAGGAGAGGACACACCTCAGATTTATCATTAAAATCTATTAAACGCGTGGGTGGAGCCCCAACAGTTGCTCTGGTGTAGACAGTGATAGAGGTGGATGAGCTTGGTCCAGTAGCGGGGGCTCATGGTCCGAGCTCTCTTTTGTGCAACGAATCTCTCACGTCGACCCAGAGAGCAGACGTGGAAGAGCTCCAGAAGCGTTTCTCTGACGTGTTCTCTTTCAGCGCACGCCAGTCTCATACAATATCACATAGAAACACCGCTAAGTATGACGTACTGTCTTCCGATGCACCAACACAACGTTGTGCAGATGGAGTTAAAACAGATGCTGGAAATGGAAATGTTATTGAAGAGTCACAAAGTGGCTGGAGCAGCTCCATTGTTCTGGATAAGAAAGATGGGTCTGTTCGGTTCTGTCACACTTCGGAGGTGTCACATTTTGATGCTTATCCAATGCCCTGGCTTGACTGGGCAGATTCTCTTATAGCCAGAATCTAAGGGGGAAAACGGCTTTCTCCACTCTGTACAGTTTGTACCACTTTGTTATACTTCTGGTCAGGTAGTTTGGTGCCCCAGCCACATTTCAGCGCTTCATGGACAGAGTGCTGCGCCACATGCTGCCTACGCGGTCGCGCAACATCATCTATTGTGGCAGCTGGTTGCAGCACATACAGCATGTAACAGCGGTGTTAGAACCAGGTGAGGCTCATGGCCAACGCAGGGAAGTGTGCAGTTGGATGGAGGGAGGTATAGTATCTGGGACACTGCTTAAGGCGAGGTCAGGTGCGTCCGCATTCTGCCTGCGTCCCAAGTCTAAAAAAGAGGTCAGGCATTTCTTGTGGCTGGTAGGGTATTACCAGCGGTTCATCCCACAGTTTGCTGACCTGGCCAGCCATCTGATGAATCTGACCCGTAAGAGTGCCTCGGATCCGGTCCAGTGGACCGTCCTGTGCCAGCAGGCGTATGAGCAGCTGTAACGGATTCTCTGTGGTAAGCCACTGCTGTTCACACCTAACTTTTCTCATCCTTTTGTACTGCAGATTGATGCGTCGGGCAGAGGGCTGGGAGCAGTGTTTCCCATTATGTGCGGGGCACCGATCGACCCGTAAGGGGGAGAAAGAATGCCTGGCCATCAGATGGCAGGTCGGAACCCTGTGTTATTACTTCCTGGGACGCCCTTTCACTCTCTGCTTGGACCACGCTTCGCTTCAGTGGCTCCACCGTATGAAGGACAGCAACGCCAGGATCAAACGCTGGTACCTGGCATTGCAGCCCTTTAATTTCAAACTTGTTCACTAGCCGTGGACACAGATGGCGGACTTTCTTTCTCGTCCCCTGACAACTGGCGTGCTTGGGGGGAACGGCGTGGGAGCTCGCTCGCTCGGACTGTCTATCGGCCTCAGTCAAGCGGTGGAGGTATGTGGAGGCAGGGCAGTGGAGGTAGGGCAGTGGTTAGCACTGCAGCAGGGAGAGTGGACGAGTGGTGAGGCTGACGCTGCACCAAGCGCAATTCCACAAATCAAAGCTCTTCCTATAGTAGCAAGAGCCGGGACTGCAGAGGGGGAGAGATCAGCTGTGAGACACTGCACCTGCTGAAGAGCTCAGCCTCACAAAGAGACTTTAATAAGTAATTGCAGACACAGGATCGGACCGTGACAGTCTGCATGTAATAAAATCATTGAAATCGGTACAGCTGCGAATGTGACTTTGTGCGGAGAATCCAACATACCACTACCGTCCTGGGAAGAAGTCAACTGACTGTTGATTCCTGTCTCTGCAGTGCCCCATGAGAATAACACGCCAAATGTGCACAACAAAACAAAAGAGCTCAGATGCTCCCCCACCAATTACCAGGACCCTTCCCACCACCTAATCCAGAGAGGATAATTAAACTTCACTAAGAAGGTGAAGCATCGCGCAGTGTTGCAAATGACGTTTGTTGTTCACAGTCAGCTTTGTTTAAAATATAGACCAAGTACAGACAACCTGGGAAAATTGATAAAGGCAAGCGTACTGGAAGGCCAAAGTAGAATACTGTAATGTTTCTATTTGTAATAAGAAACCTGGGTTCTTCACAATATATTTTTATTAACTTAAAGCATCAGGAACACGTTCGATACATGCGGTTGCTGTTGTTCATCTTCTTATAACTTCACATACACATACACACATCAGAGAGTACATTAACTATGCAGCCATCTAGTGGCAGGAGGTGGAACTACAACTCTTATTCTATCATGACATCCCCCTTTTTCTTAAGATGAAAACATCACATTAACTTTTTTACTGCTATCCCACAACTAGTATTTTTCTAGTATCAATATGCTTCTCTAAACATTCACATGAACTTAAATTGCAATGAAAAGGATACAGCTCATAGTCCTTATAGGTTCAGCCTGTCAGGTGCTCTGACAGTGCGCTCTGATCTTCTCAACACTGGCAAGTCAGTCTCTACAGCACTCTGTTGATCAGCTGATGGTGGATCATCTGATGCGGTGGAGGCTGGATCTCCAGAAGAATCCTCATCGGTCTTTTCTTGCCAGGTGTCTGGTGTTTTTAGTAGACTCCGTCGGTTTCTTCTGAGGACTTGACCATCTTCAGTTTTGACATTGTAAGACCTTGGACTTACTTCCTCAAGAACTGTCGCTTTCTTGCTCCAGCTGTTGGAGTCGTGTATTCTCACGGTGTCATGCCTAGCTAGTGGTACTAAGCTTTTTGCTGACTTGTCATAATTTGCTTTTTGTCTCTTTTGAAGTTGTTTTTGTTTTTGTTTCACTTCCTTTTGTTTGTGATCAGAGGTATATGGAAGTGTGGTGCGTAGTCTGCGTCCCATAAGAATTTCTGCAGGGGACAGGCCATGCTCAAGAGGCGAAGCTCGATAACTCAGCAGAGCTAAGTTTGGATCTGAGTGACTTTCTTGTGCTTTCTTGAGCAGCTGCTTGACTATATGCACACCTTTCTCTGCCTTTCCGTTTGATTGAGCATACAGGGGACTAGAGGTCACATGACGAAAGTCATATTCCTGTGCAAAATCCTGGAACTCATTGCAGCTATAGGATGGACCATTGTCACTTTAGACAATTTGAGGAATCCCGTGCCTGGCAAAGATGGATTTCATGTGTTTAATCACACAGGCCGCTGACATGTTGGGGAGCAGTGCTACCTCTGGGTAGTTAGATAGGTAGTCAATTACCAGCAGGTAATTCTTTCCATCCAGGTAGAATAAATCAGTCCCAATTTTCTGCCAGGGCTCGTCAGGTATGTCTGTGATCATCATGGGCTCTTTTGGCTGCTTTGCTTGATGCTTCAGACATGTGGCACATCTTGACACCATACAGTCAATGTCAGAATTTATGCTGGGCCAATAGACTGCTGTTCTAGCCCTTCTCTTGCACTTTTCCATGCCTAGATGTCCTTCATGTAACCGTTTAAGCATGTCTGCTCTCAGAGACTGAGGAATGACTATTCTGTTTTTTCTTAACAGGAGTCCATTAACACAACTCAGCTCTCCTCTGATGTTGTAAAATTGTTTGCACTCACCCCGTGGCCATCCTTCATTCATCAGCTTGATGACTCTCTGCAGGACGACATCTTTCTTTGTTTCTTCAGCGATCAGCCTGGATTTCATGTCGGAAATGGGCAGTGTCTCAGTTATGAGATTGACATGAAGATTCACGTCATTCTCAGTGGAACACTCGTCTTGCTCCTCACTCTGTGTGGTTGCCCTGGACAGAGCGTCCGCCAGCAATATGTGCTTACCAGGTGTGTAAATCAGGTCAAAATCATAGCGCTGTAACTTCATCATAAGCCTTTGAATGCGAGGTGACATCTCACTGAGATTTTTCTGGATGACGGCTATTAACGGTTTGTGGTCTGTCTCTGCTACGAACTTTGGCAGGCCATATACATAGCCATGAAACTTCTGGAAACCATACACCAGTCCCAAACATTCTTTTTCAATTTGAGCGTACCGGCGCTCTGCACTGGTCATCGTTCTCGACGCATAGGCGACCGGCTTCCAATCTTCTCCATCTGCTTGTAGCAGAACAGCTCCAATGCCATCTTTTGATGAATCAGTGGATATCTTTATCTGTTTTGATGGATCGAAAAATGTCAACACTGGCTCGGTGGTTAGAGTTGTTTTCAAACGGGCCCATTCTGTCTCATGTTCAGATGTCCACCTGAACTCACATCTGTCTCGAAGTAACTCCCTTAAGTGCACTGTCTTGGATGATAAGTTTGGTATGAATTTTCCCATGAAATTGATCATGCCTAATGCACGCAGCACACCTTTTTTGTCTTCAGGTCTTGGCATGTCAAGTATTGCTTTGATCTTGCTTTTGTCAGGTTCGACACCAGCTCCTGTCAGTTTATCCCCAAGAAAGGTGATCTCTTTTACACCAAACT
>JAFBJS010057479.1:0-20190 GCA_016785265.1 Paraplagusia blochii | reverse complement strand
TAATTCAATATGATCTGTTCAAGTCATCGTGTTAATTAATACCTAAGATGTGTATAAGAGACAGGTGCAGGTAGTTGCACTGATTTAACGCCGCGAGAAATGAATGCAACAGCCCATTAACATGGCAACGTTAATGACTCGCTGTGATTCACTCATTTGAATTAAAAAAAAAATCTGTATTTTATTCAATCAAATCATTAAACCAGGGATCCCTGATAACACCTTTGGCATATATATATATATATATATACGTATATATATATATATATATGTATATATTTTTTTATGTATATGTATATGTATATATATGTATATATATACACACACACATGTATAAATATAAATATATATATATATATATATTTATATATACATACATACATGCACATACACATACAGCTGAAATAACACAAGCATTATGCAATGTATGGTGTATACACGCATTAGTAAGTTACACTTGGGGCATAGAATATGCTATAGTGAAAGGTGGTGTACAATGAAATATAATAGTGTAATAAAATATAAAAGCAATCTGAATCAATATTGCGATATATATATAGATCGATCTAACAATTTATTGCAGAAACCTTTTTTTTTCAATACGTTGTTTAATAGTAGCATCTATGCAATCTACTGTTAACACCTGTCCCTTTTTGACTCGCGGGCTACAATGGGTCCCAAAATTGGACACAGGGTCCAAGTCAAGAGTGAAATGATGCAGCGGTTATTTGAATTAAGATAAATGGCATGTAAAAGTAATGTATAAAACCTAATATGTTTAATTTCTATTAGCCTTTGTGAAGTCATCTACTGGGGAAATGCTGGTACTGCAGGGAAAGACAAAAGTATAATGATAACATAAGTTATTTAACTTAGATTAGTTTCGTATTGAAAAGCTCAATGGGCCACATCAGGGCCCCGGGCCTTAGTTTTCCCATGCCTGCTTTAAGGGAAACTGTTCCACTTGATGAAAAATATGTGACGCCCTCTATTAATGTGATTTCATTCAACCCAAAAACCCATAATTCAGTGGGCTTTGATTCTGTTCATTCAAAACTCTTTCAGGTACACTGCATGGATGACGTTTGTGGACTGTTACCGTTCCTCAACCCTGAAATTCCAGATCAGTTTTACAGACTGTGGCTCTCCCTCTTCCTGCATGCTGGGTAAGTCAGATTTGTACAACGGGCCAAGAGAACAGAACAGCAAAAATGTTTTCCTTCTATGTTGTTGACTTCTATGAGTCAGCAACAAAAGTTTCATCTAGCTGACCTGGATCTGAATGAAGGAGAATATCCAGATTCATCTCACCATTCAGTTATGCAGAGACCACAAGTACATAGATTAAAAATGGGCAGAAAGTGTTTATTTGTGAGAGTGGTCTGTGGTTCAATCATCATGTTTGTGATCCGGGGACTGTGGCTAAAACTCTGGCTTGGACTAGAGTGCGGTCCGGTAACCGAGAACCAAAACTCCCCCACTTGCTGGGCACCTTACCAGAGTACCACCCACTGCAGCTCTGTGTCCAGTGTTAATCACCGGGGTGTGCTGTAGATAGATTACATTTGCAGAGTAATATTCCTGGCAGGTTTAATTTAGATTTGACAAAAGCAGATGAGAATTGTGCAACTTTTATCTGTTGCAGTCACTCATACACTTACTATAAAGAGCCTTATGTACTGCACATACTGTATACCAGGGTGTCAAACATGCAGCGCGTGGACTAAAACTGGCCCGCTTGATTAGTTTATACCAAACCATTTTCTCTGGACCCATATATAAAAAAACACAAACCTTTGTCATCTAAGTCAGATGACATTGTTTCCTTAATCATTGAAAATTAATACACATCATTGAGTTTATACTTCCAGCAATATCTGAACAGTTAGTATTACCATCTGTGTCTAAATCAATACCAATCCACTCAAAATACATATAACTTTATACGTATAGTATTTATTTATTTACAAGGACAAAAAGGTGGACTTGTTATTTATTTGCAATTTTTTTACTTATGTTTCTACTGGTCTGGTCCACTTGACTACTTGTCTCTGGTCCACTTATCACTGACCTATAGAGGGAAATGTTATTAAATTAATGACTAAATCAAACCTATAGCAATTTTCTTCTTCTTATCCTTTTGACTTGTCCCTTTTTCAGGGGTTGCCACAGAGTGTCAACATTTTCCATCTCACCCTGTCCTCTGTATCCTCAACTCCAACTCCTACTACCTCCATGTCCTCTCTCACTGCATCCATAAATCTCTTCTTTGGCCTTCCTCTTTGTCTTCTACCTGCAAACATCATCCTCCATGGAGACTCTTGTCTTACCTCATCTGTCAATCTGTCCATCATTAAAGCAAACATAAAGGGGCTCAGGGCTGAACAGCACACCTCACCACCGTTGTACTGTTCTCATACATATCCTGCACCAATCTAACATACTTCTCAGCCACTCCTGACTTCTTCATACAAAACCACAGTTCCTCCCTTGGAACCCGGTCATAGGCCTTCTCTAAATCCACAAAAACACAATGAAGCTCCTTCTGACCCTCTCTGTACTTCTCCATCAACATCCTCAAGGCAAATATTGCATCTGTGGTACTCTTTCTCTGCATAAAACCATACTGTTGTTCACAAATCTCTGTCTCTTTCCTCAACCGAGCCTTTACTACTCTTTCCCAAATCTTCATCGTATTAAACCTTTAACAATATATAGCACTAAAAACATGATCACATCCTGTTCCCACAATTTGTATAACAGTGACACCCAATCTTTAATGTACTTTGACTTTATGGTGACATTGAGGGACTGGTCCAGAGGGTTTCAGATTTGAGTCCACCAGATGGCAGGTTACCAACTGAGGTCAACTGAGTATTGTACCGTCCCCTCACACTGCGACTGTGGCACTGAGCTGCCCACTGTTCACTTTGCAGGGAAAACGGTAGAAGGATAACGATAATATAAATTAAAAATATAATTTGGACAAGTTTGGCAGGCTGGATTGAAATGGGCCGCATCCGGGCCCCGGGCCTTAGTTTGCCCAGGTCTGATCTAGGTCATGGTATCCAAGAAGTATAGTTACAAGCAACTGGAATTGTGAAGAGTTGTTTTGGGCACACCTTTTTTGAGACAGACCCATGTACAGTGATGAAGGGAGTGGTCTAAAGCAGCGGTCCTGACCTAAAAGTGGGTAGCTGACCCGTTCTGAATGGGTCGTGAACAGCTGGTCAAAAATCGAAATAATATGAATCAGCTGTTGAGCATGTGTTTTATTTTATAAAATTTCTAAAATGAATATTTCAAAAAAAGAAGTGCTTTTCAAAGTTGTTTTTAGATTAGTTTAAATGAATTTGCTTGGTTTGTATTCTATGAGAGTGGGTTGCGACCTAATGACCACAGGAAAATGTGGGTCCCCGAGTGAGACGAGTTGAGAACCACTGGTTTAGAGGAGTGGAACTACAAGAGTTCCCTCTGACATTAAAAGAAAGAAAGAAATCAGTGTTCTATAATTTTCTTCCTCAACTCAATTCCTTTAATCTTGAGATTTTCTTTTTTTGATTTGACATTTCAGGTGACACTATATAAATCCCATGAGCCACCAAGTGGTGCAGCAACCCCCAGGTTGAAAACCAACACCTTCGAATTATAATGATGTGGAAGGTTAATTATAGTTCATTACAGTAATTGAATTCATCAAACCAAAATGTGTGTTTTAATAGATGGGAGTGGTGAATGTGTGAACTGATTAACTGAGTAACAGTTCAGCTGAGGAGATATTCGAGAACAGTTGTTGTTGTTGTTTGTCTCTCTGCCACTTTAAAGATTAGACCTCACCCCGCAGAGTGACAGGGTTTTATCTCCTTGCTCCGTGTCTTATCCGTCTCCTGGGTAATTAAACAAAGTGCCCTCACCACACGTAACCTCATTTAGCGTCTCCTTGATGGAGTTCGATTTCGTTGATGGGTTGTAGTCGGCTTTCCTCTGAACCCAAACACGCGTGACACTCATTCACGTGCCTGCTCATGACACGTGCAGCCATGTAAATGAATTTTTTTTTTTTCCACATCTCCTGTGCCCTTGCAGGATCTTGCACTGCCTGGTGTCTGTGGCGTTCCAGATGACCATCCTGAGGGACTTGGAAAAACTGGCAGGATGGCTGCGTATCTCCATCATTTACATCCTCAGCGGCATCACTGGCAACTTGGCCTCGGCAATCTTCCTGCCATACAGAGCAGAGGTATTTCACTGTTTTCATAAACACAAGGAAATATTAAAAAATATATATATATTTAGTAGTGCACTGGGCCAGTTGGAATCAGGGATGCAGATCGCAAATTTTTAATCTGCAGACAGAGCAGTGACACAGAAGAAGTAACAATGTGAGGAAATAAGAATCAAGAATGTTGCTGCGTATTTGGTTTAATATCAGTATGAACTCCGGAAGAGCAGCATTCTAAAATGCAAATCCACAGAATTAATGAATTTAGGTTGATTGCTGTGATGTCACTTCTACAGTCAGTCAATCAGGTGTCTATCCATTTAAAAAAGAAATGCTAAATTGTATGGATCTGCAGCACGGAATGTCAGGACAGGTAAAATAAAGTATGAAGTCATTGTTTTTCACTGTCTAAAATTGATAATATATATCTGTTCTAATGTTTGCTTCAACACATTAAAACTGGTGGACATTTAATTTATAGAAAAATTCTACATTTAATGGGACTGAAATGTTAAATTAATATTACAACAAGCCCTCACCCTAAAAAATTCTGCAGTGTTTTGTTTATTTAATATTTTTGGAGGTCTTTAGCATTTCTCTTCTTTAAAAAAAAAAAGGCTTCAGATGTGGGATCAGGCGTATTATGTTGAATTTTGTCTCTTTCTCCATGTCTCTGGTCTGAGTTGTGAAATACTCTAATGTGATCTCCTCAGGTTGGTCCCGCTGGTTCTCAGTTCGGAATCTTGGCCTGCCTATTTGTGGAGTTGTTTCAGAGCTGGCAGATCCTGGCGCAGCCCTGGAGGGCGTTCACCAAGCTCCTGTGTGTGGTCCTCTTCCTGTTCGCCTTCGGTCTGCTGCCCTGGATTGACAACTTTGCACACATCTGCGGCTTTATCTCCGGATTTTTCCTGTCCTTCGCCTTCCTGCCCTACATCAGCTTTGGCCGCATGGACCTGTATCGTAAACGCTGTCAGATTATCGTCTTCTTGCTGGTCTTCGTGGGCCTCTTCTCGGGCTTCGTGGTGCTCTTTTACGTCTACCCCATTAAGTGCGAATGGTGCGAGTTGATCACGTGCATCCCTTTCACTGACAAATTCTGTGAGAAGTACGACCTCAACGCACACCTCCATTGAGGGAGGTGCGCGGTGTGAGCCCGACAGGATGAGCCGTCCACTGTCCCACTGCGTTCTGTGAACTATGATGATGTGCTTGTGTTTTTCTACTCTGTCAGTATGGATATCCATCCCATCATCTTCTCTCATTTTCCTCCCAGTTTCTGTATGGCTCTTGTGAACCTCATCAGAGCTCCTGGATTTCCCTTTACTCACATGGAGGCAGGTTAACAAATCCTGGTACCAAGAAGGAATATTTTTTTAACTACACAGTCAAACTCCAGAAAAGATATACACTAAAATGATATTATTATAAAAAGTAGTATTCAGGCAACCTCATACAGAAGCAGGGACGTAAAAAAATATTACCTTTGGTGCCTTGTTAAATGTACTACTGCCATATTTTTGTTACAGTAAGCCAAGCACTCAAATGTTTATTTCCCTTCATGATGTTGTATTGCTTCTCAAGAAGTTATGATTGTTTTGTTTGTTTTTTTTTGTTTTTTTTTTAGCATGGTAGTGTTTTAGCTACCTGTCTATTCACATGTAACTGAAATAACAGAAACAAACAAAAAATAGATAAAACAAGAAAAGAAAAATGTACAAAATAAAATATCTGCCATGAATAAAATGTTTTAAATATGTTGGTATAAGTAATTATTGTCCACAATCAACTTTATTAATTTAAATATATATATATATTTATTTAAATACAGCATGTGTATATGGTTGTGGATTTCATATATACTGTATGTATGTATATTTATTTATATTTAGAGTAGGGAGTGTTGTGTAGGGATGTACGATGATATAGATAGATACCGTAATTTACCGGACTATAAGCTGCAACTTTTGTCACACAATTCCAACCCTGCGGCTTAGCAGAGAGGCGGCTAATGTGTGCATTTTTTCTAACTGCTTGAGCAGAAATGGTAAGAGTGAGACAGGTGGTGTTGAGGAAGACGCAAGTCACAACCGCCAATAAACACCATGGAAGAAGAGGAAGTATAGCGTACGGTAACGCGCTTTGAAAATGAATAAAATTAGCATAAACTGACCCTCATCATGTAAAATGCAAAAAGAATTATAGTCAGGTGCAGGTTATGTATGTACAAAATGTTTTTTTCCTTTAAAAAATGTATTGGATGCGGCTTATAGTCCGGAAATTACGGGTATTGGTTTTTCCACAGGTTTGGAGGCAAACAATGCCATATATCTGTATTGTTCAACATTGAGATTGGAAAATTAAGTGAACAATACTGACAAAATTGGATATAGGCACAAGTTTATACCGGACATCCCAGATTTTTATATATGTATGTATATATGTATTTGTACTTCTTCTCCTTTCCGTTTTTTTCAGGGGTTGCCTCTGCGAGTCAACAATTTCCATCTCACCCTGTCCTCCGTATCCTGAACTCCAACTCCAACCACCTCCATGTCCTCCCTCACTGCATCCAAATCGCCTCTTTGACCCTCCTCTTTGTCTCCTACCTGGTAGCTCCATCTTTAGCATTCTCCATTCCCAATATATTCACAGTCTCTCCTCTGAACATGTTCAAACCATCTCAATCCGGCTTCTCTAGTTTTTTCTCCAAACCGTCTTGTCTGTGCTGTCCCTCTGATTACCTCTTTCCTAATCCTGTCCATCCTTGTCACCCCCAAAGAAAACCTCAGCATCTTTAACTCCTCCACCTCCAGCTCTGTCTCCTGTCTTCTACCTATTCCTAGTGTCTCTAATCCATCCATCAGGTATGGTCCCACAACTGTCCTGCAAAGCTTTCCCTTCACCTTAGCAGACACTCTTCTATCACATACAGTGAGTATATGTAAAGGTATATATGAATAAATGTAGATATACATTGAAATATACACTGGATATGTATATAATTATAAATATAGTTTATAATATATAGTATGTTATGCTGTTTTGCTGGTGAGAAACAAAAGTAACAGAGGACATGTGATTGAAACCCACTTTATTCTCCAAAAAATTTAATTTCAGTAAAAACATGGTGCATTATCCCATCAATACACTCTCAAAATATTTTATATATTTAAACACTCTTTAATTTAATCTTTTTATATATTTATAAAATGTCTTAATATCCATGAACTGTTAAACATTCACTACACACAATAGCTGTTCAGTGATGACTGGAGCCATCCTGGTATTCTATCTTACATTGTAGTATAAACAATCCAGTGTTTTCATAATCATCATCATCTGTGGGGACATTTTCATCTTTAAAAAAAACTGTAGGTCAGATAAAGTAACCCATGTGTAAATGTCCTAGTTTTAGTTAAAAAAAGACACACAATTAACAGTGGGTCTGACTGTATTCATACTTGTCTGTCAATCACTCTGGTGAGTTTGCAGCCCACAGTCCCTTTAAAGGCAGGTCAGGTGATTCAAAGTGTGGTTCTGTGTAGTATTGAGGCGTCCATAGTTAATACAGGGACATCAGAGCTGTGATACTCAACTGTTAACACATGTGATGGAACTATGTTGATCTTACAACAGTACATTAATCCTCCAGTCCTTTAAATCCCATCCCATAAATCCATGGTTCTCAGCCTTTCTTGTGGTACGCAGTGCTATCAGGTACGGCCATATTTTTACGGACCAGCCGTCAATGTTTGGTAAGTGAACACAACAAAATATTATGATATGCATTCTAAAGGGGTTGGACACCTGACAGAATGTAGTTCAATTTCTTTAAGCTCACATTTGTAAAAGAATTTTAGATACACATTGGGGACCTCTTCTTCTTCTTGTGGCTTGTCCCTTTTTCAGTCAGAATTTTTCATGTCCCCCTGTTCTCTGTGTCTTCTACTCGAACACCTACCACCTCTATGTCCTCCCTCACTGCATCCATCAACCTCCTCTTTGTCTCCTATCTGGTAGCTCCATCTCTTGCATTATTTTACAAATATAACCTCTGTCCCTCCTCTGAACATGTCCAAACCATCTTAATCTGGTTTCTCTAGCTTTTTCTCCAAACCTTCCTGTCTTTGTTGTCCCTCTAATTACCTCATTTCTGATCATGCCCATCCTAGTCATTTGGGAACTCTTTTGTTTCCTTAAAAACAATTTGTAAAGTTGATTTATACTTTCTCAAAATCGTCGAGAATCTATTTTGGAGACATAGAGAGACTTCTACAGTTCTATGAGAACACCAGCGCTAATTCTAAGTCCCGTTCTCTTTTTATATTTCTTGCCACAGCATCACTCTATCCATTACTGCCACCTACTGGATCGGTCATTTGCTCATCTCATCCTTCCATTTTCATCCGCTTATCCTTCACCATGTCTCAGGGGCAGCAGTTGTGATTTGGGTGGTTCTTGAACTACCACTCAATAACCTTCCTGTGGGTGGTGGGTCCAACTGGAGCTTCACACCAAAGACAGAAACATTGCCTCTGGGCCACAGTGAAAGTCTGCTTTTATATATTGATAAATTCCACACATGTTTTACAAAGAACAAGTGTCTCACTCTCATTCTCTTCCCTCTTCTAAACTATCTGCCACTACCTCACAAAACCACATTTGAATCACGTTTAACTGGACCGAATCTGGAGTTTGAAACGTTACCAATCAACAGACTAGCAACCGCTGTTCCTCCTGGCATAAGCCTGTCCACCCAGCTGGTACTCCATCTCTCGGAAATGCATGTTGGAGACAGTGATGGCTGAAGGGCCTTTCTCTTTGAAGCCGGCCTTGAGATAGAAAGGCACCAGGAAGTCCTCGCAGATCAGCAGAGCCCTGCGTAGGCCTGGCATGCAGCGAAGATGCTGCAGGTAGCGCCAGAGGACAATGGAACCTTTGCCCTGCTGACGGCAGTGACGGTGCACAGACAGGACGTGGATGTGCACTGTTGGGGTGTCTGGGACGTGGAGCGTCATGGCCTCCTGGAGAAAAGAAATAAACACCAGCGTTAAAGGGCGCAGACAGGGCGTTTTGGACCCACCACCCACAGGAAGGCTCACAGTATGAATCAATGTGATTAAGGTAGCGCCAGTTTCTGTTCATGGCAGGTTCAACACAAATCCCAAATAGTGATACAGGCGTGTTCTTCTCATACACTCACATCACAAGACGTTATTTTTCAGACCTCTGAATGTGCAATGTTGCACCAGATCTCCTGCACCAGTTACTCAGGTCTAGTTTCTGGTATGTCTTTGCAGACTTGGCATTGACTTGGGTACATCTTATGTCTGTTATTCAGGGACATTACACAATAACATAGCGCACCGAAATGTTCCGACACTCTGTCTGTTCAGAATACCCAATTGTCCACCTCACCAGGATGAGACCCATCATATTGTGTCAGTCACATTGACAGCAAGTTGACACAAGACCCTCCAGAGGCAAAAAAGTGTGGGAGAGGTGTTCTGAAATATTTTGCTACCCATAATATTTCCTCATCCTCTTCTTTAAAGTTGCTGGCATATTTTATAATGTTAAACAACTATTATATCACCTTTAAAAGAGAGTTATGGTAGAAATGATGGGTGTTTGAAGTAGAGTAAAATTAGTTTAGGTAAACTACTTGACATCAGCAACCTGAGGCCCCACCTGGTGGTGGGGCCCGGGGCTGCAGTCCCTTAAGACCCTAATCTGGCCTTGACTAATATAGTTAGTTAAAACGGTCTAAATTCCAGGCAACCTTAAGTTTGGTCACATCCTCGAGGTAGAAATCATAGTCTTACTTTAATGCTAGTTAACTTTCAATTAGTTAAGTGAGTTAAATGGAATAAAGTCAAAGTAAAAAATAACAGCCTAAAATCCAGTTCTAAATCTCTACGGAGCCTCCTCTCACAGAAGCTATAAGTTTTGATCAAATCACTGGTGTATTAAATTTCTTTTGCACAGTACCTCCTCTGACACATTAACTAGTATGACTAGTTGTTTGTTCAATTCTCTCTGCAAAATTCAATTCAGATTAGCCCCCTCTGTAGGACAGAAAGAGTTTCAGAAGGTTTCAATGCGGGCTCATAGATTTTTTTTTCTCTTTCCATTTTTCTCTTTCAAAATCAGCCAATATAAATCCCAAGTGAACTACCTTTGGCCCACGGGCCATATATTTGAATTTAGAACTTTATAGACAAAAAAAGCCCAGTGGTTTATTTCTCCATTAACATCTGTTTCTTCTTTCCTGTATTTCAGTGTTGCGTACCTGTGAGAGCCTTTCTTTGTTCCATCCGGAGCCAATGATGAAAGCCACCAGCTGACCTTCTTCAAACCAACCCAGCGAAAGCTCTGGACACTGGCTGAGGAAGTTCAGGACCTCATCCAGAGTGAGTGGACATTCCCCAGAAACGGACACAAAGGCTATACAAAGGGAAAACAAATACAAGGTCATAATAAAACTAAAAAGAGAACATTTTTTTTTCTTTCAGAAATGTATTTTTGATTAAGTTGAGTACAATTATAAAAACGTTTTTTAATTAGGAAACTAAAGATTATTTAAGATACAAAAGCCATTTCTAACCTTGTTCTTGTATGAAACATTTTTTCCTCTAAAATATTTTTTGTATGTATTTGTTGTTTACAACGGCAAAATAAAAATATATATATATATATAAAGCATTCATGAATTCTTCAGGAATGCTTTATTTTAATAAATTGTAATTTTAATTAATTTTCAGAAGAAGAAATTTTCATTAATTCAAATTTCTTCAGAAACAGCAACTTTTTAATTTCATAATTTTTCAGTACTTTTTGCAAATAACACTGTTTTCTTTAAGTTTATAATGTATTTAAATATAAATATAATAATGTATATATAATGTATATTATATTTTGGTTTCTAATTATGATGAAATTGAAAGCAATAATAATAATAATGAAATAAATGTTTTTGAATAATGTACAATTTTTTGAATATCATGAACCTACATAAATGTACCTTTTTTAGGTGTATTTAAAAAGATAATAATTAGATTACTGACAGTAATTTGGAATTTCCTTTTAGGATTTTAAGAAAGAAAGCGTTTTTTTTTCCAACCACGTGCAAATTCTTTAACTATTTGATTGAAAGCACTTACCCTCCCTCTCAATCTCAAACACGCTGATGGCATCCTGAGGTGTGAGGTTCCGGAACTCACTGGCGGGCAGCGTGTGGCGTCTCTGCTGCAAAGGACTGACCACGCTGGTGGGCGTCTTTAGGAAGAAGGGTTTCAGGAAAGGCGAACCGCTGACCTGCTGTGCCATGAAGCCCTGACTCTGTGGGGATCTCACCTCGGTCTGTTTTCTTTGTATTGGTTTATATATCAATTCACTGGAGACAAACTTTCCTCGTTCTTCCCCGTTGGTTTCACTGAGTGATTAAAGGAGCAGCTGAGTTGCTGACCTTTCTCACGTCCTTGCTCCTGCGTCTCCTCCTCTTCTCTCTCCCTGGACTCCTTCTGTACAGTGTTCACCTCAGAGCAGGATAAATGGCCCTGCACGTGCCTCCAAAGACTCCAAAGACTAATCCTCCGCTCCAGCAAACATTTTTCTCTGAAGGAACAGCCTTTTTTTCATTATACATAGCATTAATAATGTATTGTTAATAATCGCAAACCTAGTACAGAAGAGAGATCTTAAAATGGGGGACGAGGAGGTGTAGGATTTTTTGCCATCTACTGCTCACACTGTACGAGAGAATAGCATGGGGTGATTGGCATAGGCATTGGTGTGCTCACTCTGTGCAACCTAATAGTCAGGTCCGATCGGACTGATCACACCGTATGATCATACAATCCATGCCTCAACTACTAAATGTTTTATAAAAGCCTCGGCCAAATATATTTTTATATTATGCGAGTAAAGACAAAAAAAGGAGGAAGTTTCTCTCTGAGACACAATGAGAATAATGTGCAGCAAACAAAAAATAATTTATGTTTTGTGAAAGGTGATGACGATGTAATATATGGACCGGGAAATGTCTTCACAGTTGTGATCAATCTGGTGTGTCAGTTCAACAACGCCCCTTCATGTATTTTAAATGTTTTTTTTTTCACCATATCTTAGGCCAGGGGTCTCCAAACTGTTCCACAAAGGGCCGATGTGGCTGCTGGTTTTTGTTCCAACCAACCAAGAGCACATAGCTTGACCAATCAGCTGTCTGATGACTGTGATCAGTTGATTAAACCTGTCAACTCAGGTGTGCTGCTGCTTGGTTGGAACAAAAACCTGCAGCCACAGTGGCCCTTTGTGGAACAGTTTGGACACCCCTGTCTTAGGCTGTACTTGTGCAGAGTGATAGGTTGAGGTATAACTTCTGGGAAAATTGTAAGGATTTCAAAGATGTTCGAATTTCACCAGATCAAAATGGTGATTTATTCACGTGTCGTTACCCCATGTACATGGGAGAAAAAAAAAAAAAAGCCCATTTACAGAAAAATTGTGCCAAAATCTCTTCAAATCTCAATAGTTAGGGTTAGGGTTGCTCTGAGATCACTATTGTTTTTTTCCTCAGACAATGAAATCCTATTATTGCAATGTGCGATTTACACGGAATATTTTGTGGATAAACAGCTGCATATTTAAGTGAAAGTCACTAGGTGGCAGCATTACATCTCATTTATTTATCTCTTTTGATAGTCAGTGATTGTATGCAGGCTGGTGCGAGCAACTCATACAAGAGTTTGTACGGATAGACAAATTCATATTTCTAGGCATATGTGGACATAAGTTTATATGGTCTCAATAAATATAAATAGCTTAGCATTGATTTTTTTTATTGGATAGGCTTGGTGTGTATCTGGGCATGTTTAGTTGCATATAACTCATGGCAGATAACAAACTCTGCAAATCATATCTTTTAGCCTCATCCTTTGGGTGAAGATATCACAGACATATATATTAGAAAATATTATTGCGCAAATATGCAAAAAGAAGGTGAAAAGATTTTTTCAAAAGGGAACAACACACTTGCTAAGTCAAACATGTTGCCATTCCTAATACACAAAGACAAGGGCATCCAGGCTAATGAAACCACAGTGAGTGATGGGTGAGGGGGATTATCGTGGATTGCCGTTGGGATGATTTCGTGCCTCAAAGAGGTTTAGCCTGGACTAATTAAATGAGCCAACACGTGTCTGACAGGACTAAAGGTAACCCTGTTTATTCAAACTGTCACACATCTGCAAATACTTAAGGCAAACAAATAGATGGCAATATTTTAATTGGTTTAATTGGTTATTTTTATTTTATTTTAAACAGGCCACACAAAATGAGTCATCAGGCCAGATCCCAGTGGTCATGCATTTATAATAATAATAATAATTAGAACTATATTAATCCCCAGGGAGTAACCTTTGGAAATATTGCCTCTGCATTTAACCCATCACCGTAGTTAGCAGGGGGCTAAAATGGACCATTTCAACCGTAGGCCTTCAGTGAATGAGCGTCCAACAGAGGCTCGGACACAGGGATGGTTACACGCCAATAGCCAAACACGCCAATGCGTTATGATGCCCCATACTCTCAGATTTTTGATCCAAACAAATCCAAGGAGATCAGCGGGACTTCCTTCAAAATCAGCCATGTCATACATTACAGCCAGTTCTGTAGGTAGGTCGGGGAAATCAAACAAGATAACATTGTCAGACTCCTGCGAGAGCGGGAGGACACGTATGTGTTGCCATCTACGAAGGGCCAGCTGGAAGGCTTTGAGGTCACAATCTCGCAAGATGATTGGTCCGAGCACTATGAACTAAACAGGCTGTGTCCATTCACTACCAGACAACACTAGCTAGCAGAAATATGATGGATAAATAGTTTTAATTGAACTTTTTTTAATGTAAAAACTCTTTTTAAAAAATAAATAATACCATTTTATTTTAAATATTTATGAATAAGTATGAATATTTATGAATAAGTATGAATAATACATAATATCCTGACCCGCATTTGACACATATGGCCTAGACTGTCTCAAGTGTCGTTGTCAGATATACAGTAGTTCATCTGATATCACCATTGTTAATTGTCACCTACAGTAGACAGACCTTTTCATTTATAGCCAGAGATGGAGTGAAACTATATCACTATTGAACAGTAAAGTAGAGAGCAGTTAGTGTGTCTGACCACAGACGTCTCTTAGTCTCCACCTCTAAGTATTAAAAAATATATAATGGTTATATAATAATGTTGTTATCCTATCCAAATTCATAATATTATTCTTAAAATTTATGGAGTTTTGTTCATTGAACATTGTTTACGTGGCATTGAGTTTTAGGGCATAGTCTTGATAGATGTTTTGAGGATTTTTTATTTATTTAATTTTTTTTACCATTTTTAGAGTTACTAAGGCTATAGTCTTACTATTTTGTAAAAATGTACAATTAAATTATGTTGTATTATATTGGGTTGAGAAAGGTTTGGCTTTATGCCACAAAATATTGACTTGGCAGGATATTTTTACAATTTGTGGCATACAGGAAATTGTTATTTTTCACAATATTTTCTCCGAGGTAAACCTATAGCGCAGGTATGGGCAGACCCTTTGACTTGGTCACAATTGGTCCTAAAATTGGACACTGGGCCGAGTCAAGAGCAGAAAGTTGGAGTTCATTTGAACTAAGATAAATGGCATAAAAAAAAGGCATCTATGAAACCTAAAATTTCAAACAGCCATTATGACCATTTGTTTTTGGTTGTATATTTGCATTTTGAGGCATATTGGGGCCTATATTTTCCTTTTTTTTTTCACAAATTATTTGCTTGGCAGCATGATTTGTGCCATTATCTCGCATTTGAGTCATTTTGGGTTCTTTTAGTATTTATTGAAAACCCTTGTTGTGTGCATGCACAGTTAACTCAGGTAGGAAGATATTATAGGTAGGTAATTTTACTTTTAATAAGGGATATTTATTTTCCACAACATAATGACCCGTCTGTGAAAATAGCGTTTAATAGTACATACTGGTCCATGGTGCAAAAAAGGTTAAGGAACAGCCTTAACTTATTCAGAGGATGTCAGCTAAATCTCTATAGTTATTGTTCTAACCCAGGGGTCAGCAACCCAAAATGTTCAAAGAGCCATATTGGCCCAAAAGAACAGAAACCATACCAGTCTGGAGCTGCAAAAATATTAAAAATAAATGTTTATTTTCCCTGCAGCGCATCCTGTAGAGAATGATACACCACGTGACCACACTGCTGTACATAATTTGGTGCTTAACTTTCATTAGAATATTAATGTCTTATGTTTTGTTGCCTCGATTAAATTATAGAAATACAAGAAATAGATATACAGATTTTGTCATTTTCTATTTTGAGTGTTCAAGAAAAAGAAAAACATAATGGGATGGGTATTAAAGGCCTCCTGTAATTTCAGACCTTAGTATGGAAATAAAATGCAGTCTTCTTTGAACCTCAATATTAAAACAACTCTTCAATTTCCCCCTTATCTGAGCCACAGAGGGCAATAACCCGCAGCCTGCAATCATTAAAATAAAACAAACATTTTTTCATATTCATTAAATGAGTAAAATTAAGAGTTAAAATATTATTAATTAGCACAGTTTTTTTGATGAAAATATTGTGTATTTTAAAAAAACATCAAAAAGGGTAAAATCTTTGGAAAAAAAAAAAAAAAAAAACAGGGCCATTTTTGCCTGTTCTAAGCACACACACACACATATATGTATAACCAAACACCCCTGGGTATATACAGTGGTGTATATATATATAGTGTGTATATATTGTGTATATGTATATAATAATAGCAACAGTGGTAATACAAACCAACTCATTCAACAAGTGTCAGTTGAAGTCTTTGTCCTTTATTGTAATACACATGCTTCTATACACGCAAGGAAGGACTAGTATCGATTTTACAGAGTCACAAACCACCTAGTGTGGATTCATCCTGGATACCAGGTGAACAGTGGTCAGAAAAAGAGCAGGAAGGCACAGTGTCAGAGTGAAATGGCACAGAATCAAGAAGACAAAAGAGGAAGAGGCGGAGCGACAAAACAACCAGAGACGTGTTACCGTTGGCATATTCACATGCACATCATTGTTTAAATCCTAAAGAACATCTTGTTGCACTGGCTATTCTCCTTATTAGTGGAAATAAACCCACTTTGCCCTAAAGATTAAATGCATTTTTGATGAATGGTCTTAGGGTAGTAGAAAGTTAAATTTATATATCGGTCATGGCAAAGTATGTCTTCTAGAAGTAATATTTTAAAAAGTAAATCATGTCTCTGCGCTGAAAATGTATGTGCGCGTGTGTTTCATAGCACTTATCAGAAACTACTGTCATCTCCAATATGCAACAAGCAGGCAGAGGCTCATATCAATTCAAGGCACATCTAAATACATGGGGCCACATATACAGGACTTCAGTATTTAAAGGCAGTGCAGCCACACAGAAAACTATGTTCTGAAGCTAAAAGCAGGCGCAGAGGGAGGTGGAAACAAACAAACAAAAAAAAAACAGACTCTACAGGGATGTGCCCTGAAGCCTACCTGTGCTCTACAAGGAGTAACTCAACTGCTGCTGCATTCTTCTGGAGTTAGTGCTTAATAATGATTATTCATATGGAGTCCAAGCGTCACTGCTTAATTGTCAGGATATTTTTCTACATTTTATGCAATTCTGCAGAAACTACACAGAGTCCTAGTACAGTTATTATACATCAGATATCGTACAGAGAGCTCATCAACATTTTGTTTTTTTTTTAAAGGAATGGATTATAAACAAGTGCAAAATCATTGCAAAGTAAATACGGATGGCTGATGCAACTTCTCTTTTCGTCCAGTGCGATACTGCAACTTGATGTATCTGCCAAAACCGATTTCAATCTTATATTGTTTTATGCTCACCTAACGGACCAGATAGGCTATAGTTGCCAATCCAGGAAACTTAACAAATATCAGACTGAGCCATCCTTAAAATAAACATATAAGCATATACAAAAAATGTCAACCTTATCGACTGTCTCCCAGTCAAGAACCTAATGGAGTTCAGCCGACTGAAGAAACAATGTTTAAATCTGTCATAACAAAAAATAATGTGAAGAAAATCAATACTGTGTCAAATTAAAATAAGTGTGCTTGAAAGCAACATAACGAAAAGGTAGATTTTGTTCAGACCTGCTGTCCTGAGTCACCTGATGACGTGAGGACAAAGTTAAAACAACCCCCTTGTGGCCAAATATAATAAGCTAATCGAATTTGTGTTGAGTTGAAAGTCGCTGTCTTGTGTTTGAGAGCAGCAGTTTCAGGGTAGAGCCACGGGGGGGCGCTAAGTAACAAAAAAAAAATTGCAGTGGGGAAAAAAAAAAACGCAAGAAAAGCTGAGGAATCAAAATGTTTTTATAACTGTTTATCCCAAACTGTTCAGAACGTCAACTGCCAGGTTTTTTGGACAGATGAGCTGATGTTTCTTTATATATTTTTATTCAGGGTGCAAGAAGGTTCCACGTTAGAAGCTAACGCTGATGTTTCCGAATTTTGGTTGAAGGGACTCGCCAGGGATTTCACTTAGAACTCAGCCTTCTCTTGTGACGCAAGTATACGTTGATGTTTTCATAGCCTATTCCCCCTTCTGTGTTAACCAGGTTATCCCTTTTAACTAAAAATTGTTTACACAGCACAAACTTCTCTGAAAACATGCTGATGAACATGTTTTTAAAGGTTTTAATAAAAACATTGAAATTAATCTGTGAAGAAAAACTAAATTTCTCAAAGTCTTACATTTACAGTGGGTTAGTGCATGGAAAATTGTATTTTATAAACTAAATTTACCAATTGTCCACATCCTCTGCTGCTGATACTATCAGCCAAAAAAAAAGCTTTGTTCAGAGGCTTTCTTTAGGATCTTTTTTTAATGTTTTGTGCAAAATGCAGAAAATGCACATATATGTTGTCAATATGTGATCAGTAACTTAGTACAGACTATAGAACTCGGTCTGAATTGTTTTTTTTTTTTTTTAGTGAAATGTCATAGATTCACAATAATTAAACACGGTTATTTTATCCAACAGAATAAATCTGACCATTAAGCATTTACTGAAATGTTTTAAAAGTAATGCAGTTATACATTATATAAAAAGAAATCTTCAGTCATAGTACTTCAATGAGCCAAATTTCTCATCTACTTTTCTCAGTCCTCTCCTGTTCTGGTGAACTTACAGGGCTGGGGTGTGAAAGGAACACAGGCGCTCTGCTGTGATGAACCACAGGGGAAATGTCAAGGACTAGAGTCAGGGAGTGAGATGCTCGTCCTCCAGGTGAAGGCTGCTCGTGGGGCACAGGAGAGGCTGGCTGGAGCAGTTTGTGCTCTGACTTTTTAGACTTTCTGTTGACTCTGAGGAACCTGGAGAACAAAATGAGAGACATGGGTTAAACAATGACATTTATGCAGATCTCTGACAGCTAAAAAAAAAAAAAAAAAAAATCACATGAGAGACTAGGGTTTTTTTTCTTAGAATGCAAAATAAAGTAACTCAAATTATAACCACACTACTGACTTCATTACTTTTTTTTTTTTATATAATTTCTTTGACCGATTGGTATAGACCTATTCCTTTTTCTATACCAGCATATTAATAGGAGTTTGAATCATCATTGTATGATTAATTTAAGTATATGTATATTTTCTGTACTTTCTTTATGAAAACAGATTATTTGTATATCATTAGCTGGTAAGAAGTACAGAGGTCTGCAACAGTCATAAACTAACCATAACTTGTTTCAAAATACTAAACACACATTGTAATATTTATGATGAATTTATCATAAGGCTTATTAAATGCGAATGGAGAGAATGGATTTAATTTCACAATCTTTCAGAAAGCCATTGCTGTTTTCTAAATACACAGGAGAATAGCATTTTAATCCCCCTTTGAATGAGCTAACCTTTCAGGTTTATGGCACTGAAAACCTGTTTTCCAAAACCTAGCTTAGCCTTGTATATTATGATCCTTTAACTAACAATTTCCTATTCCACCCAACAATTTTTCCAGTGTGGGATACATAAAGTTGAAGGAATCTAATTTGTATCTAATACATTTTAATGTTATCTAACCTGATCTTGTTTCCAACCCGAGATGATTTTGTAGGTAGAATACAGTCAAACATAAACAACAGGGGGCAGTAGAGCCCAATTCCATGAGGAAGCAGAGCAGGGAGAAAAGCCAACATACCAGGGTTATTCCTCCATACCAATAGAGCAGGAATCAGGACCTAGAGCTGGCCATTGTGAGGAGGCATGAAGACAATACAGGACGACAGGGAACAGGAGAGCAGAGATGGAAACAGAGAGAAGCAGAACAGCACTCAGGTTGAAGGCAGAGCACGGGAAATGACACAATTTCAAGTTCAAGAAGAACAGTAACATTCAAGCTCCTAAAACAGAGGTTTGTAAACTGGAAAAGAAAAGCATGATTATGGAGCTGCAAGTCCCTGGACTTCACACTGTAAATACAGTATATTACAAAATACATATTTATTGTTTATTTTTAGTTTTTTATCATAAAAGATATTCCTGTTTGTGCACCTGCTGATAGTTGATACCAAATACTTCTATAACCTTGACTTGTAATCTTCTTCTCTTTTTCGGCTTGACCCTTTTTTCAGGGGGTGCCACAGCGGGTCAACAATTTTCATCTCACCCTGTCCTCTGCATCCTTACCTGTAACACCAACTACATCCATGTCCTCCCCAACTGCATCCATCGATCTCCCCTGGTCTTCTACATAGTAGCTTTTAGTAACTTTTCCCCCAAACCTTCCTGTCTGTGTTGTTCCTCTAATCACCTCATTCCTGATCCTGTCCAGACTAGTTTTAATTGTGAAAAAAACTGGACAGTATTGTGGTTTGGCTAATTGCATTCCTTTTTATAAATAAGA
>JAFBJS010057478.1:17793-38623 GCA_016785265.1 Paraplagusia blochii | reverse complement strand
CATTTCCGCAGGATTTAAAATAAAATTCCCTAAGCTCTTATTCAATCCGTTACATCTGCATAACATCATATCATTGTTAACATAAAGAAAACAAAAAGAAAGAGGTATAGTTCAACTTTCAAGAATGTGCAATTACACATTATTGTAGTACGGCGGAAACAAGGCATGTTCCCCAGGGTCACACACGCCCCCTCAGCATCGCACCGCGCCACGCCAGGGGAGCCCGCCCCACACTTTGAAAAGCACTGCCTTAAACTGTCCTTCTTTTGCAATCTTCTTTCTGGAAGTGGGTGTTTTGTTTGAAGGCTGTACTCTTGCAGAGAGTACAGCCTTCAGCCAGAGAGCTTTGAGAGATTAACTATTGACAAATATAAGTTTTTAGTAGATGCAGGACATTTCCACAGGAAGGACAACAGATACATTAGATACAGATACTCACTGGCGACAGTAGCAGAGAAGAGGACTCTTGGCAAACTGCTATCAATGACAATGACTCTCACTGGGGGGGTCGTGCAATAACCCCTGTACAGTCTTGTATATATATATATATATATATATATATATATATATATATAAGCAGTATTAAAATAATAAAAAAAATTCCAAAACTACAAATAACAAAAGACAGAAAGTATATATATATGTATGTATGCATATATATATATATATATATATATATATATATTGAACCAAACCAAAGTAATTAAATAACACCTGGGGAAACCTGTGCAGGTGCTTTGAGTTTAGTAGATGATTAGTGTGTGACACTCAGTTTAAAACATTCATGTCCTAATGATTTATTCACAGTATTCTAATTTATTGAAATCCTGTTTTTGTGGGTTTCATGAGCTGGAAGCCAAAATTATGTAAGAAGTAAACAAATAAATACCTGAAATTGATTAAATTGTGGGCCTTAAATATATGAATATATGAAAGTTTAACTTTCTGAATGGAATTATGGAAATTAAACAACTTTTCCATGATATTCTAATTTTTTGGAATGGGTCTGTATATATATATATACATATATATATATATGTATATGTATGTGGTATATATATGTATATGTATATATATACCACAATCTTGATTCACATTGCTACTATATTTTATTATACTATAGTGGTACGGTAAGATTTTTTTTGTTTGTCAGTTTAAACTCATGAATGGTAATGTGTATGGCTCTGTATGTCACTGAATCCAAATGAAGACACCTGTGCTAATAAGTTTGGCAGGTGAGTCCAATTAAAGAGAAGAATACTGAAGAAGGTTGTTTCACATTATTAAGCGAGCTACCATTTTCAACCAAGATGGGCAAGAAGAAGGACCTTTCGGCTGCTGAAAAGCAATAAATAGTTGAATGTTTGGATCAAGGAATGACGACAATCAAAATTGCCAGGTAACTTCATTGTGATCATCGCATTTTTTAGAAGAATGTAGCTGAATCAGAGCACACACGTGTGCGTGCCAATAAAGGGAAATCCTGGACTCTTTCTAACAGGCAGATACGTCTGATCAAAGAAGCAGCTGTAAAAAATGCCCCATCACAGCAGCAGACAAGTTTTTGAAGCTGCTGGTGCCTCCAACGTTCCCCGGACAACAAGATGCAGGGTCCTCCAGGGGTTTGCAGCAGAGCGTAAGCCATCGTTTCGACCTCACTATCCACTGCACATAAGCAGAAAGGCTGCAGTGGGCCAGGTAATACCTGGAGACTGACTTCAAAACCATTCTGTTTACCCGTGAATGTCGTGCCACCCTCGATGGTCCAGATGGAGGGAGTACAGTAGTGGATGGTTGGTTTACAGCCAACCTATGCAAATAAGGCTACGGCGCCAACAAGAAGGTGGTGGAGTGATGTTTTGGGCTGGTATCATGGGGAGAGAGTTTGTCGGCCCTTTCAGGAGCCGTGAGGATGTGAAGATGACATCCACAACGTATGTGGAGTTCCTCAAAGAACACTTTCTGCCATGGCTCAAAAGTAAGAATCCAGCTTTTCAGAACAAGATAATTTTCATGCATGACAATGCACCATGCCCTGCTGCAAAGAATATATCTGCATTTCTGGCTGCAATGGGCATCAAAGGAGACAAACTTATGGTGTGGCCCCCATCCTCCTTTTTGACCTCAACCCTATTGAGAACCTTTGGAGCATCATCAAGATAAGTGTTTATCATGGTGGAGGGCAGTTCACATCTCAACAACAACTCTGGGAGGCTATTCTGTCCTCATGTAAGGCTGTTCCAGCAGATACTAACCAAAAACTTACAAATTCAATGAATGGAAGACTTCAGAAGGTCCTTTTCAACAAGGTGACATGTTCAGATGTGACTTCACTTGTGATAATGTTTTGACTTAAATAGTGCTTCATTTCAGTTACATTTCAGTCAGGCATGACCTGCTAATGTTTATAATTTTACATATAACCATTTTTGGTTCTTAATGACAATAAAATGTGTGGAAAATAAATTGTGCATAATAATTTGGAACATGCATTTTTATGTTTTTTTTTTAAATATACTATTAACATTGGGAGGTTCATTCAATAACATTTGAATTGTACTCTAATGGTTGGTGACTGGAAAATCATGACAACTGTTATTCATATAGATAATTTTGGAAAATCTGAAAATATGATTTGCATAATTGGAACGCAGTGTATATACAGTATATATATACATATATGTGTTTGTATGTAGCAATATATGTACCTATGTGTGCGGGTATACACATACATAAAATAATTATAATAATATTGTTATTATTATAATGAAATATGATAAGAATTGAGATTGTGACTACTCAACATCAATGACTACCACTACTAATATTAACCTTCCTGCTTATATGTGTATATTTACTACTAACCTCCGTAATTTTCCGAAGGATACTCCTGAGGGATTGATAAGTTCTATCTATCTCTCTAACCTTACCTACTAACATCCACTGCTCTGGTTGTACATACCTCAATCCCACCGATATTGTAATGGTCTTTTTTGTACATCTAATTCTTGTTTGTTGCTGTTCTGCTACTGGAACCGTAATTTCCCGAAGGATACTCTTGAGGGATACTCCAAGTTCCATCTATTTCTAGTAGAACACCTTTTTAAAAAGTCACCTCTTTAGAACTGTCAGTGGCCACCCCATCTACAGGGATGACTCACAATATAGTACAATGGTATTTGGATTGCAGTCGGAAAAACTGTTGCCCCTGGATGAATAAAAAGCCCATTTTGACCAAAAACTCAAGGCTGAATTTTTTTTTTTACTTTGCAACATTAAAATGTATTATGTTTGAACCTTGAACAGATGAATCAGGAATTAAACAAACACAATAAGTTTTGCTTAAGCTATAATGTAAAATGCTGTTTTGTCATTGTAACCAGTGGAGGCAAAATCGTTCCTTCCCACTCCTCCCACCACCATCTTCAACCCCCCTACACTGTTTGCTTCGTCTCCAGGCTTTACCCCCATCCTCTTTTGATCAATGGCTGCATATTGAGTGAAGGTCTACCATACCTTTTGCTCTGCCCCCGGCTAAACAGAGAAGAGGAGAGAGAAAGAGAGGGGGAGGGAGAATCACTCCTCCCTTTCTCCTACAGCAAACAGAGCAAACCCGAGCGGCAGCGACATCCTATTGGATCTTCACACCGCGGTTCACAGCCATGGATGGAGCTCCTGAATCCACTGTCAATGCACCATCGACTCGGAGTAGCTGCAGCAGGAACTAACTGCCTGAGGGCGTGCGGGTCTCTCTATTTGTTTGTGCGTGTGTCTAAACGGCTGGACTTTTTGGCTGGAGAGCTAAGCCCAGATCCAGGGATCAAGATTTTGATAATAGAAGGCAAAGGACTCTCCGTTATCATTTCTAAATATACTGTATTTTTTATCTTTTAGATTTAGTGGATGGGTTTTTTTCTCTTTTTAAAATTCCATAATCAAACCCAAAAACACTAGGATTTGTGGGGACTGTATCATGCGGAGCAGCATGGAGCAGCTTCTGGCTGGGTCTATGGCTGATGAATGGGAGTTGCTGACGCTAAGAAGAAGGAGAAGGAAGAGAACAGGAGGTGGTGCTGGCGGCGGTGGATTTCACCTGCTGCTGATGCTACAGATGCTACTGACTGCTTATGCAATGGCGCATGGTGAGTACAAATAAACACACACACACACAAAACAGGTATGTGACTTGCGTTCTGCAATGTGCGTATGTGAGCGTACTCATTTGTGTGTTGCTATGGTTGCCGCAGAACTGGCCAGACAATCACATTGCCTCAGTAGAGGACACTACTTCTAGGGTCTTCTTCAAAAATGAGATTTTTAATTTCAAACTACAGCTTCAACCTACACACAGATACAAATTCACACAAAAAATTGCATCTGGGTGTTTATATCTATAGCGGAATCAGTGACGTCTGCTGGTAAAATTTTTACAACAAGCAGAGTAACCGCTCTGCTCCTTCCCCTTCCTCAACGCTTTGTAATACCAGTGCTTCTCAAACTGTGGGGCGATGCTGAGGGGGGCGCATCTGACCCTGGGGAACATGCTTTTTTTCGCGGTACTACAATAAAGTGTAATTGCACATCCACTCCAGTAGTTGCCAGTGGCGTTCTTATTGCCCATTGTGCGCAGCGTGTATTATCTCTATGGTGTAGGTTTGTTTTTGGAACGAGCTGGTGTGTAGTGTAAAAAACAAACCATTAGATATGAAGAAAACATTAACAGGGATGAAAAGAAAGGCAGGAAAAAAGGGAGATAGTGAGTTAAAAGAAAGTCACCTAAAAGCAAAGACGCACAAATTCGATGAAGCATATGTAGCGCTTGGCTTCACTGTGGCTACATTGGGAGGCGAGGAAAGGCCGGTGTGTTTGTTGTGTCTAAAAACGCTAGCAGCAGACGTCATGAAGCTAAATAAATGAAGTGAAATATTGAGCAGGAGCTGAGAGTTGCAGTATCATGCTTCAAACCTCACTTTGAGAAGCTGTGCGCTGCAAAACAGGCTCATTGTAGCCATTAATCTTCCTCATTTTGATAAACAATGAATTGTTTCATTCATTTTTGTTTTGTAGGTTAAGTTTATAAATTGTTGGTTAAAGTGTTGAAGTGTGAATTAATGTTGCTGAAGTCAATTTGAAATTGTTATTATTTATTGATTTTGGTCAATTTTATTTTCAGCAGCAAATGGTGCAATAAATAAATAATGTTAATAAAGTTATTCTTGTAAGTTGAACTATATCTCTTTGTGTTTTCTTTATGTTAACAAGGATACGATGTTATGCAGAGGTGTACCTATACCTATTCTATAGACAAATGCTATTATTAATAGTTGCGGCGGAGAGTGGGCGGTGGAGGGCAGGGGGGTCGGGCGTGAATTGTTTTCTTTTTGCTAGGGGGGGATGCAGCACAAAAAGTTTGAGAAGCACTGTAATACACAGCAAATACTGTACATGCAGCAAATGGTGAGTACTCTGATACAAAGGCAGGACAACGTTGGATGAACACTAAATGCACCCTTAAACTAAACTAGCCAGCTACACAAATAATACACGTCCTTTAATATGTTATGAATAGTGTCTGTGTTGATCTTGTTTTGGCTCATTCCTCCTGTTGACTGATACTTCTGTTTTGATTTTACAATCAATGGAAACATACTAAAGGCAAAGCTGACATATGCTTTTACTCTATTCTCTCTTTTTCCAATCATTCAAGTTTCAAGATTCAAGAACTTTATTGTCGTTGTGCAAGCATAACGAGATTTTTTTACGGGCTCTCGGCAACAATCAACATGGATAAAAGTAATAAAAATAAAAAGGAAAGATGTAAGTTACCAATATAAATAGATAAAACCGAGCAAATAAAACCGGGCATTGCAAAAAACAGAGGTAAGTATAATGAGCTGAAATTTAACAAGTATAATGAGCTGAAAATTAACAGAACCAGGCAGTGCAAAACAGAGGTAAACAGAGGAACTATGGCATTAGGTAGATGTTATACAAAGAACAGTGCAAGACAGAGATAAATATAAATATAAGCATGAGGAGAGTTTTAACAAAGACTGAGCAGTGCAAGACAGAGATAAATATAAATATGTGCATGAGGAAGAGTTTAACAAAAGTGAACAGTGCAACAACAGAGGTGACTATGGCATGAGGTAGATATTTTAACAAACTGAGCAGTGCAAAACAGAGGTACTATATTGAGCAGGAGGTAGAAGTATTAGCAGTAGCCACGATAAGGTGCACTCAGTGCTGAGCAGCAGAGGTGTTAACAGTCAGTGTTCATTGTTTGGGTGTGAAGTGGGGGGTGGGTCTTCTGTGGATGTGCTTTGGTGGGAGGGCTGCAGGGGGGTTATTGCTTTCACAGCTCTGGGAAAGAAACTGTCTCTGAGCCGTGAGGTGGTGGATTTGATGGACCTGTACCGTTTCCCTGATGGGAGCGGTACAAACAGTGAATTCCCTGGGTGGGTGGGGTCAGACGCTATGCGTCTAGCCTTCCTCTGGACCCGAGTACTGTAAATAGAGTCCAGTTTGGTAGACAACAGCCCACGATGCCCTGTGCCGTCCTCACCACCCGGGATAGGTCCTTCCTGACCTGTGCAGTACAGCTGCCATACCATACTGTCACGCTGAGAGACAGTATGCTCTCAATGGTGGTCCTGTAAAAGTTCACCAGGAGCTGGGAGGAGAGTCCAGAGCGCTTCAGCTTCCTAAGGAAGAAGAGCCTTTGATGGGCTTTCTTCACCAGGTGTGAAGTGTTCACAGCCCAGGAGAGATCAGAGGAGATGTGGATGCCCAGGAACTTGATGTTGTTAACACGCTCCACGGCTTCCCCCTGTAGGCAGAGAGGAGCATGTTCAGTCCTCCTGGACCTCCTGTAATCCACAATGACCTCTTTCGTCTTGTTGATGTTCAGGACGAGATGGTTCCTTGAGCACCACTGTGACAGCCTCTGTAGTGGGTCTCATCGTTGTTGGATATGAGGCCCACCACGGTGGTGTCATCTGCGAATTTTAGGACCAAGTTTGTGGGGTGGGTGGCGGAGCAGTCCTGGGTGAAGAGGGTGAAGAGTGTGGGGCTGAGCACGCAGCCCTGCGGCGAGGAAGTCGCTGATCCAGGAGCAGAGGGATGCTGACAGGCCTAGGTTGTGGAGCTTCAGGGCCAGCATGTCCGGGCAGACGGTGTTAAAAGCTGAGCTGAAGTCCACAAACAGAATCCTGACGTAGGTGTTGGGATGCTGCAGGTGAGTCAGGGCCGCATGAAGTGCTAATGACACAGCATCCTCCGTGGAGCGATTCTCCCTGTAGGCGAACTGCAGGCTGTCCAGACCGACGGGGATGACGTCCTTGATGTGCCTCAGGAGGATCTGCTCGAAGCACTTCATGATAACCGGGGTCAGTGCAATTGGTCGGAAGTCATCGAGGCTGGTGATGGTTGTTTTCTTGGGCACAGGCACAATAATTGAAGACTTCAAGCAGACAGGAACCATGGAGAGCTGCAGTGACACGTTGAAGATGTCCAGAAAGACACCTGCCAGTTGGTCTGCACACGTTTTCAGGGTCGGACCTGACACCCCATCAGGTCCGGCAGCCTTGTGAGGCTTGATCCTCCTCAGAGTGGAGTTCACCTGGTGCAGCTGCAGTCTGAGAGGCTGCTGCTGCTCCTCTGGCTGAGGCAGATGTGCTGCCTCTCTGCTGCTTTGAGAGTCGAAGCGTGCAAAGAACCTGTTTAAAGTGTCAGGCAGAGTGGGGTCATGGCTGACCTGCTGTTCACCACGGCTGTAGTCTGTGATCGTCCTAATGCCTCGCCACATGCTGCGAGCGTTATCATTGAAGTGCTCTTCAATGTGCTGCTTGTACCTGCATTTTGCTGCCTGGATGCCCTTTCTCAGTTCTCTGCGAGCCCTGCTGTAAGCCGGTCTGTCGCCTGCTCTGTATGCTGCGTCACGGGCCCTCAGCAGAGACCTCACTGTGCCGTCCATCCATGGCTTTTTATTGGGAAAAGCTGTGGTGGTCTTTGTGGGTAGGACAGCATCAGTGCAGAAGTGGATATAGGACAGCACAGATGACGTGTAGCTCTCTAGGTCTGCGTCCCCTTTGAACACCTCCCAGTCTGTGTTCTCGAAGCAGTCCTGGAGGGCTGATGCAGCCTCATCAGTCCACACCTGGATGGTTCTGGTGGTGGGTTTAGTCCTGCAGATCAGTGGATCAGATCAGATCAGTATTCGTCTTAAACACTAAAGTCTGTGATTCTTTTAATTTTATATCGGCGAAGAGCCCTGGCCAGAACCAGGGAACTGTTTTCATTTTTTGTGTAGTTAAAGGGATGGCAACTGTTTTCACATAATTACCTCGCTCTCTGTAGAACATCTGAACCTTTACTCTTCACCTGTATTACACTGAGTGATAACTATCTGGCATATGGCCTACAGACACGACAAGACAAGGGAATAAAAGGTTATGTTATAAATATAACAGGTCAGACTAATTTTTAATAATTAGAAATAATAGAAATTGTCTTGCTGTTAGAACTGGAACATACTGTGCAACAGATTAATTGAACTCATCTGAGTTCAATAAATCACAGCATAAAGATGTAATAGTATTTAACTTTGCAATACTATATCAATATTCTACAGCACTAAATAAACTTTTTTTAAAAAATAATTTAACCCAAATTGTTGCTTTTTATGTTATTTAATGTAGTTGACATGTCTCATCACAAGGCTATGTATTTGCTTTTGGCACTTTGGTAACTGTGAGTATGCCCTCAATCTGATAAATGTGCTTATTTTTTATTTCTCAGTAGTAAATGATCTGAATGAGTATTTGCTAAGAAAGATGATATATAGGTTAAAAATTCACAAGGCTTTAAATCACAACATCCATCTTTGTTGCTGATGTGTAACCACACAAATCACTCTGCACTGCACCAGACTCTCATGCAGGGGTGGTGCTTGACAACATGCAAAGCAGGCTGTAGCTTAGGGCCCTGGCCACTAGGGGGCCTTAGACAGAAAAAAATTTGGAGGGGGAATACTAGGGTGGGTGGCAGTACTTGGTAGACTGGGAAGGCTATGGCACTGAGGAGCAGGTGAGGTTAAATACTAAGACAATGAGCAAAGTTGCCACCTGGTTGGACAAACAGAACATGTGGACCTGCTGCCTGATTGGTTAGACACCCATATGACCATGCACACACAAAAAAGGAGGGAAAACATTCAAAGCAACAGACACACACCCACAGAACCATGACACTGCTAGTCCATCCTGTCTACACCCTGTGAGCTGCATGCAGTCTACTTGCATCGGCTTCTCAGATAGATGGTTCTGAGCCAAAGAAAAGACATCAGGAGTTTCTCTCAAATTTCTCAAATCTTTGGGAGCAGGAGAGAAACTAGACTAGCCTGAACTAATCTACTATGCTCCCTATGAGCATCTAATGAGCTAATTTCTTCTTTAGTATCCAAATCATACTAAACTAACTCATTCAGACCGTGAACATGTACCCCTTGTTAAGCTAAATCATCCCAGACACTCCACTGTGAGTATGCACAACTCCACTGATCAATCTGCCAGCAACTTCTTGCCCTGTTGCCCAGTGAAAAAGGCTGTTTAGCGGCAGCCCATCCCCTACACTGGATTATCGAATACATTTAGCATCTTTTCAGTGAACATATCAAATGAATTAGATTTCCCATAAGGTTGTTGCCCACTGAGCTGCCCTGCCAGTAAACAGACTGTTGCAAAAGCTACTCGAGACCTCAGAGGGATAAGTAGCTAGCTGATGTTGAAGAACTAAAGAGCATTTCAGCAAAAATCTACCACAAGAACCCCAGTCTCCCGCATACCTTGCTGGGCCAGCCTGAAACAGTGAATCTATTACTAACAGTCTAATCATTATTTATCAGATATTCTTCTATGAATCCCCTCACATTTTCCGTTAGAGTGAAACCTTCCATTTCCATCTTTGCCTCTTGTCAAAAGTACTGAGACAGAATTATTTTTAACCTTACATTGCGTTTCCATTGTTTACATCAGGGGTATTCAACTAAAATGCCGAAAGGTCCAGTCAGAAAAAAAAAATTCAAATAAAGGTCCGTAACATCATGTCCAACTTGCCAGCGTGTTATATGTTGTAGTAGTATTAACATCTTAAAATAAAGCTCTTAACTTAAGAGAAATAAGGTGTAGCAACAGCTTATATAATTTTTTCTTTAGCACACCTTGTCAGAACAATCTCAACCACTTTAACAATACAAATCAAAATAAATCAACAATTAACAATTAAACATTTTCAGTTTAATTCCCATATTGCACTTCCCTTTTTTCTGTTGCTCAGTGGGAGAATTGAGCTGTAGCTTTTCCTGCCAGAATTTTAAATCGGGGACTAAATGGTGTCATTCTCATGCACATGTGGAGGTGCTCATTAGTAAGCCTGGACTGATATTTTGTCTTACGTTCACCGTCAACTTTTCTTTTCTTTGACAGTGCCATTTGTGTGTGTCTGTGTGTGTGTGTACGTGTGGCGTCGTCTACGACTCTTATCGTTCTCGTCTCACTCTCTCTCACCACGTTTCGGCCTATGGCGGCTGTTTCTCTCCCTCTCACTCTGCCTGTTGCTATTAACTGCAGAGAATGCCGAGAATGTTGAGAGTTGATTGGCTGAGAAGCACCACGTGGGATAATTTAACCTGTACACGATTGGTCAGTTTATTTCCTGATACTGGCGCTGCTTTTCCTGTGTTTATAACGGCATGGTCGTAAACATTAAAAAAGCTGCACACCTTAAAACTTTCCTGTTAAATTCATCTGCCGTATAAATAGATTATAGATCCGGGTCCGTACAGGATTACCCCTGTCTTTCAACTCTTAGAAAAAGTCCAGTTGCCTTATATAGTTATAGCAGCAGTAGTAATCAAAAGATAGTTTAGGAACCTGAATAATCAAGTGTTTATTTCATTATTCATTTCAGCTTGACAGAGCTGGAATTCGGTAAGCTAATTTGTAAAATATGAGGTCAAATTTTGCCTTTGTGTATGTATGACAGTAATTTTATTGCAGGGAATGAATGAGAATCCTACAGTGGATTGGCAGAAATGTTGTAATATAGACGTCCCTGCTATTTTGTGGATCCCTATTACACACTCAGAACATCATAGATTGCTTTTTCGATTCTTTTGATGGCCTGCATCCTTTTTAATTTTTTTTTGTAATATAGAAGCCAGAGATGTGACAAGTCTCAAGTCTTTGAGGGGCAATGCTTAGTCAAGTCCCAAGCCTTTGTCCCAAGTCCAAGTGAAGTCTCAAATAGCTGAATGTTTTCATATTAGACGTTATCCGAGATAATACAGTAAACCCTTGTTTTTCGCAGGGGTTACGTTCCAAAAATAACCTGTGCTAGGCAAAATCTGTGAAGTAGAAAACTTTATTTTACAAATAAATACTCTATTATACATTGAAAAGGAAGAACAAACCACTTTACATGCTCAAGCATTTGTTTCACAAATAACAAATAAAAATAAAAACTTATTTTTTTCAACAAATAACCTCCGTACGGTACTGTCAAATAATAATTTTAATCATCAATGTGAGCAGAAGGCTTCAAATTGCACAGAGCCAATGCAGACTCCATCCTTACCATGATCTTGTTGCGGACACTTGCAACCCTTTTTGCATCTTTATTGAAACTTATTGCAGATGTCGTCCTTATGGGTTTTTTTTTCCTTCTTTATGGAACGAACGGGAGATTCATTAATTCCGTAATGCCGACCTACAGCCACATAGCTTTTACCTTCCCTTAGCATGTCCTCAAGTTTAACTTTATCTGCGATAGATAGCATCTTCCGCTGCCTTTTGGGCCCTGGCGCAGGTGCTTTTGTCGGTCCAGAGCGTTTTGTCGACATTATAGGTTTTAGAGAAAGTCGGAATTCCAAGAGAATTTGCACTTACGTAATGTAAATTTGGCAAGCTATTTTAGGTATGTGTTGATGTGTGTGAAGGTAGAAATAGAAGGAGTGATGTTGAATGTTGTCTGTGGTTATGCTCCACATGTGGGCTAATAGCAGAAAAGGAGACGTTTTGGAATAAGCTGGATTTGGTTGTAGAGAGCAACCCCAGGGAAGAGAGTGGTGATTGGAGCAGACTTCTGTGGCCATGTAGGAGAAGGGAACAGAGGTAATGAGGAAGTGGTGGTTCGGTTTGGAGTTAGGGATAGAAATTTGGAAGGACAGGCAGTGGTGTATTTTGCAAACAGAAAGGAAATGCCCGCGGTAAACACCTATTTCCAAAAGAGAGAGGAACACAGGGTGACAAACAAGAGTAGAGACAGGTCCACTCAGGTAGATTACATTCTCTGTAGAAGAGGTAATCTGCGGGGAAAAGTGACTGTAAGGTGGTGGCAGGTGAGAGTTTGGCCAAACAACATAGGATGGTAGTGTGCAAGCTGACAATGCAAGGGAGAAGGTGAAGACAGAACAGAAGATCAAGTGGTGGAAGTTAAGGAAAGAGGAACGTTGTGAAATACTTTGGAAAATAAGTCAGAGCAGTTCTGGGCTGTGGTGGGGAATTCCAAGATGATTGGAAGACCACAGCTAGAGTCATTAGGGAGACAGCTAGGAAGATGCTAGGTGTTTCCTCTGGACAGAGAAAGGAGGACAAAGCGACCTGGTGGTGGAGTTATGAGGTCCAGGAGAGTGTCCAGAGGAAGAGATTAGCAAAGATAGGGATAGGGATAGTTACAGAACAGAGGATAATAGACTGGAGTACAGAGAGGGGGCAAGAGATGTTAAGAGGGGAGTGGCCAAGGCCAAACAAAAGTCATATGAAGAGTTGTATGAGAGGTTATACACAATGGAAGGAAAATAAGAGTTATACAGATTGGCAAGGCAGAGAAATCAATCTGGGAAGGATGTGCATCAGGTGACGTTAATTAAGGACAGATATGGAAATGTCATCACCAGTAAGGAATGTGTACTGGGAAGATGGAGGGAGTACTTTGAGGAGTTGTTAAATGAGAAAAATGATAGGGAGCGTAGGAGGAGCCAGTTCCCAACAGGGAGAAGGTAGATCACATTAGAAAGGATCAAGTGAGAAAAGCTCTGAAGAGGATGAAGAGTTGAAAGGCAGCCGGTCCCGATGACATACCAGTGGAGGTATGGAAGTGCTTAGGGGAAGAAGCGGTAAGTTTTCTCAATCAACTCTTCAATAGAATTTTAGAGACCGACAAGATGCCTGATGAGCGGAGGAACAGTGTTTTTGTGCCAATTTAGAACAAGGGTGATTTGCAAAGTTGTAGCAATTACAGACGGATAAAGTTGATGAGCCATAACTTGAAGATTTGGGAAAGAGTAGTTGAAGCTAGATTGAGGAAAGAGGTAGAGATTTGCGAACAACAGTATGGTTTTATGCCGAGAAAGAGTACCACAGATGCAATATTTGCCTTTAGGATGTTGATGGAGAAGTACAGAGAGGGTCAGAAGGAGCTGCATTGTGTTTTTGTAGAATTAGAAAAGGCCCATGACAGGGTGCCAAGGGAGGAACTGTGGTTTTGTATGAGGAAGTCAGGAGTGGCAGAGAAGTATGCAGGATATGTATGTATGAGAACAGCACAAAGGTGGTGAGGTGTGCTGTTGGAAGGACACAGGACTTTAAGGTGGAGGTGGGAGTTAATCAAGGATCAGCCCTGAGCCACTTTTTGTTTGCTGGTGATGGACAGATTGACAGGTGAGGTCAGACAGGAGTCTCCATGGACAATGATGTTTGCAGATGATAATGTGATCTGCAGTGAGAGCAAGCAACAGCTAGAAGAGGTGGAGGTTTGCACTGGAGAAAAGAGGAATGAATGTCAGTTGTAGCAAGACCGAGTACATGTATGTGTGAATGAAAAGGGGAACAGTGGAGTAGTGAGGTTACAAGGAGCAGAGGTGGTGAAGCTAGAGGAGTTCAGATACTTGTGCTCAACTGTTCAGAGTAGTGGAGACTGTGGAAGAGAGGTAAAGAAGAGAGGTAAAGAATGGAGTACAGGCATGACTTGAAGAATTTCAACTAAGTTGAAGGGAAATGTTTACAGGACAGTTGTGTGACCAGCCATGATGTATGGACTAGAGACACTAGGAATAGGTAGAAGATAAGAGGCAGAGCTGGAGGTGGCAAAGTTAAAGATGGTAAGATTCTCATCCTGTCCAAAAGGATGGACAGGATGAGGAACGAGGTAATCAGGGAGACAACACAGACAGGAAGGTTTGGAGAAAAAGCTTGAGAAGCCAGATTAAGGGTCATGTTCAGAGGAGGGACAGTGGTTATATTGGGAAATTTTAAACAATTTTCCATGTGGATCAATAAAGTATGTCTAAGTCTAAGTCTAAGAAGAATGCTAAAAATGGAGCTACCAGGTAAGAGACGAAGAGGACGGCCAAAGAGGAGATTTATGGATGAGGTGAGGGAGGACATGGAGTTGGTTGGAGCTGAGGATGCAGAGGACAGGGTGAGATGGAAATTGTTGACTCGCTGTGGCAACCCCTGAAAAATGTGATAAGCCGAAAGGAGAAGAAGACTGTACTGTACTGTACTATATATATATATAGGTCTATAATATGTTATTTCACACTACACCATCAAACTTGATCAAAACAATGTACTGTGCATGTGCAAATTGAAGAAACATCACAAAAGCTTTAAGCTTGAACAATGTATTCTGTGAATACTACAGGATACATACGAACTGATTTGTGTATGTGGTCTTCTACCAACTGAAAACAAATTAAGGAAAATTTATAACAGTACTGTATGTACTGTACTACAGTATAGAGCAATAATATATTATTGCACACTGCACCATCAAAGTTGATCAAAACAATGCACTGTGTATGTGCAGTGTGATGAAACATAAAACCTTTGTTTAAACTAGAACAATGTTTTTTTTGTGAATACCACAGGATACATACAGGCTATGGGTACGTGGTCTTGTCCTTTACCAACAAAAAATACATAACTGAGGGAAATAATATTAACAAAATAAATAAAATTAAAATAAGTCTGCAAAGGTGACCAGCACATCTACACCAATCTATGGCAACATTATTGAACATCATCTATGTCCTGGACAACATCAATTCTGACAGTGTCTTTCCGCCAAGTCTGGTGAACTGTAGTGGAATAAACTCAAGTTAAAATTCTAGAATCTGAACAGCATTTTAGGCTTAGAAATCACATGCATTAGGGGAGAGAGGTTTTCATTTCTGTTTTGTCAGTGACAACATTAGTCTAAACTAAAACAGCATTCATTCATAGAATTAACATTAGGCTCAATACACGCAGGCTGCTACTTGCCGCTAAATGTAGTGGCCTGAAGTATAAAATAAAACGGTAATGTCGGGGGTGGGGAACTGTAAAACTAGCCAACAGACTATAACTGTGGCTGAATTAGTTTGCTAAAGGTAACGTTATCTTCCCACACAAGCCCAGTTTCCCTTTGCCCACTTACGTACCTATCCATGTGTGTTCTGAAGTGCCTGTAAAAGACGTTTGACGTTGTTGATCCAGCATCATTCATCTTAACGCCACACTCCTTACAAGTAGCTGTCCGCTTACTGGATGTCTGCTGAAAGTCTTTATAAGCAAATGCAATGACAAAGGGAATTCCTCCAATGTGGCTTACCACCGCCATGGTCACTGTGGTATGAAACCTACACTTGAGGCAGCACGCATGCGTAACAAACCTTAGTGAATTATAAGGGAGTATACTGTTTCTGCCTGCAATTTTCCCATAGCTCTGGGAAACGCGTCGGAAAAAGTGAAATAAGTAAAAAGTCGGCAACCCAAAATGCCTTATTAGCCCAAAAAAACAGAAACCACATCTGTTGGAAGCCGAAAAAAATTAATATATATAATATAATATATATATTAATATATCAAACTAATATGAAGGCAACATAGGCTCTCAATATATTAGTTATATAGCTTATTATTAAAATAACTAAGCACTATGAGCACGAGCATTGATAAATAAATGTTTATTTTCCTTGAAGCGCATCCTGGAGAGAGTGATACACCATGTGACCACACTGCTGTACAATATTTGGTGCTTTAAGTTTAACCTCCATTACAATATTACAGTTTCATGTTTTGTTGCCTCGTTTAAATTATAGAAAAACAAGCAATATTTTTGGTGCTATTTTGAATGATAGGCATTTAACTGTTAACTCGTTAAGCCCTCTGTAATCAATGCAGGGCTGCAAAAATAAATCTGCACCTGCAGCCGAAGATGATGGGTGAATAATCCCAGCAGCAAGTGCTCCTTGAATGTAATCGTCCATTGCCTCTCTCTCTGGACCAGAGAATAGATTCTTCTACAAGGAGGAATTGCTCCCTGCCTCAAATCAATTGCAGTCGGAGTCACGATGAGGGAGAGAGGTTTCTTGTGCCTTGTTGAAAACCGGAACAAAGCCTATCAAATCCTCTGGCTTGACAGGAACTTGGGAACAAGAGGTAGACACAACACAGCACATGCTTGACTCCAATCATTGATCACCCCTGTCTCCCAATCAACATGAGGGTTATGTAAATGCAACCAAAGAAAACCTAGAATAACTAGAATCTGAGGTGATGACATCAAATGGAATGAAATGTGTTCAGAGTCTGGTTCAAGCTTCAAGTCACTCTTCTTGGTGAGATCTTCAGACTTTTGGGGAGGTGTAACCTTCTGCGGGGAAAAAAAATCATTTTTGGAAGTAATATAGCTATATACAAGTCAAAGATTTGATGCTATTTACAGTAAGTTTGAGACTCACTCCCTCCTTATGGAGACCATAGTAATCCTGGGAAGATTAACTGCTCATCAATTCCAGAGCAGCCTGCTCTAGAGGGTTGTGACCACAACTACTCCCATTTTACATCAGGACATGTGATGTGCTTATTACCGTCAGAAGCAGGAGCAGTCTCAAAAAGGTGTGACCAAAACAACTCTTCAGAGTATAACTACTGGCATTTCCCTCAAACATCAACCACAAACTGATAAAGGTTGGGAAATTAATAATCCTTCAAGTCCTAGAAGAAGCCCTGCTGTTTACAACTAAACTTGTGGATATCATGACCTGGATGAATAAGAATCTTTACAAAGACCAGTACTGTTGCACTGACCCTACAGCCATGACTTATTTATTGTTTGAATAATAGTGATGCAGGGGTATAACAGTAATCATCTAACAGCGTCATCTTACAGTCCACAAACAATTGTCAACACTTATTGAAAGTTACTCTTTGGCACTGACTTAGCTGACTAGCAACTGTGTGGTTACAAGCAAAATTGACTCCTAGCTTATTCATAATGGAAACAACATGTACACGGTGAATTAATTTAAACTGTGTGTTTGTGTGTGGGGTGAATTAGGCTATTTTTTTTAACAAAGCGGATGAAGGCAGCCCGAATCAAGATGGCTCCGTCCTTGTATTAGTGATAAGTTATTGATCACATGGCCCAGAGTGGGATGATCATGCAGAGATGACTTCTCCTGGAAATGATTTCTAATCTTTCTGCTGACACACCATTATTGATTGTCTCCACCAAGACTGATTGAGAACCAGCACATGGCCATCTTCACTCTATCAGTCTCCAGAAGAATCCATCATACTGAACATTGACTGTCTTAAGAAGAGATGATGAAAGATGTGTTCTGCTGTCCTCTGACTAAAGGGCATTTGTAGAAAACTAGAGAGGAAAAAAAAAAAACAAAGAAAAAACGTGAAAATTACATCTTTGAATTTGAAAGTTTGGACAGATTCAAGCCAAACATTTTAACCCAATATCTAGACCAGGGGTCGGCAACGCACAGCTCCAGAGCAGCATGCGGCTCTTTAGCACATCCCTAGTGGTTAACTGGAGATTTAAAAAAAAAAAAAAACATGTAAAATAGATAAAGGACTGAAAAGGCATTAAAATTGACCAAACAAGGCATTATGTTTTTTTTTCCAAAAGGTTTTACCTAGAGATGCACCGGTCAAACGGCCACCGATCTAACATGCCGGTTTTATATATAAAAAAAAAAAAATCACTGTCCGTAAATTCAGATTTTCGCTAGCCACAATATCACAGATGCGCGGTGACGGCAGCTCAGTGCGTCCAGATCTGACTTTTTTTTTTTTTTTTTTTTTTTTAAACAATGTGCTGATCTCGAAAAAAATTTTTGCAATTCCGCTTTCAACAACACTATACAGCTGCCAGTCTTTTTCAGTTTAGTTTAGTTAGTTTAGTTTAACAGGAAAATGGAATTTCATAAACACATGATATAAGAAAGAATCAGCCAGAGGTATCAGAAATTTAGTAGTGAACCCAGTTGCACAAAAACACTGACCGATTGGCATTTAGGTAATTTTATTGCAATGAATTTCAAACCACAAATATCCAGCACAAGGCCGAGACCAGAAACGCCAAAGCTAAAACAGCAATCAGAGACTGAAATGCAGTTCAAATACAGGGCAGAGACAAGACATAACCAAGGACAGAAGGCAGGTCTAATTGGGAGGACCGGAGATCAAGACTGGTCAAAGCACAGTAGGGATGGGCTATTTGACACGGACGCTTCGAAGCTTGTTTTACCTGCGTGAATCAAAGTGATTCGGCACACTGTTCCGGGGCGTGTGTCAAATGACGCTGATCACGTGATTGGTGACGTCTGAAGCGCCGCATGTGTCGTCTGGTCGAACCGCGGTTCATACGTCACTCATCTGTTTGAACAGGTTGGCGCGCTATTCCCTTTAAAAGTAAAATGAATCCCAAACGCCGGCTGTCCCCTGTAGGGACTCGAGTTCATTGCGGTTTAGCATGGCTTCGTCTTCACGTAAACGTTCTGTGGCTTGGGATCACTTCACCTAAGTCTCGCCTAATAATGTAGTGGTATTTTTTTAGTGTAATATACCTGATGATGCGACACCTCTGGTCCATCCATCATGTTGGAACACCGAATACGGCGAACCAAACTTTCAATCCTCCTCCTGCTGGTAATTATTGTAATGTATATTGTGGAGAGTGGGTGCAAGCAGCCACTTGCCTAATGGCTCAATGGGTTACACAGTGCTCTTTGAATCCAAAGGTCATGAGTTCAAGTCCCACAGTTTTACAAGTTTGCGTTGTGTTGTGAAATATATCCCCTCTGACTTTATGCTTATTATACATAATGTAACACATCAATTAACACAACTTTTTTACGCTTTTTATTGTGCACATTTAAGTATAACAAAGATAAGAAAGCTGGCTGAAGCAAATTATATTTTTGCAGTGCACCACCAGATGTCACTGTTCTGTGTTGTTTCAAAGCCCCGAAAGTGTGGTTCATTTTCCGGCACAATCTGACGAACCCCGTGGAAGCTTCATGAGGCTTCAGATGCCCATCCCTAAAGCACAGGTTACGTTACCACAGATCAGGCAGAGGTCAAATCTCACAGAAGGGCAGGAGAAACAGGCAAAAATCACAGACAAACGGGGTTGATACCAAACAAGCAAGTTCAGAACAAAACGCTCGAGAGTCATGAAAAATCAAAGACAATCTGGCAACTTTGCTCAGCCACTGGTGCAGTTAAATACTCAGGCAATGAGCAAAGTTGCCACCTGGTTGGACAAACAAAAGACAAAGACCTGTGGCCTGATTGGTTACAGAGACCCATTTGACCATGCACACACCAAAAGGAGGGAAAACATTTAAAGCAACAGAAACACAAACAGAACCATGACAAGAGGGTAGTTTTCATCTGTAGTCCCCTGGCCATGATGTAAAAAGGAAAAAAGCACACAACACAATAGATACAATTTACAATATAAAATACATATGCAGACACTTTTTATACAATTAAGAATACAATACAATTAAGAATTATTTCAGCTTCATCTGGCATCTCCTTTCAAATTGCATGAACATTTGCAAAATTTACTTGATTTTTTTTTTTTACATAATTTGTCAATATGGCCTTTAAAAGAGAGCTGTGAATCTATCAACCCAGGTTATTCATACTGATTGACAATTTGCATTTTATCTCTATTAACAAGTATATCAGGATCAGGTGACACTACTTATTTTCATGAAAAACCTGCCTTCAGTTTTAGAAAGGTTTAGCTAACTCCTGTAACCAGACTGTCACACACCAAATTGTTTTGTAATATAACAAGCGATAGATTCCGTTATTGCCAAACTGCGGTGGGAATTTTTTTTTAAATTTTATTCTGTCCGCTCCTCTGACTACTGGTGGTTCTTGCCGTGCCAGTGTCACCGCCATTTTCACCCAGTCATCGGTCCCACTCTGCCTTCTCTCCGGGTGATTGCCAAGGTTTGTTGGACCTCCAGTGTATTCGACTGTGGCTCTATAGAGTCGGCAAATCGCATTGCTTTTATCTATCTTTCCATCCTTCTTGAAAAAAAAAACAAAGCAAAACAAATTAAGTCCAAACCTTCGATTTTTAAAGAGAAACTCTGTTAGTTTTGTCTGTGTTGTCTGCCATGTTGCTCGGAGCAGATTAAAACCCACACCCTGACCTCCAATCAAATCAGCCCATGTCACAGACCCCCCCGTTCCCCCAAGAGACACAACCTCCAATCAGACATGTGTAAATAGATGTATATATGTGTCTATTGGTTCACCGCTGTAGTGGGTGGAAGCGACCAATGTCTCGCCTATGTGTAACGTCATTTGTGGGTGGGGCTAGGAACAGGAAACCGAACCACATGAAAAAATCCGAAACATCAAACTGTATTATCGATCGTCCGGGGCTTTTTGGACAGGTGCACTCGGATCGTGTAGGTCACAGACGAATAACCGATCCAAAACGATTAATTTGCACACCCCTACAA
>JAFBJS010057478.1:0-17496 GCA_016785265.1 Paraplagusia blochii | reverse complement strand
GTATTTATTTCTTTGTCATTGTGACATTGTGATTCACACCACAGCACACAACAAAATTTGCATTTAACCCATCACCAAAGTGATCAGTGGGCAGCACCATGCTCAGGGCACCTCAGCGGTGACCCACGAGGGCCTTGCGAACCTAAGTCCGCTTTCTTAACCACTGGGCCACCAACTGCCTTAATTATGACAATCTTTACATATACTCCTGCCCCAGATGTGTATAAGAGACAGGTCCGCGGTACAGAAAAGGTTGGGGACCATTGTTGTAGGTCACAGACGAATAACCGATCCAAAACGATTAATTTGCACACCCCTACAAAATGCACTGTTTCTAATGAGTGCAAATCAAAAGTTAGCCGATGAGAGTCAACGCCTAAGATGTTTGGGACAACACACATACACAGCAAATCTGGAAGTGTCAATTCAACTCCTAGGGAGTCAAATTCAACACTTTCAAAGTGTCTATATTGGTCCACTCAAGTTGGAGTTAAAAAAAGTGAAATGTCTGAGAGTTGAAATAACACTCTCAGGAGTTAAAATTTAACACAAAAGAGTGTTGAATTCACCTAACACTAGCGTATAGTGTTACTGTCAGGATATGATTTCAACACTCAACAGTGTTAAAATACTACTGAAAAACTATACATGTCACTTGAACTACAAAACCACACAATTGCAGTTCAAAACAGATTTTTATTTCTAACAAACACATCACATATAAGCATGCATTTGTCTATCAGTGCAAGAGTCTTCCTTTTTCTCTTTGGACTTTCTTGATATGTTGGGCTGGTGGAGGTCTCAGTGGAATGAGCTGCAGTGTTCCGTTGAACAGTCTTTATTCTCCAGGACCCAGTACCCAGATCCACTCTGTGCATCATAGAAGTTTTCCTTTTTTATTTAAAAACAATTAATCATATAGCAATTCAGAACACATAATGAGTGAATGAATTAAAATATAACATTCATTCATGAACAAACTTACATATCCTTCGTCTGAGTATGGATCTCTGAAATAGAGTGATGATGCCGAAAGCATTTTTAGTTTGTACAGAGACTGGTCAGCTCCTCCTGAAAGACATGACATTGACACTATAATTCCCCAAACATAAAGATTTTATTGTTGACTGTTGTTAACTAGCTTCAGTGACTTTTAGTCTCCAACAAATATTTTGCATGTTTTAGCTCATTAATAATGATTTTTGTTATTTATTTACATTTAATACTGCATTATGTGGGAAGATGAACATTGAAGTCTCACCTATGGTTTTTTTCAGAAACATGCCGGGCTCTACAGTATATTATAGGACACAAACCTTTCTGAACAAATGTGTCAAAGTCATCGAAGCCCATTTTCAGTCTCAGCCACTTTGACATGTTTCTGACTTTCTCCAAATCTCACCTTCACCAACATGACCTACTATAACAAAAAAAGGGAGAAAAGACATCCACACTGTATTGTTATTTACTTAAAGCTCAACAATGATGTGAAGAGACATTAACATTTTGCATAGTCATTATGAATGACGTGAACTAACTCATTGTTTCAGTACAGTCCAGTTAATAGCTATTAGTTATTGCTTGATAATTTCTTGCTCACCAGCTTCTCCTCTGACTTCCGTCGTGCTGTTGTCGTCTTCTGGCACGTCACGATGATTTCACAGACACAGACTGAAACATAAAGTTTTACGTCTTTTTGAGCATAAAACTTCGATATAAAATATGTCCTCCAATACGTCATTTCCTAGTATCGATACGACAGATTGCACCCCTACTTTCTGTTAACAAGGGGGGTTTTAGACGATTAACTTTGATTTTTAAACCAGTTTATACCAGTTCTACCTTCGGTCCAGCGTGAGTACTACTACCAAATGGAGAATACTCGGTTAACGGAACGCTTTGTGTGTGCGCTATCGGGACGCTGTAGCTAAGTAGTCAGCTAGCTGTAAAACCCCTCACAAAAATGTGCAGATGTACATACAGTATATACCAAGTTATCCAACACTGTTACTTCTGGTATCTGTGTAAATTAATCGACACATGTTCAAAAGAGACGTTAATGTCCTTTCTTTAAAATACCGTACAACAACTATACGGTCTTAGAAGGGGACCTACCTTGTCTGCGAAGACAAGAGACTCCGCTGTCGCCACTGCCGCTTTTTGCCACTCTTTTGCCAAACGCACGGTAAGTTTAGTTTAGAGGATGACGGGAGAAACTCTGGTCAGTGTTGATTTTAAAAGCAACTCTGGTAAATGTTAAAAATCAACATTTATCAGTCTTGATTTTAAAACCTTTACCCTGACCAGAGTTGTTTGGTTTTAACTCCCTGGATTAACACCAACACTTTCGATGGATTAACTCTCACTGAGTTGATTTAGATTAAACAAGTGTTGAATTGACACTGGATTTTTAACGTTCAACATCAACACTGGGAATTTAACACTTGAATTTGCTGTGTAATACTGCACTCAGAAATGAAACACCCGTAATTTTTTTTTTTTTTTTAGCAAATATAAAGAGGCGGCGGCTGCTAAGAGGAGGGGCAGGGTCTCGGGAACCACAACAACCCTCAAAGTTCAAAGCCACCACTAGAAAAATTAAGCATGGTACAGGATAAGCGCCAATCTGTTTTATATCCAACACACCCAATTGGTCGTAAATCCTAAGTTTTAGCTGTCACATTGACACACATGCACGGTGACGACAGCTCAGTGTCCAGATCAGAATTTTTTAACAGTGTGCCAGGACGATAGCTAACACACTGTTTGTAACACTGGCTGCAAATCAAAAGTGTGACGTTTGGAATTACAAACCTAATACTGCACTTTGAAAAGAAGCACTTTTTATAGCAAATATAAAAGGGAGACGGCTGCTTAGCGGAGGGGGTGGAGTCTTGGCAACCACAACCACCCTCCAGTGTGGCTTCTATGTTCGACAAGAGTACGGACAAGTCCAACGCCACCAGTATAAAAATTAAGCTTGGTACAGGATAAATGCATTGAAAACCTTGTGAAACACTTATTTCCACGGTACAAATGACCAAGTAGGCGGTACTTTTCTGATTTAGCGCTGCCAGAGATGTTTCAGACTGATGCAAATGCAATCCATTTATGCAAACTGCTTGACTAACTGCTTCCTAAATGGTTTGGCTACTTTAGCCCAAACCAAACCTGATGTCCGGATGTCCCAAACTTTTCAACATCCTGTGTGGGTGGGTGGGTGGCCAGAATTGGATGCAGACAGAAAACATGGACACAGGAAACTAAGGGAAAACACAAACAGTCAACCTACTGCAAAAACACCCAGTTCTGACAATACATAAACCTAAAGTGAGCCTGTACTAATAACACAAAACATAACTCCCGTAACAAGGACCCTAGCCCTTGATAATTTTGTACCTTGGTCTAGGGTACTTTTCTCTACGTCAAGGAGTTCGACTGGAGCCAGAAGCGCGCCGGCCTGTGGTGCGAAGGTTGGTGGAGCGCTGACCTTCTCTGCTGGGGCGAAGGCTGGAGTGTCGACCTCCTCTGCTGGGGCAAAGGCTGGAGTGTCGACCTCCTGAGCGGAGACAGGGGCCGCCTGGGAAACCACCTCCTTGTGGGCGAAGACAGGAACAGCCGTGGGAACCACCTCTTGGTGGCAAAGACAGGCACAAGGACTGGGGAGGTGAAGGTAGCAGGGACTGCAGGAACTGAGGAGGGAGCTTTGGGTACCACCGAGGGTAGTGGCTGGGGAACATGTGCCAGATCACTCTGTGAGTAACCACTCAGGACACTCTTCAGCCAGTCCAATTGAGCCACCAACATCTGATCCAGATCTTTGCTCCTCTCCCTGTCCCTTGGTCTGGACTCTGTACCTGCAGCAACCCCAGGAAACTGCAGAGATGGGTCTGCTGCAGGACTAGGAGCAGGAGGTCCTGCCCCCTCTTTAAGGGACGGCTCCTGACTTCCCAAAGGTGGGGGTGGGAGGGAAAAGCAGCTTCTGGTGCTGGGACTGACCTGCTGTAATTCTTCAGTGAAGGGCAGAGTGCAGAAACCTTTGCCCAATACAACTCATCATGACGAGGGTCAATTGGACTGTTGGATGAGCGAGGGGTGGCAGCGTAGACCTCAGTCTAGTACGCTGGATAGTATTCTGCAGGGATTGAGTAGTTCTCTTCAGGGGTTCCCAGGAAGAGAGTGATTTGGCAGAGTAGAGCTCTGCCCGGTCTGCTGAGTTCTGTTGTGGTTGGATCATTCTGTTAAGGTGAGGATTCTTCTCACCTTAACGCAGGACTGGGAGACTCTACTTTGGATGTTCAAAGATTTATTTATAGAAAAGAACAAAACAACAAAAACTTAACATTAACTAAATATAATTTCAACATGCAACTCAGTACATGAACTCTAAACTTAAATCTTCCTAAATAATTTGCCTACTCTAGCCCAAACCAAACATGATAACAAACTCCAGACATCTCAAGACAATGACAACCACGCAACCAACCTTGACAAGACAATGATCCAATGAAGACTGAGTGAGGGAGAGGGGTATATATACACTAAGGACACCAGGTGGCACGAGTGAGACTAATGACAAAGACACAGGTGACTGTGATGACGCCAATTACCCAACACCAGACAACAGCAGGGAAAAAGAGAGGGAAAGAGACAGAGACAGACAGACCTCACACCCAAGCCCGGGTAAATGGTGAGGGTTGCGTCAGGAAGGGCATCTGGTGTAAAAATATTTTGCCAAATCTATGATGCGAGACAACAAAAGGATTTCCCTACCGGATCGATCGGGGCCTGGGATAACAACGACCGCCAACAGTGCTGTTAACCCACAGGGTACTATTAGAAATTGGACTACTAATTGGAAGAGGAGGGAGATTGATTAAGACAAAGAGAGAAAAGAGGAAGGTTACAAGTGTTGGTCTGAAAGTGGGAACCCTGAATGTAGGTACAATGACAGGGAAAGATAGGTTGACATGATGGAGAGAAGAAGAGTGGATGTGTTGTGTGTGCAAGAGACTAGGTGGAAGGGCAGCAGGGATGGAAACATTGGGGGAGGTTTTAAGTTATTCTACCATGGGTTAGATGGGAAGAGAAATGGAATAGGGGTGATCTTCAGGAAAGGATTTAAGTGACGTGGTGGATGTGAAACAAGTGTCAGACAGGTTGACGTGTGTGAGGGTAGAAATAGAAGGAGTGATGTTAAATGTTGTCACTGGTTATGCTCCACAGGTAGGCTGTGAGTTAGCAGAGAAGGAGACATTTTGGAGAGAGCTGGATTTGGTTGTAGAGAGCATCCCCAGGGGAGAGAGTGGGAATTGGAGCAGATTTCAATCGCCATGTAGGAGAAGGGAACAGGGTGGATGAGGAAGTGATGGGTCGGTTTGGGGTTAGGGCTAGAAATTTGGAAGGACAGGCAGTGGTGGATTTTGCAAAAAGAATGGAAATGGCCGTGGTAAACCCCTATTTCCAAAAGAAAGAGGAACACCGGGTGACATACAAGAGTGGAGGCAGGTCCACTCAGGTACATTACATTCTCTGTAGAAGGGGTAATCTGCGGGAGATAAGTGACCATAAAGTGGTGGTAGGTGAGAGTGTAGCCAAACAGCATAGGATGGTAGTGTGCAAGCTGACAATGGAGGTGAGAAGAAGGAAGAAGGTGAACACGGAGCAGAAGATCAAGTAGTGGAAGTTAAGGAAAGAGGGATGTTGTGAAGACTTTGGAAAATAAGTCAGAGCAGTTCTGGGCTGTGGTGGGGAATTCCCAGAGGATTGGGATACCACAGCTAGAGTCATTAGGGAGACAGCTAGGAAGGTGCTAGGGGTTTCCTTTGGACAGAGTAAGGAGGACAAAGAGACCTAGTGGGGAAATGATGAGGTCCAGGAGAGTGTCCAGAGGAAGAGATTAGCAAAGAAGAGATGGGATAGTGACAGAACAGATGCGAATAGATGATGATGATGAAGTTCTCTGAAGAGGCTCTGAAGAGGATGAGGTGTGGAAAGGCAGTCGGTCCCGATGACATATCAGTGGAGGTATTGAAGTGCTTGGGGGAAGAAGCGGAAAGTTTTCTCACTCAGCTCTTCAACAGAATTTTAAAGACTGACAAGATGCCATGTCACTGGACTGATTTGTGATAGAAGAGTCTAAGATAGGGTTAAGGGAAATGTTTACAGGACAGTTGTGAGACCAACCATGATGTATGGATTAGAGACTCTAGGAATAGGCAGAAGACAAGAGGCAGAGCTGGAGGTGGCAGAGTTAAAGATGCTGAGATTCTCTTTGGGGTGACGGGGATGGACAGGATCAGGAACGAAGTAATCAGGGAGAAAACACAGACAGGAAGGTTTGGAGAAAAAGCTAGAGAAGTCAGTTTAAGATGGTTTGGACATGTTCAGAGGAGGGACAGTGGTTATATTGGGAGAAGAATGCTAGACATGGAGCTACCAGGTAAGAGACAAAGAGGAGATTTATGGATGCGGTGAGGGAGGATATGGAGGTAGTTGGAGTTGAGGATGCGGAGGACAGGGTGAGATGGAAATTGTTTACTCGCTGTGGCAACCCCTGAAAAACGGGATGAGCCCAAAGAAGAAGAAGAAGGACATAAGTGTGCTGCTGCAGTGTTATTTTAACGGTAGATGGGGGGACTGTTGCCTCTGTGACTCCAGAAATAGATAGATGGACGAAGAATAATTAACAAATTTTTTCTCTACATTTTTTTTCCGATTACAAATCCCTCGGTTCTCCAGTGAGAAGGTTCTGTAGATGGCTTTAACTGCCATTTCTAATAGCGACACCCACAGCACATAGATGTCACCGTGTAATTAGCTGCAAGGGAATAAATAGCAGAGGAAGAGGAGCCTTATTTAATCAGGAGTCACATTAACATTAAAAGTTCAGCACAGTAAAAACCTTTTCATCAATATGCACAGCAGAATAATTAAGTCTTAGGCGAGCCATGAGAGACCAGCAGACTTTTAACTGAACGGACACGTTCATCTCCTCTCCTGTTCACCACAGCTTTGCAATTACCTGTGCAGTGGAGTGTCATCTTTACCAAAAGGTCCTTGATGGAATGGCTGCATGTCATAGTTGTTAAAATTGGGTCTGTCCTATATTTGTTAACTGATATTAGCGAAGAGCCCTAATTAAAGTGTCTACTCCAAAATTAAAGTTTCAAAGTCTGATTCAATTGGTATTCAATAGTTGAACCTGGCTCCAATTTTCTCATACCAACATTGCAAGCATTTCCAAATATGTTCACAGCTAAAAGGGCTCAGAAATCAACAGAAATGTGCAAGATATTTTACAAATTTGAAGCACAATACAAATATGGATTAGACAAACTGTATTTATAAAACTAAAACATATTTTAATTTCTAAATATTCCAAAGACATGCAAAACATGTGAATTTTTAAAATTCATATGTAAACATTGTTTGCGTGTTTTAAACCTTTTTTGTAAATATTTCAAATGGCTTTGTGGATTTTTGAAGTACCTTTGTGAATCTCTCTTACTGTATTCTTTTCTTTTTATTGTATTATTTTATTGTATCCTTTTTTTAGACTGTTTATTTTAATATGCTTATTGGTGGACACAGTCAGAGGCTTCTACTGATCAACATCCACCAACTGTGACCAATTCTATTCAAGAGTCAGAGTTAGTAATTGCTTTTTTATGTTGTCTTCATTTAGTGTGTCTAAATTTGCCACGTTCTCTACATTTGAATTGAATCTCATTGGAAGTTTTATTTTCGAGTGAGAAAAAAAAAATAGTGATGCAGAATGCATAATCAGGATGAAGATAAATATAGGTGGAGATGACCTCACACCCACCCAAAATGCAGTGTGTGTGTAAGTATGAAATAGGTTGGAGAGAGAACTGAATAGTGGTTAAGTGTGTGTTTGTACTGTCAAGTTTAAAACTCCCCTGAGTTCTCATCAAATAGCACTTGTATTTTATTCTCTCTGTAGTTTCAACCTAAGAAAATTGAAACAACACATATATATATATATGCTACATTGTGATGGTCCTTTGGGTTGGTGTGTGACATTTTAGAAGGGTTCTATATTCAGGTACCAGCGTGATTGATATATGATTGGAGAAGCTGTGGTGGAGAATTGTGTATTATGAACCGATGTGTTGGACGATATTGATGTGCAATGTTATTGTAGAATTGTAGAAAGTTTAGTTGCCACAGTATGTGAGATACAACAGAGACTGGCACCTGGGGAACCGACAGAAGACCCATTCTCAAGACCGATTAAGACACAACATAAACTTGGGTCTAGGTAACAGTAACAAGATGTACCCATGTCAATGTCAATATTCTGCAGTTCAGAGGTCTGATGAATGTCTCGCGATATGACTGTCTGAGAATGTCCAATAACTGTATAAGAAGAACACACCTGTATCTGTATTTGTGATTTGTTGGTGAGGCTGCTGATGAGTTGATTCATGATGGACCTACCGTGGTCAGGAACCTTTTGATACAATAAATCCCCCGAGACGGAGAAGTGTGTCCTGGGCTGTTTATTTGTAGACCACGCTTTCTACAATAAAGCCCATGTGGACGGCTCTGTTCTTTTTGTTTGTACACACGATCCAGTGTGTTGTCCCCCCGTGTCGGTTTGACGACATGCTGGTAGAATTTAGGCAGGATATCTGTAATGTTTGTGTAGTTGAAATTCCTGCAACTACGTAAACGCCTGCCTTTAGCATGAAGTGTTACATTCCATGTCTAAGGGAGTTAGCCCAGTTTCTCCTCTCTCCTCTCATCCCAAGAATGTGGCCAAGGCATAGACCAGAGAATTTTAGGTTATTACTATGAAGAAATTAAGCTGTTACCAACTGCAACATAACTCAAAGGAAAATACAGGTTTCTGACCAATAACTCTGATAAACAAACAAGCAAAAGCTATTTAAAATAAATAAGGCTATTTCATATATATGGGCTTCAAAGTCACAGCAGACACGTTCATGTGCACATACATATATAAAAAATGAAATGAAGTTCCAAGATGATGTGCTAGATGTCTGTTCCAGTCATGATGTCACGGAGAATGATTGAGTCACGGGTTGAATTAGAGATCCACAGAGGTCCAAGGTTTAAGACCCATTGTTGTTCTGTCATCTACTTTTGTTTGCTGAAATGTCTATTTCTGGATGGGTTAAGGTTTTGTTAGAACGGTTCTTAACCTAGTTTTCATGGTTTTTCTGGTGTGAGGTGATGTTTTTCCTTCCGTTAGTCCAGCAGTTGGTGGTTGGTGTCTTGATAGATGAAAGGAAAACTCACATTTCTGCTGGTGTTTACTCTTAAATCAAGGGGCATGACATAAGTAAGATAGTGTGAGAGAGTGAGGTGTCACCCTGATCAGAGCTAGAAGTCAGGAGCTGAGACTGCAATCACACAATGGTTCATTACATTAATTAATCAATGTGTGTGTGTAAATATACAACAGTGTTACTCAGTGTTTTGTCAAAACAAGGACAATGTTCTCTAGGATGAGGAGGTTAACGTTTTAGGGGTATAACAGATGGGCAGGACAGATGGGCCAGTGTGCCTTTATTATGATTGAAATGAGGGCGACACACTCCGAGTTACCTCATACAGTGATTAGTCACACACACTTGGGAGGTGATTAGAGATGTAACAATGGACAGAAAGACAAGAAGAATTGGTGGGGGGTGGGAGGGGTTTGATTCCCAATCCCAAAGTCTTCTTTAAACCCACAATTGCAACCCCCTTCCCCACACAGACACATTCACACTTGTACAGACCTAGCAGATGGCTGTCTTCTGTGTTGACAGCCAACGTCAATACCTCACCACAAACAAAGCAACACAATGAGCTGTGTTGCTGCTGAACTGAATTATCCTCTCAGTGCATGACTTCATAATATTAAAAATTACCTTAGCTTAGCTCCTGATAAATGAAAGACTAAAGCACAGTCAGATAATCACAGGTCAGGTGCAATATTTCATAAATTATTGTGAATTGAGACTTTTGGGGTATGTACTAGAACTGTTGTAAATATCATTATAGCTGGTGTGTGTACTATGACTGTTGAAGCTAATGTTAGGTCTGGCATACTCAACAAGACATTGAAATAAATGTCAGCTCTAGCAGGACTGTTGTATTTATTGTAATGTATTTAATGTTTGCTATGTGTACCAGTTGTGGCCAACCACAGTATTAATGACAGTCTAAGTAAGGTTAGCTCTGGTGTCTGTATCAGTACTGTTTTCACTGCAATATCCCCTTACTTAAAAACTAACATCACATCTTATTCCTTAGACAAAATGTTGTCAAACATAATCTGGACATAATTGATTGAGACACACATACAAAAATAAACTGTTATCATTTACTTATAAACAGGGATGTCCGATATATCAGTCCACTGATAAATATCGGGCTGATATGATCATAATTTTTAATATCGGATTATATCAGCATCAGTTTTTCCACCGATATTATAATCCGATACTGCACATCCACTGCATTAGGAACTGAGTCTGCAGTACTGACACGCTCACCCATGTGATTCATGATGTAATTTAAATAGGCTCCAATGAGCAAGATAAAAACAACACCCCTTGTGGTATCCAGTGCAGCTTATCCCATAAAAAAAATCTACCATCTTTATAGTTTTGATAAAAGATCTGGTGGTGGATTAAGGCAGGTGAGGCGATGCCACAGCTGGAATGCCACAAGGTTGTTTAAAACCCTTCCTCTAAAAGACATTTGGGTAAGCAGCCATTTCCACTTAGCTAACTTCCCCTCTATTTTGTCCATGACGCCCTCCCAGTTCTTCTGGACTATCTGGCTTGTTCCGAGCCAGATTCCAAGATATTTAAAACCATTTTTTTCCACTGTAAATTTTGTGGAAGAACTAGGAGGCCACCATGCCACTCACAAGCAGCGAGGGCTTCAGTTTTTCAGAAAAGTCTTCTATTATTTTTGTTAAAATGTCCACTTCTTCTTGATTTGTGCTAAAAACAACGATGTCGCCAGCGTAGACTGATAGGATGATGCTTTTGCATAAAAACCTGGTAAAAGTAGACCTTGTATTTTCTCCTGTATTTTGTTCAGAGGGGATTCGAGGAAGAATGTGTATAGCATGCCGGAGAGTGCACAACCCTGTCGGACACCTCTACACACCCTAAAGGGGGCACACAGACAACCATTTATCTTCAGCACACTCTCAATATCATTATATAAAACTTTCATTTTATTAGTAAAATCAGTGTTAAAACCAAAGCTCTCCATTACCTTCCACAGGAATCTGTGCTCTACCCTGTCAAAAGCTTTTTCCTGATCTAGGGAGATCAGTTCAGAGTTTATTTTAAGGCACTCTGTTAATTCTAATGTGTCCCTGATAAGGTGGACATTGTCGACTCTGGACCTGCCAGGGACGCAGCAGGTCTGGTCCCGGTGGATGACCTGCTCCTTAGCCCCCCTCAGCCTGGTGGCGAAGGTTTTGGACAGAAGCTTGTAATCCATGCAGAGCAGTGACACAGGGCACCAGTATTCTATGTCCTGCAGGTTGCCCTTTTTGGGTAGCAGGGTTAGAACAGCCCTACGACAGGACCTTCTTCTGTCCTTTCCGTTGCTTTAGGCCGAAGAAGAAGCTAGAGGGAGCATCCATCTCAGCGATGTTCTGGTACCGGGACCTGACCAGTGCGCCCAGGGCCATGCTCTCCAAAATGGTGTTCAGTGTCATTTTTTTTTTACTTTCAGGGTTTCCATGTACTCCCTGTTTTCCAGCTGGCCAATGGCACTCTCCAGATCTTTTATTGAGCTGGTGATGCCCTGTGGGACATTGAGAGTGTGCTGCTGACAAAACATTTTTATCTCTGTTTTGCCATGGTCCCACCACTGCCTCAGACTGGTGAATTCACCTTTCCGCTGTATAAAAACCTCCCAGTAGTAGATAAAAGCTTCTTTAAAAGATTTGTCTAACGTTAAAATGCCAGTAGGTGCTTCTGGGTTTAAAATTCCTGATCAAAGCCTGACTTAAAAGAAGGCAGTGATCAGTAAAACCTACAGGTGTTATATTTCACCTCTACCTGCATCTTGGCGTGGTAGCCGCCGGCAGGTCGAGAAGCAAACAGGAAAACAAATCACCCAATAGAAAAACCCCAAAGAAGTGCTTCAACAGTGTTTAATAACCACCACCACCAATTAATGTGCTTAAGATAAATACAGAGATAAAATAGAATGAAAGGTAGCTCATTCACACAGCTCACTCGCTCACACAAGCACTCACTCCCAGCATGCACTCTGACAGAGAGAGAGAGAGCGCTGCCGCCGCTGCTGCTGTGTTGTTGTTGTTTCACTGAGTCCATTGTTTTTCTTCACTACGCTGCATAAAAACGCATCGTGATAAAATGTTAAAATCCCCACCCCCTAGCCCCCAGCATGACCAGCTCCTTGCAGTCAATAAGAATTACAGTTTTCTATCCACAAAAAAACTCCAGACCACAGACTTTCACTGTAGCATTGCTCATTGTAGCTGTCTCTTTAAATTACGTCATTAATCACGTGCCGGTCAGAGTGTCAGTACTGCAGACTCAGTTCCTCATGCGGAAGTCCACCGTATTTGCCGAGACCGCGGCTTTGCAGCATTAATATTATCGGTGGAAAAACCGATACAATCCGATATTAAAAATTCTGCTCATATCGGCTCATATCGGACATCTCTATCTTATACTGCAGCAGTTTCTATCTGTGCCCATTTATATTGACTATTGTTGTGAGGGTGTTGAGCTAGGTTTCTTCGATGAAGACATGGTTGGACCCAAAAGCAGCACTGGGAGACTCTTGTTGGGTGTTGAAATATTTATTAACAGAACACAACAAAAAAAAAAACTGACATAAACTAAACAAACTCGTTCAACATGCGCATGAACTTCAACAATGGTTTGGCTACCTAAGCCCAAACCAATACCTGACAGCAAGACATATCACACTTAAGATCAAAGTTCTGCAAACATTACCAAAAAAACTCCTAACAAGACAGCTCCTAACACAACAACTCTAAACACAACACATCCAAACAAAACAATAGTCCAATCAAGACTAAGTGAGGGAGAGGAATATATATACACTAAGGACACCAAGTGGCATGAGTGAGACTAATGACTAAGACAAATAAATGTGTACTTTTTCTATAACTTATATTGAAGTAGTGTGTTTATGTTGAACACTGTTATTAAGAGAATGCATTTAGTCTGGTATCACAATAATTCAGGGGAAATTAGTCACCCACACCCCACATACACACCAAAACAGCGCCCCCCCCACCCATATATACAAAGACATTCTGAGTATGCATTACATTAATGTAGATGCAACGATCCACATGCAACATGTTATTTTCTATATTTATAGTTTGCTTTTTATTTTTGTTTTGTAAATACTCATTACATTATTTTAATCTCCATCTATATTTTTATTATTTACTACTTGCACCAATAACACCAAAGCACATTCCTTGTACTGTCTTTGGCATACATGGCAATACATTCTTTCTGTTGATTGTAATTTGACACTGCTGCTGTTGTTGGAGCTGCTGTATATTCTTCAAAATTGTTTTTTTGAGTTGTGCCATTTCACATCCTAAATTCTTTGAGAAGACAAGAGGGGGAGTACAACCTTCCATCTGCCTAGACTTGTGTGTACGAATCTCCAGCACTATGTTATCTTATATATTACTCAAAATTAGTCAGACGTCTCAATTTTATTCAATATAGTTCTATAGTTCTGACCTTGCCCTACTGCCACCAGAGCTCAAATGAGGGCAATTAATCTCACAATAACAACCATTGGCGACATAAGCTGCTTGTTAAATACCATCATTTTCACTTTTGCTGTGCTACCTATATGTCTATATGATTTTATAACATTTATTTTATCTAAATCAAATAAAAATGAATTGAATATAGGCATATTTACGAAATTTCAGGGAGTGACTGGGTTATAGGGTTTTATTTGACTAAGTTACTTCGTATGTATATTATCAAAATGACCATCTGGGCACCTAGTGCTAACAAATACCATAAAAATGGCTACGGTATTGGTAATTGTGGACATCAATTTTCAGTTTTTCTTCAAATGGTGGCATGAGTTTAAGAACAATGGATGAAAATGACAAGAGGAAAACAAGAACCACATCTACATTCTTTCCAGTTGCTTCTGAGAATAAATTATTTCTGGCTCCAAGTCAGCTCAGAGAAAATCCAGGTGTTGGAGTGTTTAAATGGAAAAGAGCAGTGAAGCAGAAGGATAATTTATATTCGAAGCACATAGACACACACACTCTAGTATTCCTGTGCCTCATTCTCTGTCTTCACACATCAGTGCCATTAGCTTATGAAGATTGAATACCTAGACAAAGATGCACACACTTACATATACACGTGTCACCTCTTGTGCCTTGAGCATTAGGGGTGCACCTATTGGATGAAGTTGCAACTTAATACATAATTAAATAACTTAAGTGAAACCATAGTTATTTTCATCAGTGTCTGGGCCTCCTTACAGCCACTGACTAATTATGCATGTTTATGTAAATGTGGTGTGGTGTGTGTGTGTCTAACATACAGTATGTTTGTGGCGATAAGATAGATAGAACTTTATTAATCCCTCAGGAGTATCCCTCGGGAAATTATAGTTCCAGCAGCAGAACAGCAACGGACAAGCGTTGTATACAAGAAGCACAAAAAGACCATTACAAAATGGGTGGGGTTGAGCTTTTAGTGTTAGTGGCTTAATTGTTACTCAATGCTGTTGAGTCACAATCTCAATTGTTGTTGTTATCATTTTCCACTATGACAATATAACGTTATTATATAATTCTATTAGCATCATTTTTTTGTGTATGTGTATACCCACACACGTACATACTGTATATATCTACATACAAACACACCCAGATGTACATATACCTGCCCATATACACACACCTATACATATATATAGGCACATACAGTATATGTCCAAACAGTATGTTGGTTATTCACATACATATACACACAAATGCATACACATGTTACCTAAGCCAACGTATATCCATTACATGAGTGTACCCACACACACACACCCTCACACATATATATAAATATACACAGATGTATACTCACATGCATATCTATACATATAGCTAAAATAACCCGTGCATTGTGCAATGTGCGTCACATATGGTGTACAAATACATTAGTAACACACATTAAGGACATAGAATATGTTATAAGGTCTTGTGAATATATATATTTATATAATAGTATATATATATATATGTATATATATATATATATGTGTATATATGTATATATATATATATATATATATATATATATGTATATATATATATTATTATATAAATATATTGCCTGCCGGCAACTTTAATTTGGTCTGAAAATGGAAACGAAATGATCAAAGAGCAAGAACACAGAAAGACAATAAATCTACATAAATAAACTAGATAAATTAATAAAAAATAACATTCTTTATTTTAATGATTTGCATTGAAAAAACAAAAAACAACCTGCTCTAAGAAGCATTGAAACAAAATAAATAGAAACATTTTCAGGAACACGCTTTTAGAATAAAAATAAAATCACACTATACGCCCCTAACGTAAGAAGTTAGGGTGATTTAAGAAGTTACGTGATTTAACATAATATATAAACACGCAAGCTAGATAAAATACATTACTAATTTGAATAAATAAGAACAAAAATAATGTGTTAAGACCATTATTAGAAAAATAAAGAACCAAACAAATAAGCCTACTAATAATTACAAATAACTCAAACAAGAAAAAAATATCATGTTTGAATAAAAAGCAAAAGCTTAGTGAAGGTATAATACAAAAAATGTCATCATGAACAAACAAATACAAATACAAATAAAGCATTTAAGCTGCTGTCTGGCCTTGTGCCCTGGTCTTTATTCCTGTGAAATAAGGGAAATAATTAAAGTCTCAGACAATAATTAAAATGATGATTTGAACAGCATTATATTACATACTTTGTTTATATTTTGTGGTCATCATGCAGGAACAAGATTGCGTCCACTGTACCAGGATTCAGTGAAGTTCTCCGCTGATCTATTGTGCGGCCAGCTGCGCTAAAAACTCGCTCACTGCTGCTGCTGCTTGCGGGCATGCACAACACGGATCTTGCTAACTTGGCAAGTTTGGGGTATATACTGGAGATTATTCTCCACCAGCCAAGCAAATCTTGGTCATCAGCCATGGCATGCCTTTGACTAATGTACAGGTTAACCTCATCTTGAACAAGAGCATCATCGTCATCATCCGCATTTTCCCACTCACCAAAAAAATAAGTCTTTTTTCGTTTTGCTGCAGGTGGAGAAAGGGTGCTGGTGTGCGCCTCCTCCTCGTTTTCAAAAGTTGTAGTGAAGGCTTCTCCTCCTTCATTTTTTTCTTCCAGGAGTGTGCGGACATGTGCATGCACCTCTGACACCTCTGTCTGTGTCATCATTTTGAGTTTGTTGAAGTTAGGCCACAGGAACAGTGCAACTTTGTGCAACATATGTATTTTGACTTTTTGATCCAAAAGTTCAGAATGCCTATGGCGCACAAACGCCTGCTGAGGATTTTCTGTAGAACTGGGTTGACGGTGCTTTTTTAACTTCTCATTCCAGAGGCAAACTAGATTCAGTGTGGTATATTTATCTCCTTCCAGTTCTTGTTGTGCTCATTATATATCTTGCGCATCAGGCTTGAGCTTCAAGTAAACAGTGCTGAATCTTGTTTCACCCATCTGAAGCACTGTTTTTGATAGTTGTGCTGCCAAACCAGATTGCTTGATGAAACGGACAACACTCTTGGCTGCACTAATTGTTTCTCCAATGTCTGGGGTGTCACTGGCAGACAGTGCGTCCTTGTCCAGGCCATGCCGAAGTACAGGGTCGATCACATGGTCAAGGCATAAGAGGCGCTTGTAAGACTCCAAAACTTTCACAATGTTACTGCCCTGGTCTGTAACCCACACTATTCTGAATAAAGATGAAGGTTCCAAACCAAATCTATTCGCCAGAAGCCGGACCAGTTCTCTTCTTATATTCTTCCCCGTTGTGGCGTCTTCTGCTGGAAATACAGCAGTGGTGAAGGTTTTTCCAACCAAGCTGAAGTCTGTTTCAGCAAAGTGACAAGTTATTGCAATATAACTCATCTTTCTGTAATCATCCGTCCACATATCGGTACTCATGACGACGTCACAGCCACCTGCCAGAGCTTTCTTTACCCGCTCAAATAACAAGCCCCTTTTTACCTCGCGCTTTTGACACTGTGGTGTAATGGGGCAGGACCGAGTTGACAGGTACGGGCAGGACCGGGGCAGGACTGAGTCGACAGGTACGCGCCCAAAAGTTGACCCAACATTGATCAATTCTTGGGCCAGACTTTTGAAACCTTCGCCACTGACTACTGAAAATGGTTTAAGGTCCTGACAGCAAAAGTCCACGCACTTG